>CP139508.1:381090751-381157182 GCA_021014915.2 Artemisia tridentata subsp. tridentata
TAGCCTATAAGATATAATATATGATTTGACTAGGCGAATACCCGTGCATAGCAACGGGATTTTATAGCGGCAGATAGTTGTAGTGATAAAAAGTTTGTGCATTATAAACGAAAAAGTTTGAAGATATGAGGATTAAACATAACGCTTTGAAACCCGGTTCGACCTGGCCGGTTCCAGGTTGAACCGGTTCCGGTCAAATAAAATCGGTTTTTATGTATTTGAAACCCGTAGTCCCGTCGGGTTTGAAGTGACCCGGGTCAACCCGGTTTTCGAAATATATATATATATACATTTTTTTCATATCATTCCAAATCTATATAAATTTATTTTTTGTGGAAGACCGGGTTGACCCGATGGTATAACCGGAGACCCGTGATTCAACCGGGTCGATTAAAGACCCAATTTTCAAAACATTAATAGTTCACTTAAATATTGTAGTTTACTTAAATAGTTTATAGAATTTTAAAAGCTTAGATTTCAAAACTTATTGTAATTCAAATTTAAAAGAGTTTACACTTTTAATATTTCAAAATTTCCAATATATCAAAAAATTTAGAACTGTTAAAAACTATCACAGAAATTTAACCTTTCAAAATTTTTAGAGCTAATACACTTCCGCTTTCAAAATTACAAAACATTACAAGTTTGGAATTAAAAAACATTACAAAATATCAATTAACTTCAAATTTTAAACGTTTCTCTTTAAATAAATTTTTGGTACATTATTTACCAAACAATTTCAACAATTACACAAAATTTAGAAAGAAAATAACAATAATTTACGTCAATTTTTTTTACTTACCATAAATAGCTAGTATCTGCACATCAACTTTACCAAAATTACAAAATTCACAAATAAAATAACAAAAAGATTTAGACACCCAAAGGATACAAATAAATCTACTAAAACAATATACAAAATTTTCATAAACTTCAAGCAACAAAAGTAACACAAACAGAATAAAAAAGTTTAACTTTATCATAAATATTAATTAAACATACAAACAAAATTATACAACAAAATAGACAATGATATTTGCATTAACTTTATAACAGATCTGATAAAGAATCAAAAGTTTCCGGCAATAGTTGTGGTTCCCGATGGCAGCAGTAAGAAAGCGGGGGCGGCACAGGAAGTATCTGGTAAGAAAGTGGCGGCGACAGCTGTTAAAATTACCCAAAATGTTATAAAAACTTAGATCCACATATAAAATTTACAAATCTGCAAAGAAAAGCCTTTAAGAAATACAAAGATTTAGAAAAAAAAAAAAAAAAAAAAAAAAAAAAAAAAAAAAAAAACCTTAAAACCTTCAATAAAACGCGGCTCAGCGGCGACGGGTACGTTTCCGTCGAGTCCACGGTGGCGGCGGCAGCTTGTGTTCCTATAACAAAAAACGCAAAAAAAACATTTAGATCTATCAAGAAAAGTCAATAAACAATAATAAAAACCTTTAAAAATTTTAGATATATTGAGAAAACTTTAGGGCGGCTATGGACGTGCGGGGTTCGAAGGAGGGTGGGTTTCGGTGGTGGTGGTTTGGTTCGGTGGAGGTGAGGTCCGGCGAAGGTGAGATCCGACAGAGTTGACGTCCGGCGGATGTGAGGTCCGGCGAAGGTGATATCCGGCGGAGTTGGTAGTGTGTGTGTGTTTTAGGTTGGAGAAAGAGGAGAGTTTATACATGTGTGTGTGTGTGTGTGTTTGCTTTGATGTGTGTGATAGAAGGTAAGAAGTATACCACCTGTGTCCAGCCTTTCATTTCCATTTTTCACTTTAATGGCATGTAAAAAGTCAGACTTTCCTTCTATAAATTTCAGTTTTAGTTTTCTAACATGTTCCAGATAGTTTTCACACTCCAATAGTTAAGATTGGCAGGCATTCATTACTTTTCATTCGTCCTATGAACTCACCATCAATACTTTCCATTCGATACTTCCCATTTAATCACCATTGACCAGGCATTCATTGAGCATTCGATTTCCATTCATTGACAAGGGCAAAATGGGCATTGACTGAAATTTCAGTTTTTCACTTTTCACTTGACCATTTTTACATTATAAGTAGTTAAGATGTATAACTTAATTATTTGACTAACCATATATTTGCACAAACTAATGTATACTACTTTACGTTTACACGTTATATAATATCGTGACAAATATTACACAAAATTTATTGAGTACCTTTTACCGTCAATCGTCACATCTTTATAATACTGCTAACTACCGTTTTCGTATGGCCATTGCATCGCGATGCAAGAGTATTCTACCAAATTTATATGAGATAGTGCGCGATAAAGTTATTCCTTAAAATTCTCGCCATGCGTAAAGTTATTATTACGAAAAATATATAATCGAATAATATTGTTCGCCAAAAGGTTTGATTACAGGGTACCCGCCGCTGCAACGCGCGAGTACCTTGCTAGTAATATATAACTAGTTTATGAAATCAAATTGTAGCATGCGTATTTTGAGCATTAATTAACTTGAATTCTTTTCGTTGAAGATATTTTTAGTTGTTAATTGACAATGTTAAGTATATTATAAAATATTTTATTTTTATCGCAATTTCATCATCGTAAATTAATTGATATTGATAGTTTATAAAATGGTGACGTTATTTAACAACGTGAGAGTATAGCATATCAACAATATATGACTACTTTATGATATCAAATTGCGACACAATATTCTTAGATTAACATTTTTTTTCATGTTGCTAGTTTGTGTTAATTTTATGACTTAGTAGTTCTATATAATGTTTATTAATGTTTATGTATCGTAAGAATAAAACTTTTTTATATTTATATCATTTAGACATTTTTTACAAATAAAAAATTTTTTAAAAAAAAGCAATATTATTTCATTTAGATTCAGACATTTACTCCTCAGATTTAAATTCAGATGTGCGAATCAGATTCATATTAAAAGCCTCTTAATAAATAAACAACACCTAAAACTTATTTTTTTTAAAACGAACACACACGGTAGTCATCATTTCATACCATTACATAGCTTGTCTTTTCATAAAACTTATTAATAATCATAAAACTTATTAATAATCGCACAACATCTTAAATTGCTTAGTTACATTAACTCTAAAACCATCCGTAATGGATGGTCTCTTGCTCGGTCAGTAATGCATTTTGGACGCGTCCTCCATTACATGGGTTTCGTCATGGGTCGGTCGGCCGACATAATTTGCATAACTCGGTCGTATTTGACGAGTCCTCTTGGTTTGTTTGTGTGTGTGGTTTTAAATTGTTTTTGCGTGGTATTTTTATGTTTTAGTGGGGTATGTCTTTGTTGGTGACCGCAATCGTTTTATTACACTAACTTGTGATGTTATTTAGATTTATCACACAAGCTACTAATTCAACCTAGATCTAGAGAAAGAGAGAGAAAGAGAGTGGAAGGTTTACTTAAGATAATAATAAAATGTTTAACTATTCAACCAACAAACCCTCTCCTTTGAATGAGATGGGGTATTTATAGTTTCTTACAATGCATGGGCTTTTAGCCCTAATTAATACATAATTAAAATAAATAAATAAATAGACACAACCCATGGGCCTTCTACACAGGCTGAGCCTCAAAACAAACCTAAAGGCCTAAGCAACCTATTACATAAATGATCAATACTTGATAATAATAAAGTGTTCCCAACAATCTCCCCCTAAGTATTGGTCATCGAGGTTGCTTGACGTTGTCTTTGCTTCTTTAACTTTTGACATCATTTGCATCTTTGTTCTTTGTTCTTGTTGTGATATGATATGGTAATGTGCTGATCTGCCTTCCACCAAAGTTCTTTGATTCTGGTGTCTTTACGTCTTTTCCACCATGCTCATATGTCTTTTGACTTTTGTTCTTCAACTGGTTCTCACTTCTTCAATCTTTGACTTGTGAAAGGTTGTAGTGCTTGAACTTTGACTTTTCTTTAACATCTTTGAACTTTTGTTATCTCTTACTCTTTGTAAGAACGTATCTTCAGGATATGAGCATAATGGAATGGTGGTTATGTAACTCCAGGTCTCCATGATTCGCTGCAGGTAAACAGTTAGCAATAAATCATCCGGAACTTACAGATTCGGACTTCGAGATCGTCAACAGCATAGTGTGAAGACTTTCTCTAATCCTAACCCAGGCCGTTCTGAATCGGATACCACCGAAAGGGCTTACACAGACACACCGAAGTGCACCTACGATTCAGTGAGCCGCTGAGGATCACCTCACAACTGTAGACCGTTTTGGAGCTAACACTAAGCGTAATCCACAAGGAATTACCGAAGTGACCTGCTGTCAGGGCTGTTTGATGTTGACCCTGGCAGGATTTCCATTCAATCACTGAGAATCATAATTTATGAATTCTCTCATGAACGTTCTCGGCAGATTGCTAAGATCTGCGAAGGACACTTTTATAATTTACAACTGGTGTTCCTTTTGTTGAACAGTCAGTGTATGCTAAGTAAGGCTGTAAACGAACCGGACGAACACGAACGGAGCCTTGTTCATGTTCGTTCGTTTAATTTTAACCGGAAAAATAAACCGACACGAACGCTTAAACGAACGGATTTTCTTGTTCATGTTCGTTTATTAAGAAAATAAGTTGTTCATGTTCGTTTAAGATACTAAACAAACGCTAAACGATCGAACATGAATGAACATAGACAAACAAATATAAACTTTATTAAATTATGTACAATATATTGTTTTATAAGTGTTGTTTTGTTTAAACAAACCAATTTTAAAATTATACAATTAAAAGATATGATATACGAACATAAATAAATAAATGAACGCATAATCGGACGTTCACGAACATAAATGAACGGACGCGACTTTTGTTCATGTTCGTTCATTTAACTAAACGAACGTAAAATATTGTTAATGTTCGTTCATTTAATAAATAAACGAACATAAACGAACTTTTTACCGAACGGTTCATGAAATGTTCACTGAACGTTCAGTTCGTTTACAGCCCTAATGCTAAGTGTACCTAGGAGAACTTTGATGTATCTCATAGCTCTAGACTCGATTTAGTGCTTATTTGTTTGGTCGTCGGAGGCATGGAGCAGAGTGCCTCCTTTTCAATATCAACACATCTCGTAGTGAGAGGTCGATAGATAATGAAGGGTTCTCCGTGTGAAATGAAACAAGTGTCTTTTGAGAGACACCTGAGTGGCTAGAAGGTTTAGTGCAGTGCGTCACTGGGTCCATGACGGCTTAATCTTCAATACCGGTGTTACCTTGGTAACAATCCAGTAGCTTATGTATTGAACCCGGTGTCTGCCCTAAGGTTGATCAAATGGAGGGCTATTTCTTTTCACCCTTTTCTTTACTTTTCTTTTTCATTCTTCAACCCCTTCTTTCTCCTTTCATTTCATTTCTCCTTTTTTCATCATACCTAGGACTTTCTAGTTCTAAACTATTGGTATTGTCCTTGGGTAGATCCCTCCGGCTCTGGCGGATCATAGGACGGTTTTTCCTAACCTTAGTCACCTTATAACTCCATGACTATCCTATTGTTGCCATAAACCAATTATTTTTAAAAATCTCTCAAAGTGCTTATGATTGTGAAAACATATTTTGTTAACACTTTGAGAGTTTTGTGATTTTCAGAAATACTCCCCCTTAACATGTGCTCATAAGTATTTAATGTAAATTTGCACATGTCGGGTAGAGTCAGCACTTTTTGAATTGATTGATTTTCAATGAACATGATCGTCGCGAGACACGTTTACATCACTAGTAGAACTAGCTTGAAATTATTACCCGTCCAGATCACATTCAAGGAAAATCGCTCGAAATCGGTACATTCTACTCAGACACATCCTTTGCGAGACACGTTTACATCACCAGATAATCTGGCATGAAATTATTACCCGTCCCGGACATGTCTTCTCGACTACTGACTTTTGCTATCGTCAATTCGAGTGTCAATTCTGAGTCGAGCTCTTGTGAGATATCAACTTTTGAATTACCATATTTTAATCATATCTTTATTCTCCCCCTCAAAAATAGCATAATTATGATGTTTTTGATAAACGTTTGATAAAAATATGCCTTTTGAGTTTTGTGGGAAGAATTTCAAGAACTTTTGTTTGTGGAACAAAGATTCTGTTTCAAATACTCCCCCTTAACAAGGGAATACTTGTCCTTATGAGCAGAATTTTGAAAAACTTAGAAAAATTCTGGTTTAATTCTACTCATAAGTAAGAAGCTTTCGCTCCTTTGATCAGGATTGAGGCACTGAAGCGTACCTCAGGGTCCTTTCATTACAAGAACGGGTTGTGCATTGTTATGTGTGCACAAGCCATTGTCAATGATGATAAATGATGGAAAATTATGATGAAATATGACAAATGATAACAAATTATACCAAGGATTACTGCTCAGGTCGACGGAAAGTGAGAATGTTAGGAACTCTGGCACGTCCTCCCACATAGCTTTCCAGTCGTCTCATTGTTGTTCGAAACTTGAGCCTTTTGTCAATCCGATCAATGAACTTGACTGCTTGTTTCGCATCATTCTTACTCCAGCTCATATGCTTTAACCATCCCGTATTCAACCCCTTTCTATGGTTTGCCAGAATCTTTTCAAGTTCAGACTTGACATGCAGAAGAGTTTTATCACTGAACTTGTGGATTTCTTGATACCCCATGAATCTCGTTGAGCTTCTATCCCTTACATACACCAACCCAAATGGTCTATCACTGAAAGTGTACGGCTTCTTGTCTGCTATTCCCGGAGGTTGGAGATTAGGCCTGACCAAATTCAGTTTCTTCTGGTAGCTTTCTACCCCAAGGTGCACGTCTTCAACTCTGGATCTGATGACAATATTGCAGATGTACAGCAACACAGAGTTGATGATATCATACTGAAGACGCCTAGGAAGATGTTCGAGTTTTCCTTGAACTTTCAGGAGATACATGTCTTCAATATCATTGATGTGCAGGTAAGGATAGTCTGCTTCTTTGAAGGTGTATTCTTTATCGTCCAGCCTCCTCACGGTGATTTTCTTCAGATAGTTGTAGCCAAACATTGATTCAGTTTCTGCACTTGTGATGGACAATCGCAAAATTGCCCGACGGAGAATAGATTATGACCTAGGCCTTCCACGTAGTATACACGACTGATTTTGATGTTCCCGTTGACATAATCACCATATCCCATGATAGCAGCGAAATGATCATTCCCGAACCTAACAGTGCCTATGAACTTCGCGACGAAGTTTACTAGAAGCTTTAAGTTGCCTGTCATGTGCCGGGAACACCCGCCATCAACAATCCATAGTACAATTTGAATCACCTGCATCACCAGAAGACACAGATGGAGAGTTTGTGACGGTGGATCCCGGTGGGTTAGTAGCACAGTTGTTATGCATCTTTGGTAACCAAGTAAAAGTAGGTTTATGTTGTAACCAACGCTGCCACGTCCAACTAGACTCTGCTTTCTTCTAAATGAAGGCACTTGGTGATCGGATTGTCCTAGGTGCAGCTAAGGTCTTGTCAACTTTGGTCTCAAAAACTACTTGTGGTGGTTTTCCTAAAATAGACTTAGCAGCGGTTATGGGCCTAGAGGAAATGCCATTAGTACTTTTCTGGTTACGTGACAAAAGGGTTTTAGCAATACATTTCTATCAGTGCAAATATTAGGATATTTAAACTAAACGGTTTCTTCGGTTTTAATAATGACAAACATATAACTTGTAATGCATAACGTAAAATGTGAAGGTTACTTGTAAACACAAATCATCAATGAATACTTACATCAACACCTCCCGACGTCTCTAGTATGCTTCAACGAAGTCGTAGATTTCCATCCCGACGTAAATCACTAAAGGTATGGACAAACAAATCTACTACATGACAAATGATCAAAGGATTATATTTTTATCTAAACCTCACATTTTTAATGTGACAAAACATTTCTTTAAAAAATATATTTTACAAATTATTTTTGAATTAAAAAGAAATGTTTTATTTTGAAAAATAAGTTTAAAAAATCCCAACAGTCATTTTTCAACCCAAAACAGCTCCAAACTTTCACCACTAAAAGACAAAATTTGGAGCATTTTCGTCTGCGACGGTACCAAGGTACCACTAAATTTAGTGGTACCGTCGGGTATTTAGTGGTACCGTCCGTACGTAACGGCTAGTTTTTCCTTTGCCTATAAATAGTGGACCATTTTACACTTTCAACTTGATTTTTCCAGTCAGTTTTCTCTGGTCTAATCCTTCCTCACTTAGAACACTTTCTTTGATCATTTAGAGAGTCTTAGTTTGTTTAAGAGTGATCCTTTCATCCCATCAAGAGATCCTCTTCGTTCCTCTTCAATAGCAAGAGAAGAACACAAAGTATCCAAATAGATACAATGTTGATATAAATAATGCCTAAAAACATTATTAATACTTCTTGATATTTCTATGTTTTGATAATCACAAAATGTAAACTCATTAAACATAAACTTATTAAATAAACAAGTATTTAGTTGTAAATATTCATTTCTACAACTCAATCACTTAAGGTATGAATAAACAAATGACTAATGCATTATATGATCAAAAGAACATTTTCTTAATCACTTGATTTTTTATAAAATGACACAAACATTTTATATCTTTTAGAAAATCATTTTTGGTATTAAATAAAAATGTTTAATCCATTATAAATTTATGAATTCAAATTTTCAACCAAAAATGTCAAAAATGTTCCAGAAAAACCTTCCCCACAAAAAGACAAATCTGAGCAACGTTCAGATGGGCGGCCCCCTTAATTTTACTAGGCGGTCCCCTTAATTTTAAGGGGGCCGGCCACCTATTTAAGGGGACCGCCCCGCTCCTCTAGCTCCTCAGATTTGCCTATAAATACTGGTTCATCTATGGACTTTTTCCTCACCTTTTGCACCCCAAACCTTCTGTTCTAAATCTCTTCTTATCCTTCCAAATCCTTTCTAAATCCTTTGATCATATATTCTTAAGCATTGATTTCCAAGTGATCCAAGCTTTTACCATTCAAGTTCAAAAGAAGAATACTCCTTCAACAACTAGAGAAGAAGTATTGCAACTTAGTATCATCTTGCTACCTAAGCTGTTTGTATAATCATTCATTCATTTTTGTATAAGTTGTGTATATTTGTTAGATAGGTGTAAGCATAATTGCTTAGGCGAGATTAGTGTGTAAGTAGTGAAGTTGTGAAGAAGTTAAGGTGTGTAAGTAGTGAAGGTGTAAAGAAGTAGAAGAGTACATAAGTAATGCTAGGTTGTGAAGTAGTTGTGAAGCCGGTGTGAAGAAGTTGTGAAGAAGTCGTGAAGAAGTTGTGAAGAAGTCGTGAAGCCGTTGTGAATAAGTTGTGAAGAAGTTGTGAAGAAGTCGTGAAGAAGTTGTGAAGAAGTCGTGAAGCCGTTGTGAATAAGTTGTGAAGAAGTTGTGTAGAAGTTGTGAGATTGGTTCTAGCTACGATTAGAACCCGACATCTAGCTTTGTGTCGTTAAACCGGTGTAAGCAAAAGTTGTGTAAGGTTTTCTCCGCCATAAGGGAGCTTGTTGACATAGTGAAGAAAACTCTCGAGTTAGGTGCTCGGGGAGTGGAGTAGGGCAAGGAAGGTGTCCTTGTCGCTGAACCACTATAAATCTTTTGTCTCGCGGTTAGATATTTCTATCTCTATCTTTCATTTCATTTCATTACTTTACTTGCATTGTTTATTTAGATTTACTTATATTTGTTCATATTGTTCAAGAGTTGAGTTCACATAAATTCGAATCTAAGTTTTTAAAAGTAAACAAAGTTTTCAAAATAAAATTAAAAACACGTAAAACTATTCAACCCCCCCTTCTAGTTTTCCACATACAATGTGTTGTCATTCCTCTTCAATATCAAGAGAAGAACACAAAGTATCCAAGTAGATACAAAGTGTTGTCATTCCTCTTCAATAGCAAGAGAAGAACTCAAGGTATCCAAGAAGATATAAGAGTTGTAGTTGTAGTTAGGGAAGTTGTAACATTTGTTACACACTTGTTGTATCCTAGTATACATCAAGATCATTTTTCTTTTGTGAGAGAGTGAGTGAAGATCATTGTGATCTTATAGAGATATTGATTATCTCTTGAAGCCATTGGGCTTGTGTGATTGATCAAGAAGATCAAGGGTAGATCGAGTCAAGTGGGAGTAGATCATTGTGATCTTGTCGAGATCTTGGAGATCTCTTGAAGCCATTGGGCTTGTGTGTATTGATCAAGTGGATCAAGGGTAGATCGGGTAGATCGTGGTAGATTGGTGCTAGCTAAGATTAGCACTCGACATCTAGCTTAGTGTCGGAAATAGGATAAGCGACATGTATGGTGTAGATCGGGTAGATCGTGGTAGATTGGTGCTAGCTAAGATTAGCACTCGACATCTAGCTTAGTGTCGGAAATAGGATAAGTGACGTGTACGGTTTTCTCCGCCTGAAGGGAGTTTGTTGATTAGTGAAGTAACTCTCGAGTTGGGTACTCGGGGAGTGGAGTAGGGTGAAGAGGAGCTTCGTGACCGAACCACTATAAATCACCGTGTCCGGTTTGCACCTTCTTACTTATCTCTTTACTTTCATTTTATTCTTTATCGCTTTATAGTTATATTTGCATTGCGTTTATGCTTGTGTGGCTAGTTGCTTATGTTATGTTGATTATGTATGTGTCATGGTTTGATTGTGCTAGTGTTGTAGTTTAATTTATTCATCTCTAGATGTTATATGATCATTGTTGACACTTTTCATATTACGTCACATTTGATCGGGTGTTTGATACAAAAAGTTTTAAGTTTTTAAATGGAAACGTATTCACCCCCCCCCCCTCTACGGTTTCCACAATTTTTGATGATTTCCAGATAATACACTAGTACGACAGAACACACAATAAGCATCAACCATAACATCATTACAAACATTCAAAGATTTAGAATTCGTTACATCATATTCAGAATTACACTTTGACAAGTTGGATTCTAATTTAGACATAACATGCGTCTTATTTGACTTCCTATTGTGAACTTCTACTTCAGCATCTTTAGGTGATCCACTCTTAGGTTGCCAGACACTAATCTTCTTGTTGGTCTTTTTGGTGGTCTTGGATCTTCTAACCTTAAGAGGGTTACCTAATCCTCTGGAAGTTGAAGCTTGCACATTAGGGGTTATTGAATATGCTTGCTTATGAGTCTCGTCTACTCTGTAAATTCCTGGTGCAATCACATTATCTTGTACAAATTTCCCTTTGTCAAGTACTATGAGTTTCTCTTTCAACTCAATGATGATGTGTTTTTGTTCTTGAATTTTTGATTTCAATTTTCTGTTTAACCGAACAGTTTCATTTCTATTTTGGCAAACTTCATTAATGTCTTTTTCATACTAAAAAATTTGATGTTTTAAAACATCAATTTCTTTTTCAAGATTTTGAAGTTTTGAAACATGAACATTTTGAGAAGATAAAGATTCTTTTTGGCTTTGTAGTGCTAACTCAAAGTTAATACTCTGAGTCTGACACCATTGCAACTTTTGGTTAAGTTTGAAAATTTCTTTTGCACATTTGGTTTCCACATCATCATTGATTTGTCTAAGTCTCTCATTTTCTTTTCTCAGATTATCAATCTCAACTTTCAATATCTCAATTTCAACACAGTGATCATCAACAAGCAATTCATTACACGACAAATAGATAGAATTCATAATCACAGATATCACATCAGAACTTAGAACATTCGTCAAGAGTCGATCTGAATCTTTTTCCAAAGCTTTCTTTTGACACTTTTGTTTTGAAATCTTGTTATCTTTTGCTTTGAAAATGCTCATCATTGATGCAACTTCCAATTGAAGTTCCTGTTCCCACTGTGTTGCACAAAGTCGCAGGTGTTTGACATATGGCAAAAATTGCTTTTTAAAAACTTCTCTCTTTTCTTTCTCATAGGGAGAGAGAAAAGTAGAGACTTTGATTTCTGAATTTCTTTCAATTGCGTCTTCCAAAAGTTTAATGCCATCCATAAATGTATTAAAATATTTAAGAATGTGACATTGTTTAGGCATTTGTGCATTGACACCTGGATTTGGTAAAGGGCCATTGACTTGTGCTACAGTGGTTACTGGACCAACTTCAGACGAAGCATTTATTTCAGTTAAAGACCACGATTGTTCAGATCTATCTTTTTGAGGTACAAAAGTTTCACTAATATGAGGTGTTTTTGAGTAATCGTATGGTTTGTTATAATATACACAACTCAACTTAGATCGACTCTCGTCCTCGTGTTCCAGTTCCTCTTCAGTATTATATACAACCGCACGTGTGAAAGTATCATCCAACAATAATTCTGCACTGTACAACTTTGGATTTTCCTTGAGTGCTTTGTTTAAAAAACATGGTTGATCATTTCCAATTGCAAAGCCATATCCTTGGGGATTTGGTTTGACCGTTAATTTTTGAATGGTTGTTACAGATTCACCCGTTTTATAAACAACGTTTTGAAATTCTTTAAGTTTGCCTTCCAATGCCACAATTTCCTCAAGGTATGAATCAACACGTTTCCTTGAAACTTGTCTGTGTTCAGAAAAATTTTCTTGACAATTTGACAACTCTGTTTTGGTTTTGGAAAGTTCAGAATGTAAAATGTCAATTTGTTGTTGAAAATCAAATTTTTGTTGTTCCATTTGTGAAATTATTTCATTTTTGGAAACGGTCAAATCACGAACTTGATGTTCTAAATTTTGTACTTTCACGTATGATTCTTGGAATGTAGACTCAAAGCTTTTCTCACGTTTTTCTTTGTTTTCAAAATTTGAAAGTTGTTGCTTGTAGCACTCAAGATCCTTAGTTAACAATGCAACTTTGGCTTTTAAGTTTATGTTAATTTCATTGCATTTATCAATCTGGGATTTTTGTGCATTTAATTGTGTTTGGGTGGTCAACAGCAAGGTCATAAGCTATGGATCTGTATCATGCATAAGATCATTTTGTTCAACGTGATCATGATTGTCATAATCAAAAAAATCATCAAATGAAACAACGGGGTAAATTTGATCATCATTAAATGTAACAACGGTGTTTATTTGATCATTGTTTTGAGATGATAATGATGAGTCATTTTGACCAATATTTTCTTGTGCAGATGAAGATGCAGAGGGTGATGCAATTTCATGAATAAGACATTCAGATGCAGATACCTGAGATAAGCCGTCGGTATCATAGACCGGGCCTGTCTCACTCATATTCATTTCTTGCATGTTTGCCATCAACATTATAGCTGCATTTGCCTCAAGGTCTTCCATTTCATCATCTGAGAATGCATTTGCCATAAAGTTGTGTTCTTTCTCGGTCATAGTACCCCCAGCTTCATCTTTCAATGCCAGAAGAAGAGCTTCCTTGTGATAAGCACTGCCCATTGTCCTTGGCTTTGGGCATGCATTTGCCATATGACCATTCCCACCACAATTATAGCATGTAATTGTTGTGTTTGCAATCCCTTTCTTCTCTGTTCCAACAATCTGAGTCCTCCTCTGTGTATTACCCATGCTGTTTCTACCATTTCCTCCCGAATTAAACCTTTGTCCACTAGAATTCCCCATATAATTTCCTGAACCAAATCTCCCTGAAGCCCTGTTTTGGATTTCAACCCTTCCATCATTAACCACTGCTCGATTCCTTGTGTTTGATGAAGACCTTAAATGATTGTTAGACTTGTTTGAGAATTTGCTAAAGGCGCGAGCGATTAACGCAAATCCCTCATTCAAAGAGTTAAAGGCATCATCTTCATCGTTGTCAGCGTTGGAGTACATACTATAATTAGTGTTGTCGTATGAGACGAGTTGATTATCAGAGTATTGTGAAGGTGCTTCATATGGGACAAGTTGGTTTGAAGGTTGTGGTGCAAAACCCGAATGAGGTGGTGGTGGTTGAACAAAATCCTGATTTGGTGGTGCAAAGTGAGATTGAGCCATTAAAGCAAGTGGGTTTGAAGTAGGTACTGATGAAAATCCCCCACGAGCTGCTCGGTCCTTGTCAACTTCGGATTGGTGATGTTTGAGGTAATCATACAACAATCCATAAGATGCGTTGTGTAGATTCTTGGCTTGTCTAACGAAGGTCACATACTTTTGCCAATTCGGTCCGAGACACCCTAGAAACTTAGAGTTCACAGCAATCTTTGGTAAAATGATGTAGTGACGATCCAGATCGTTGATAATGTTGGTAAACCGATGGTAGTATGATTCTAAAGATTCTCCAGCTTCAATGGTGAAATGTGTGTATTCCATATAAAGCTTAGATTCCAAGTCTTCCTGATTTAACTCAGTACCTTCCATGAGAAGGTGTACATGCTCCCACATATCCTTTGCTGTCTTTTGTGCATCGATGCTCCTGAAGATAGGATTTGGAATCCCTTGGAGGATGTAAGACATGGCTAACTCATTAGCTTCTTGTTGAAGAACTTGTTCTGCGGTGAGTTGAGCTAGAGGAATAGGGGTTGTTGTTGCTTCTCTTGGAGGAACATGATTTGGATCTGCAGGAATGGTAGTAGTAGGAGCTGGATACGGTCCATCAATGATAACCTTCTTCAGATACTTTCCATGAGGTTTCTTTAGCTCGATGAATCGGAGAAAACGACTGGACCACTGCACATAATTCCCTGGTGTTAACATTGGTGGTGTGTCCAAAGACCCTGCTTCATGTCTCGACTGTTGACTGCTTATAGCTTCACACATTTTGTTAAACCAGTGTGGTTCTCTTGAAGGAGGTTGGTAACTTTGCATTGGTTGTTGAGGGACTTGTTGTTGTGGAAGAAATTGATGTTGCTGCATTAACATGTGTTGTTGTTGATACTGTGGTTGATATTGTGGTTGAGGATACTGTTGTGGATATGGTTGTTGTTGACGATACTGTTGTTTTTGTTGATTATAGAAGTAGTTATGATATGGTGGTTGAGACATCTTGAAGTAACTTGTGGATGTAGGATCTTTAAAGGATAATAATGGTTGTTGTTGAAGATTAGGTTTGTATGTTGAAGAACTTGAAGAAAATACACTTTTTGAAACTCGTAGGATTTTACTCTAGAAACTCGGAGAATTCAATCTTGGAAACTCAGAGGATTTTACTCTAGAAACTCGGAGAAATCTTAGAAAGTCGGAAAATCTCACCAAACTTGGTAAATTTCAAAAACTCAGTAACAGATCAGAAACTCGGTAACCAACTAGAAACTCGGTAACATATTAGGAACTCGGTAATACTTTACCAAACTCGATAAGTGTCACACACTCGGTAAAACTTTATCAAACTCGATAAATGTTACAAACTCGATAACACTTTACCAAACTCGGTAACACTTCACCAAACTTGGTAAATGTTTGAAACTTGATAACACTTTACCAAACTCGGTAAATGTTAGAAACTTGGTAACGCTTTACCAAATTCGGTAAATGTTAGAAACTTGATAAGATTACCAAACTCGAAAACTTATCAGAAACTCGGTAAGCTTTACCAAACTCGACAGATTGTTACCAAACTCGGTAATGATCAGAAAGTCGACAGTTTTAGCACGTGAACAGTAACCGATTTGATTTTCTTCAAATTTCACTTAGATCTAATCTTTAACAACCTAAATTACCCCTAGGCGATTGATACCACTTGATGTTACTTAGATTTATCACACAAGCTACTAATTCAACCTAGATTTAGAGAGAGAAAGAGAGTGGAAAGTTTACTTAAGATAATAATGAAATGTTTAACTATTCAACCAACCAACCCTCTCCCTTGAATGGGAGGGGGTATTTATAGTTTCTTACAATGCATGGGCTTTTAGCTTTAATTAATACATAATTAAAATAAATAAATAGACACAGCCTATGGGCTTTCTACACAGGCTGAGCCTCAAAACAAACATAAAGGCCTAAACAACCTATTACATAAATGATCAATACTTGATAATAATAAAGTGTTCCCAACAACTTGATCATAAAAAAAGTTGTACTGAGTTAGCGTTAAAGTGACACTGATGATTGCAATCATCTGGGCTCAACATTACATCCTGCTTGATACGCGTTTTTAGTATTTAAAAAAAAAAAGAAGTCAAAGCCAGCATTTATTAGGAATAATACGGCAATACGGCATGGGTTATCGCCATTTTTAATTCTTTCACCAAACTAGTTATAATTCAACGCTGGTTGATTATTCCTTATGGCCATTTTAGACTAGCATAACACACGTTGCAAAAGTCAATTGCTTAATATTTGTAAGGGGGATGATACTTGCAACATTTTTTTTATGCACACATCACAATGTTACATCTTTAATACACATGTTACAACATGCTATATGCATAATTGTGGTGTGTGCATCAATAAAAGTTGTGTAAGTATCACTACCCTATTTGTAAAGATGATATATAAAATACACATTATTGTTTTAAACCATTACTTTGTCAAAGCTTCCATTATTGTTTTAAACCATTACTTTGTCAAAGCTTCTTTCTTTCTTATACAGTGTACATATTTAAAACATATCTTTTTCACAAGGTGACTAGTTACGTTTTTAACAAGGAAAACACGTGTTCTTGGTTTGCCATATGCCTTTTAAGATTTATTTGCTTGGGTCGGGTTAAGTTTAGGATTCGCTAATGTTAGTACAATTGTATGTATTATGTAACCATATTGTATACCAAATGTCTTTTGCTTGGCGGTGTGTACGTTTGCTCATCAACTAATATGTTGTGAATAGTAAGCAGTTTGAGTGTCTCAGATAATAGGCACCTTTAAAAAATCCGTAATCATATACTAGTAATACATATTATTGCGGTTACATTGTTTTTAATTGGTAACCACAATATTTTATACAATACGGTTACACAAAACTAACTAACTAAGTTTTGTATAAAGTCATAAGCAATTGTTCGTAATGTATTACACTATTACAAACTCGGGATATTTTTTATGATAATGTAGCAAACTTTTTGGTTTTGTCAACAAAATTTTGTATACTACTCCGTAGAAGATACTTCTTGTTAAATTAGTTACGGATGTTTAGCCCTAAGCCCCTAACGCACATGTCAAAAATTCAAAATTACCTTTGTTTTTGTTTTGTTAAGCCATTTACTTTTTTCTATATAGTGAAAGATACGGGTAAAAATTCAAAAAAAAAAATCAGGTTATCATTTTCCCGATACTGATAAAAAAAGGGCTAAAAAATAAAAATAAACACTAAACACCACTATATTTTTCTCTAGACATACATAACTTTAAATTGTTTAAGTGAATCTTTCAATTTTCTTTATTGACATTCTTTAAAGTTGGTTTTAACATGATAGGTCATGGTGACTAATTATAAACAAGTTAAATGGATAAATATTTTTTTAATAAAAATTAAAAACCCTTTTTCCCTCTCACAATAAACACAACGTAAACCTATCATGTTTATAACAACTTAAAACTATACTTATCCCATTTTTTTAGCCATACCTAGGCTGCGTTTGTTTTTGTTTTTTCCCCTCTGAACAACGTCTGACTGACCAAAATGTCTGAATCGGTCAGACATTTTGTCATTCAGACCGTTTGTTTTTTTTATTTCGTTCAGACGCGTTCAGATGCAGTTAGATCTTAATGGTCAAGACTTGAGAGGGGTGTCTTAACGCGTCTGAATGCCTTTTGTTGACACAAAATAACCAAAAAAAAAAAAAAAAAAAAAAAATTCCCGTTCAAACATGAGTTTTTTTTTCTTCCGTTCAGATGCGTTCAGATTCAGACATTTACGCATCAAATTCAGACATGCGGTTCATATTCAGATTCAGACCCTCTTAATAAACAAACACCACCCTAGTTTGCAAGAGTCACCTTTCACAAGTAGCATATCTTAATTTAAAATTCATTTTTATAATTTCAAAGTTTTTTTAATTTATTTTGTATTCTAAATATTTTGGTGGTGAGAGATGACCATTTTTACAAGTAGCAAGCAGCAGCTATTTTAAAAGCCAACCGCCCCTTTTTTCGATTCTTCTTTCCACCACAAAATTCTCTTCTTCTCAACCACCAACAAATTCTCCTTTTTTTCATTTTCATTTTTTATAAAAAAAGAGTATTAAAACAATTTTGTGTAAAATTCTAGTTCACACCATTAGAATCTTTTATAAAAAAATATATTTTTTTAACAAAAAAGGGTTTTATTGTTTTTCCTAGTTTTATTCCATTTCATCTTCAGTTTCCAAAATTTTCTGGGCTTTTAAAGGGTTTTGTTCTTTCTGTTTTTTATAAAAATTTAATCTTTTTTAAATTTCCCATCTGGGCTTTTGTGGGTTTTGCAAGTTTGATTATATATTTTGTGCGTTTTCATTTTTATGCTTATTTGATTAGTTTTCAAGAAATCTTGAAAACCATGCTATAAAAAAAAAAAAAAAAAAAAAAAAAAAAAAAAAAAAATAAAAATTTTTTACATTTTTGGATACCCTTTTGAATTTTAGTCAGAATGGAAGTTGGAGGTGAAATGGATATGAAGAAATCAGAATCATCAAGAAGTGTTGGTTCATCTCCAAAGAAAAGTCAACTTGGGTCAAAGTCAAAGGAATTGAGTAACAAAGATAGCTTTTTAAGAGCAGATAAGATTGATTTCAAGAGTTGGGATGTTCAGTTGGATAAACATTTGAGTAGAGTTTGGTCACGAGATAGAGAAGCATCAAATATTAATAATGCTAAAAAAGAAGAATGGGAAATTGATTTAGCTAAATTGGATATAAGGAATGTTATTGCTCATGGTACTTATGGTACTGTTTATAGAGGTGTTTATGATGGTCAAGATGTTGCAGGTATAGTAAAATTTGCTTTTTATGTGTTTTGATGAATTTGATAGAGTTGGTATATGGTGGTTTTGTTATTAAGTACGGTCATTATTGTTATTGTTATGAATTGTTTTGTTTGGTATATGGAAGTTTAATTTCTATTGGTTTTGATTTAGTTGATGGACTTTATCTGATGAGGTGATTTATGTGATATTGTTGTTCACTTCATACACGTGGTTTAGATGCGAGTTGTAGAAATTGATCACTTTTCCTATGTATTTGTTGTCAATATGGCAAATATTACATACTCATAATCAATAAGAATGGTTTATTGCAATAAATAATGGTTTATTAAAATTATGTGGCTTTTGATGAATTTGTTTGTGTTTTGTATGCTGTGTCTATCCACGGAAGGCTTTTAGTCTGCGTTAACTTGAATAAACTTAACAAATTTTTTTTTCTTCAGATAATCATGGGTTTAATCCAAGTATGTTAGGGTTGTATCTGTTTCTCCATCAACACACACATCCAAACAACACAACTATGTTTCCAAAATCAAATTGCCTCTTCTAAGACCCTTGTTCCTTCCGATAGTAGTAATTGTTAGTAACATTTAGTGACATCAGCTTTAAATCAGCTGAAGGTTAGGTCAGTTTGCTTCCAGGATAACCCGAGGGCTTATAAATATTCATAAATCTGAAATCTTTGTAGGAATTCGCATATAGATATATAATGGTTAGTATTATTTGCATATATGCATGAATGTCTGATATGGAGTCTGATTTAGAGGGTTTATGATCGTTGGTGTGTTTTGATGTGCATTTTGGAAGTAGTAATTCCAACTTCAGATTAGAATCAGATAAGTCAATAGCCATTTGATTAAAAATCGGGATCTTTAGGTAATTTTACATGTACTCTTAATATTAAGTTTTTCTGTAACAACTTTTTACCTATTTCTTTAACCCTGATATTTCTGGCCCAAAAAATTAGAAGTGATTTGTCAAACCACATGTTACTTTTTTGAAGATTTATTTCATGTATCTTATTCAGCTTGAATGTCTTTTTAAATCTTTCAGTGAAGGTATTGGATTGGGGAGAGGATGGTCTTGCCACTGCTGCTGAGACTGCAAATCTTCGTACTTCTTTCCGTCAAGAGGTTGCTGTATGGCATAAGCTTGATCATCCAAATGTCACCAAGGTCAATACTTTATAAAATCTTATAACTACTAAATCTGAAATCCTGATATTTACTAGAATTTTATAAATATTATTATATTTCTAAGAACGATTTTTAGCCCGTGGCGGATTTAAGATTTCAAACATACACTTTGGGCAACTTTCGATCTGTTAGAGATATAAACTATTTTATTTAACTTAACTAGTATGACCCTAACCACCAACAAATGGCCTAGTGGTAAGGTCCTTGCTTTCAAACTAGAGGTCAAGGGCTCAAACCTAGCTAGGTGTGTACATGTGGGGTGGCCAGTGAAGGGTCGGAAACGGTCCCGGGATTAACCTAGTGAGGCCGCGTACATCTAAGTAAAAAAGGCTCGCCCTCCCTAGGTAACCTGGACAGGGAAAACCACATCCGTCTACCCGTTTACTAGTATGACTCTTTAAGAGATATAATTTACTCGTTTGTAATCATGGTTTTGTTATTCAAATCTTCTTGTATGATGACTGTAGTTTGTCGGAGCTTCAATGGGGACCTCGGATCTTAAGATTCCATCAAACAATACATCAAATTCCGATCACAACTCTCTACCCTCGAGGGCTTGTTGTGTTGTGGTGGAGTATCTTCCAGGCGGGACACTAAAGAAATATCTAATCAGGAATTCTAGAAAGAAACTGTCTTTCAAGATCGTTATTCAACTTGCGTTAGATCTCTCTAGAGGGTGAGCTCAAAACTATCTTTTTTCATAAAACAATGTTTTTATCATAATGGATTGGATTGTAAATTTTGCATCTTTTATTTATTACTTTTTGTGGGGCTTCTTGATTTTTGCAGTTTAAGTTACCTTCACTCCAAGAAGATTGTGCACCGTGACGTTAAGACGGAAAATATGCTGTTGGATCTGAATAGGACGTTAAAGATTGCTGATTTTGGAGTTGCTCGTGTTGAAGCTCAAAACCCCAGGGATATGACTGGTGAGACAGGAACTCTTGGTTACATGGCGCCTGAGGTATGTATGACTATACATTAGCAAGTGACTGTAGGGATTTAGAGAATCTGAATCTTGGTTAAAGTAAGGGATAATTTGTTGAAAAGGGGTGTTTGTAATTTCTTTTGAAAGCATTTATCTACTTATTACGTTTTCAAGTATTAAATAATCAATTTGCAGCCTTTGGTATAGTGAAACTGATTCTGATTATTTAGGGGTCTAATGTTGTTTATTCCAGAGCACATAATGACTTTCAAAGCGCAATGCTAAACATCCCCTTATGCATTTACCCTCAAAATATCATTTTTAATTGCAGTAACTTTAATACCCAAGTCTTCAAATGATATATGAAATAAACTGCAAAATCTGTGCCTATGGTCTGTCCATTTTGGCAGATATCATCATGTTGTCAAAACCTATTGGCACTTATCATTCATAAGAGGCCAAAAGTCTAACGAAAAGTTGAAAACCATCCATGTAAGGGATAGTTTTTGCTTGACTGTTCGCCAAATTTTTTGCGTGAATCATCCCTTAGAGGGATGGTTCTTGTTAGACTTTTGGCCTCTTAAGGATAATTCATGAGATAGTTTCTGACAGCGATGGTTCCTGCCAGAAGGGAATAAGCACATGGATGGATTCTGCAGTTTACCCGAATATATATTTTGACCCTAAAATGTACTCAGAATCAGTTTTAGTGCACATCCAACACCCCATAATATAAAATACTTGGTTACTTACATGATGAGCTATCACGGGTAAAAGCTAATAGCCTTGAACTAGCCTTGCTAAAAATTCCCTGATTGATACTGTATGACATTACTATGTGTCTGTCTTGCACTGTTCTATACCATGATTGCTTATTTGTAGTCTTTTTTCTTGTGAATGGATGTTTAAGGATTTAATTCTTATAGGTTCTTGATGGAAAGCCTTACAACCGGAAATGTGATGTTTATAGTTTTGGCATATGCTTATGGGAAGTATATTGTTGTGACATGCCTTACGCTGATCTGAGTTTTGCTGAAGTATCTTCTGCAGTTGTCCGCCAGGTTCGTTAATTACTTGGCATTAATCTACTAATCTTTTCATACTTATAAACATAGTGTGTCTATGTATCTTAATATATTTAATATAATATCACTCATTAGGCGAGTTCAGTGTAGTTTACCAACAGTTAATAATCTGATACTGGCTGAGTCTATCGGACTAGTGGTTTTAAGTTTGAGATCTATCCTAGCAGGATGTCTACATTTTTGCTGTTTTATAAAATATATCACTCGGTCAAAAGGAGAATGTTATTTAGACTGGTAGATTGGCAGAGAGAATAACTTTGACCCATGTACCATTAAATGAGCTGATTTGCGTTGTTATCTGCCAAGTTATGCAAAAAGTGCTCAAAAGGAAACGTGTCAAATGGGTCTAGTGGGTTAAAAAGCCACCTAAAAGTGTTCTTTTTTTTTTAAAATTAAGAAATAAACTATTATTGAAATACTATAAAATGTAGTTCATATTTGACACACAAATTACTTAAAAGTGTTCCACATTGAATTAGCGGACCCGTTTTCGTGCACCAAAACCTTCTGTTTTGACCAGTTACCCGCCCCGTGCCCCCGACCCAATCTGCCACCTGTGTATTAGAAGATTGATTAACTAAAAACGAGAGTGCTACATATCATCGTTATTTAGACTAACTTTCGAGAATTTTGTTAATAGAATTTACGCCCCGACATCCCCAAATGTTGCCCAAGTGCATTTGCAAGCATATTGAAAAAATGTTGGGACGCAAATCCCGACAGAAGACCGGAGATGGATGAGGTGGTGAGGTTGTTAGAGGCGATAGACACAAGTAAAGGTGGCGGGATGATACCCGAAGGCCAAGCCACAGGTTGTTTTTGTTTCACCACGACCCGTGGCCCATGATTTTTTTCCCCTGTATGAATGTCATCATATACATCATTTTGTCGTCTTTTCTCCAAATATTTTGCATAAGTTTACGAGGACGTAAACCATCAGTACAAAATTTTGTCAAGTGACATTCTAATGGTAGACAAACATGTTTGTTGTTTGTTTGCTATGCAAAGTTTATGCAGTGACTGCCTAAGTTTTATGCTATATGTGATTATATCTACGTCATTCTTTGTTTTTATACATTTTGAGTTATTATTCTTTTTGTGAATGGTAAATGGAACTGGAAATACATAAGGTGTAATGTTGTACTCGCATTTTCATTAGTTGAGCTATTAATCTCGCAAACTTATGATTGCGGTTATGGTGACCATTTAGATGATGCAATTTTAAATTCTAAATGGTTCGTGCATTGGATATGCATATGCCTACGTATATCCACTTGTATTCAGAAAATTGAGCGATCGAGTCATCAATCTAATTGATGGGTGAATAATCAACTTCCTTTGAAAGACAACATCAGTTGAAGAATCCGGTATCTCTATAGTTCTAACATCACTAATTATCTTTCATTTTTTTTTTTGAATGGCGAAATTTATTAAAAGGCTAGCAAGAAGCTGGAACAAATTACAAAGAAAGAAAATTAGGATTCTACATCCAAGTAACCCCGTCGATCTTGGATTTACAACGATTAGAAATCCATAAAAAAGACATTTGAACAATATTATCAAAAATGAGGTCCCTTCTAGGCTGAGAAGATCCGAACAAACATTGATTTCTAAACCGCCAAATGAGCCACCATGTCACATAGCAAATTCCTTAAAAGATCTCCTTCTTGGTTTTAGATAAGTGTAAGTTAGATAACCAACTAAGCCACTCCGAATAAGAATTGAAGAAGGTATATTCGAGCTCCCACCAACGGCAAACTTTGAACATAACTTGGCGAGCAAGAGAACATGAGAAGAAAATGTGAGAAGTGGATTCCGCAACCTCATTACATAAAGAACAAAGATCGATGGCATCTCCACGCCACGAGATGAGAGATTTAACCGCGTTGGAAGACCATCCAGATTAATTTTCCTAGCAAGAATCCATCTTTGGCAAAAGAGCACCATTAATAATAAGAGAACGAACCGAACTTACCGAGAAATCACCCGAAGCATTGAGAGACCAAGCCCAGCGATCGAGCATATTGGGGAGAAGAACATCATCAGAAGTGATGGAACATAAGTCCTTGTATTGCTCGTCTTCAACTCCGCCTAATAGGTGTATAATACATGTCGAGAAAGATGCAGGAGAATATAATGCATACATAACTGTTATTAAACCCCATTCTCAAGACAATTATAGTATTATACATTTGCTTTTTTGGAGCTTAGAGCTGAAATTTTCTCATTTTAGTTGTGTTTGTTGACTTGTGCCAATCACATTTCCGTATTTCATCACCATCATGATTTGTTGGATGTTTTACTCCAAGAATAAAGATGAATTCACCTCCTTATTCTTTTATGCAAGTTACATTTTAAAGACTTGTAGTCTAATGTTTGACAACTCTAACCCTCTAAGAAATGTAAACCAAGAAATATATTTGAACCTGTAACCTCTAATACACAGTATCGATAACCTTGATTGCCATTAGACTAGCGTTTCATGACAATTAAAGCATTGTTTCAAGACATAAAAGGATTTGTACACGGAGTACTTTGATCTTTTGAATCGTCAACTTGCGACATGACGTGATATTGTAACAGGTTGCATGAGCATCGGATTGGAGTTTCGTTCGGGACACTTCAAATTGGAGCTTTAAGTAAAGCGATAAAAGCATGATCTATTTTTGGTTAACTTTAACCATTAGCAAAATTGTGTTATTGTACTTCTTGATTATATGTTTATTCTGGACAAAATTAGGAGTTGATACACGCCCAACCTAGCCGGGGTTAACCCAATTAGCCTATAAACGTTAAATTACCAAAAACAATTAGGCCTCTTTGTGTTTTTACTTTTCAGTTTTTAAGCCTACAAGGTATAGAAATTAAAGTTCAAATATATATTGAATATATAAATGGCCCATTTTTACATGAAAAACATGGAAAGATTAAATTAAGCCAATTTAAAATGTGTTTAGAAGACTCTTGTCAACAATCATATAATCATTTGCATTGATAGATCGACGTTTAATTTTTCACACCCACAAACATATTTTCACTCTCTGGCTTTCTCTCAATTACTCATGTATCATTCTTCAATCAAAAATTTCTTTTAAAGATTCTTTAATTTCTACCAAAGAAATTGCAAAAGAAATAAATATAGAACAAAAACTTGAAAAAAAAAGGAACTACTTGTGGAAATAGAAAATCTGATGATATTATTGACAATGAAAGTATAGAAACCGGCGAAGAGACTTTTATAGCCAATCATTTCTTATACATTGTAGATCAAACTACTTAATCACTTGAAAGTAATTTTGACGAATTTAGATTTTAAAACTAATCAAAGTTTTCGCATTAAAAAAAGCTAGAAAAATAAATTTTATATGAAATCCTCATTTTAAAGCTTCACTTTATGCTTTACAAAGGTTGAGCCAGCCCTGCTTTTGATAGTCAAATTGCGACATGACATGACATTGTTACAAGTTGCATGAGCATTGGATTGGAGTTTCGTTCGGGACACTTCAAATTGGAGCTTTAGTAAAGCAATAAAAGCATGATCTATTTTTGGTTAACTTTAACCATTGCCCAACCTAGTCCGAGTTAACCTCTCAATGTTTGCTTAATCAAATTGATAAGTATTTTTAAGTATTTTCGAGAGGCAGATATAATCTCACGAAAACACGTACAAAAATCTTACATGTATTCTTAGCATGATTTGTATCCAAAACGTTTTGGTAACTCTTGCGCGGATATCGTTAAGCAAATGGTCATTTGGTAAAAGTTTATAAATATTTTTTGGTAGTATATATTGGGAAATGATGCCTACATTACAATGTAGTCAATTGTCTACATTTTCTCTGTAAAAAATTAAAAAAATTTACAGTTCAGTCACTGTAGTAAGTCTCTGATATATGTTTCCTCCCTGTTCCTCCCTTTTTTTTTCTTCAAAGGAAATGTAGCCAATTTCCTACATTGTAATGTAGACATCATTCCCCAGCATATAATAGGAGTAAATATAATGATTTTTATGTATCAAAATGTTCAAAAGGTAACATTTTTTTGGTAACTTTCAGAATGCTTCATTGTAGCTAAAATTTGATTCTATACACATTAACTAGTTATAAGTTGTATATAACACATGAGCAATTCCATATATACAAAAAAACAAACAGCATAAGTTTATATTTCCCCAACACATGTTTTAAAAGCATTGTACTCATGAATTGAAAACTTGACATTTGAGTAAATATGAAATTATGAAGTTATGAAGTTCTTTTGGGTGTATATGGAATTTTCCCTATAACATAACTCAAATCGAGCATATCAATGTTAGATCACTTGGTACCATGGCTTCCACCGGCGCCATATCCGATGTGGATGGTGTTTTGGCGCCGCCACATCCCCGCCACCATATCCACCCTGCGCCATTTCATCCGCCAAATATTTGGCTTGCGTAAGAACGGAATGAGCCAAAAAAATAGTTTTTATTTATTATTATTATTTTTTAATGATTTGTGTGTGTGTGTGTTTATTTTGGTTTTTTTAAACACGTTAACTTTTTTTTGGGCTGTTGGATAATTGGGCTGTTGATTATGGGGATTGATACTTACACATATGAAATTGGTTCATACACATAAGAATCATTGTAAATTGACCATTATATCAATGAGGGCATAATGGTCAATTTACAATGATTCTTATCTGTATGAATCAATTTCATATGTCTTTGTAAGTATCAACCCCCGTTGATTATATAGGGATTTTTTTTTTTTTTTTTTTTTTTTTTTAATTTTTTTTTTGTGTGATTTTTTTTAAATGTTATTTTTTCTTTTCATTTAATGAATGATAATTTAGTTTATGCTCTTAGTAGGTCAAAAAAGGATACCATATAATTAATTACACCATTTATTGTATAGTTCTCACCAAATATCTATAGATACTTAGGGAATTTTTTTTTTTTTCCTTTTAATGGATAAAAATGTGGGCTCAAAATACTTATTTCCTCTTAATTGGTAGAGCCATAAATTTCTCTCTCTCCTAATTAAGTGGCTAATTAAGACTCTCAAAGCTAACCACTTAATTTAGTAAACAATCGAGCACTCCCAACGGTTAACTCAGCTTTAACCTTTAACACACTGCCACGTCAGCTTTAACACACTCATCTTTAACTCAACTTTAACACACCCAACAATAACTCAGTTTTAACACACCTTAACTCACCTTTATATCTGTTGTTCCCGTTACACTTATAGAAATAACTAGAAAGTTATCCTAATTATGTACTAAGACTGATACAATGTATGATTAATTTTACCAAATAAGTTATAACGTAAATATAAAAACAACAAAGGTTTTTCAACGTTTAAATTCTTATTAGAAATTAATCAAAGAATCTATTACCCAAAGTGTTTTGCGGAATAAACACTTTGGGATTGAATAGACAAGGTATGGTATTCTCCTCTTCTAAACTCAAGCTTTTCTTGAGTGACAACTAAAAGACCCTACTGAGCTATCTCAGTGAGTAGATTGTTCTATGGAGGAGAAAAGTGGGTTGTGAAAGTCTAAGCTTTTAGTGCACAACCTTAACTCACTTTTCTCCTCATCTATCTATTTATACACAAGTATAAAAGAACGCCTATAACTAAAGTACAAGTTGACCTATGTTGGTCTGACAAAAGTACAACAGTGTTTTGTCATTACCAAGAACCTATATCGGGAATAAGCTAAAAGGTCCTTTTGAGTGTCTGCCCAACCACTCCTTACCTTTAAGCCGTTTTAAGGAAATTTCGCTTTCGGCGTGATAAGACTTGTCCTTATCCTCTTCAAACTTTCCCGCTCGATCCCGCCTTTACTTCAGGTCTTAGATTCATTCTAAGTCTTCAGTCTTTAGTCTTTAGTCTTTAAGTTGTTCAGGAGACTGAGGGGTTCAGTGAGCTTTTGTCAGTACTCACTGAACCCATCATCTTCTTCTTTGGCTTAAGTCTCACTCAGGGAGTACCGCCTTCCTGAGGAGTGAATCCTTCGCCTTGAATTCGTCTTAAGCATCCTGAAGATGACTTACTGAGTTACTGTTAACTCAGTGACTTGAATTGTTCTCGGTTGGTAAACACTTGGCTTAATTTGTGTTCAAATCCTGTTTTAGATAATTGGGTATTTATGGACCCAACAATATCAAATATTTTCAAATTCAACCCCTAAACTTATAAATACTTCATTTTTTAAAAACATAACATTCATTAAAAAACATAACATTACATACTTAATAAAAAAAAATTACAACGAAATTAAAAAAAAAAAAAAAATAACAATGAAAAAAAAAAAAAAAAAAAAAAAAAAAAAAAAAAAAAAAAAAAAAAAAACTACAACATAAAAATAAACACAATCCTAAATCTACTGAGGACGTTGGAGGTTGTATTTTTTCTTGATTCGAGCTTTTTCTTCGTTGATCCAATACACCACGTCTGGATCCTTCCCGTCAGTATCAACCATCAAAAATTTCATTTCCCTTAACCTTGTTACCGTCTCCTCTTTGATTTGGGTCGCTCGATACGCGGCTTCGGCCGCTGCCCTTTTCGAACGATACTCGGATGTCATAACCTCCACGAATTGACTTGACGAGGTCGTTCCTCCCGTACTCTCTCCCGTGCTCGTTCCTCCTGTGCTCTCGGATCAAGCTTTCTTTGAAGCACGCTTTGTTCCCATTGGCCTTGGTTGTTCATCACGACCAAACAACGCCTCATTTGTTTCGCTTGGGACATCGCCGGTTAAATCAATCCCTTCCGGCGCGTCCCATTTCATATGACCCCGTAAAACCTCCCAAGCCTCCTCGTTGCTAAAAGGAGCGGCTCTGTGCTCGTCCCGATACATTAGTCAGACACGTTTCAGGATATCCAATTCACTTTCCCCACTTTTTTCTTGGCGTTGGGAACGTTTGTAGTAGGCGTTGAACTTTGAGCAATCACGGTTTAACGTTTTCCATTTACTTTGGATCATATCCTTGTTTCTCTTTTGATAATTGAGTCTATTAAACTCATATTGCACCCGTTGCCAAAATGTATCCTTGCTTTGATTTCGACCCACTTGTGAATCCTCCGTCGCGCCAACATAACACGACGCAAGTAATTTTTCCTCTTGTGGGTTCCAACGTTTGATGATGTTGGTGTTTTCTTCATCATCATCCTCCAAAGGTTCGGGGGTTTTTTGTTTTTCTAGCCTTTCGTTTGACACGTGAGGACTTGTTTTTCTTTGGAGGAGACGTTGGAGTATCGGGAACATCATGGGTTGCGGTTTGAGATTGTTGTGAATGTTGGGTGAATTGGAGATTGGAGAAATTGTTGTTTAGGTTCGCTTGTTGTTGTTCAAAAAATAGCATTGCTTGATGTTGTTCGTAAACTTGTTGGCTCGACATAGCAAGTGGGTTCGGGTTTGAAGATGACCCGACGTTTGGGTTTGAAGATGACCCGGCGTTTGGGTTATTCCACCCGGTGTTTAAGAGATTCAAAAAAGTATCGTTGCCGTCGTTTAGGTTGAAGCCGGACATTTTATTTTTGTGTGGAAGGTTGAAGAAGATAGTGTAAGATGCAGTATATTGATTTGTGGAAGTGTGAAAAAAAAATGTGGTGTTAAATGGGTATTTATAGGAGAGTGAAAATAGTTTTTTTTTTTTTTTTTTTTTTTTTTTTTTTTTACATATAGCCGTTGGTTTAAACGGTAATAAACACAAGGGCCGAAATTGTAACTTTTTTTTTTTGAATTTAACGGCTATTTCAGCCGTTGTAGGGGGCAGAAACCATTTTTTTTTTTATTTATTTATTTATTTTTTTACTCAATACACCCTTAACGCAGCGTTAAGAGTTTAATGTGGTCCCTTAACGATGCGTTAACGCAGGGACCTCCAACGATTAACGTGGCTTAACGTGCGTTTAACGAACCCTTTTGTGTCCTTAACGTGCCTTTAACGCCTCCCGTTGGGAGTGCTCTTAGAGACATTTATAAGTGTTGAAATAGTTAGCATTTTCTGTGTAAATTGTACTCTTATCGTCTTAGTTGTTAAAAGTTTGTCCTTTATGTATGTTGGCACGTTCATTAAAATTCGAACAAGATGATTTGATGAATATGAATATGCATTTTCTTTGTTGAGTACGTGATTAAAAACATTATGACATTTTTATTATATTACTGGACTAAAGTTGAGCAATAATGACCTAGCTGATATAAACATGCCATGGATATTTTTATAGGGTGTCCGTTAATGGCGAAGCTTAATTTTCATGTAAAGGCTTCTCATTTATTGTAACGTCTTTTTCTTGACATTTGGATAGTTTTCAGATTTTCTAATTTGTATATTTAAAATTTTTCTTAGTTACATGAAGGTGATAAGTGACGGTCAGTAGATTGCGTGTGACAAAAGTGTTTTCATTAGGTATTTAGGTGGGTGTTTTATGATTTTTATTCATAAGTTATGAATAAAAGTTAAGAATATATGATAAAGCTCGCTTTGAATAAATATTTAAACTTTTGAAATAACTAAGATATTTGCGATAAAACTATAAACACGTGAAAAAATAAGTCTAAAAGTATATTCCTGCACTATTATACTATACGTATTAAAAAATGTAAATACGAATATTTTGTGTTTTGGATAAGTGGATTCGAGCTTAAAAGAACAAGAACATATCAAGAACCATAATATGCATCATTATCAATAGTTACGGTTGTTACATTTACATTACTGTATTGTATTCTGTTCTTTATGTCCAAGTTTTCATATTATAATCGAAACCTTACGTTTCTTATGTTTTACATACACATCACGTGTCTATACAAGTTTTTTATTTCAGTTCGTTGTATATGGTTTGTGATGATAACAACGATTGAGGATACAAATGGTTAGGCCATGATAACAACGTTTGCTCGATGGTAGTTGGGATCATATATCCTGAAATCGAGATACATGACCTCTCACAAAAAAATGAGTTCGAAGAACTAGAGAATAGAAATGACACGTTGAACCTTTGAAAATATCAAATGACCCAAAAAAACCACCATAAGTTAAATTCTGACATTGAAATCAATGTTTTAAAAACCGGACCGGACCGGCCGGTTCGACCGGCCTCCGGCTGGTCGGCCGGTTTAAAAAACCCCGGTTTTTTATAGTTCCGTTTACTGTAGCAAACCGGCCGGTTTTTCCGGTTTTGGCCGGTTTTCCGGTTCGACCGGTCCGGTTCAACCGGTTTTGACTTTTTTTTTTTTTTTTTTTTTTTTTTGATTTTTTTTGTTGGGCGGTTCGGCCGGTTCGACCGTTCGACCAGTGACGGAAGCATGGCCGGTTCGACTAAAAAACCGGTTTTTAAAACATAAGTTTGATTCTGACATTGAAATCAAGTTCGGCAAAGTTGCAAAGTGGCACTTGATAAATTGATGACAACTTCACCATTATGGTTCTGCATCATTAAATTGTATCAAACCTGAAATAAGATCTTTTTTTTCATCCTTTTTTTCATTCCGGAGTGAAAACCGGTGGCTCGGCCTCCGCGAGTGAGGATTTTTCTCTTGTCTTGGTTCGCTGTAATTGACAAGAGTTTTTTCATCTTTTTTATAGTCCTCGCAGTAAAAATCTCGGGAAGTTTCTAGCGCCTTGCGAGTAGCTTCTTTCTTTATTATAATCTTGTTGTTCAAAAAAAAAAAAAAAAAAAAAAGATCTACAAAATTTTATCCAACCTAAGAGTGAGCATTATGGTCACTCTATCTTTTTTCATCATACAAGTTTATATAAATGACATCTATCTATCCTAATATAAGATTAAGTACCCTTATTAATGTTGCGGCTTCAAGACTATGTACAGTACAAGCTAGCTAATGCATTGAATTCATTGCAAACAAGATGAACATGCTGCGTTTTTCCTTCAGTTACAGGGAATGTAAAACATTCAACCTTCATAACAATGAACCTTCAATGCAACTTTCATTGTGTAGACTTCAATTCAGCATTAATCCTGGAATGTAAAAAAATACAGGCAACCTTAATGCAGACTCATCATTGATGGGTCTTATTGGCAGTTTCAATTGTCTAATATATAACCTGCAATTATAGCTCAATAAGCTCAATAATTGTTGTCTCTGGGAATACAAATCATTAGCTTACAATCCAAACGCTTCCCAGGCTATAAATACCATGTCTGCTGTTAAAATTGTACATATTCTCTTCTCCCTCATCAGTTACACACGCATTAGTAAAGCTAAGATAGCATGTCTAAGGCAATCATACAGCCCAAAAATAGCATGTCTAAGGTAATCATATAGCCCAAAGCCCGAGTTTTCTTGAATCAGCTGGATTTGAATGTTACGGGGCCCATTGTCACCATGATTTGTCGAAAGTGGGATGTCAATTCTACTACTGGCTGATACGTTAGCACCGATTTCCTGATATCTGATGGAAAGGTCTGATGAAAGTTAATTGTTGTAAATGTGAACATTCATTTCTAAAATAGCTTGCTGTATAGTGAAAATAAGCTAATGTACCTTTATGTTGCAGGATAATCTCATGCATTGTACCGCAAAGTCCAAGACATCACACAATTTTGTTGATAGGTTGAAAGAGGGGCTAATATACACCATTAATGAGTTTGATGTTGTGTACAACACAGAAGAGTACCGGATTATGAAAGAGAGTCGTTACATGATTGAATTCCATGGTGGCACTACCGTTCGAAGATCTTTAGCCAAGCTAGATGGTTTTCTCAGGCATCCTTTTGAGCATATTGATTTTGATGACCTGGAAGTTACAAACAATAAGTATTTGATTGGTAATGTGCTATCTTTGCAATATTTAGTGTACCATCTTAGATAATAGCTATGATCATAAGTAAATGTGTACCTTGCATACGTTGTTGGGTATATCACAAATGTGGGCAGGATTACTTAACAAAGGACAGGTTCAAGAATGCTAGATTTCCACCTGAGTAATCAAAGGTTATTGCTGTTGTCATTATACTTATGGGTTTTATAAAGTATATCAATAATGACTACTTCACTATTAATTTCTTTTTCCATAAAACAGGGGCCAAACAGTTAGGGTAACACTGTGGGGAAACTTAGGTGATGTGTTGACTGAGAAAAAAAACAAAGAGTACTGGCCTTCATGCTGTGATTATAACTTCAGTTAACACTAAACTTTACAACAGTGAGAACCCGAGAACATTAACTTTTTTAGTTATTTTAAAGCATGAAAAAACTCATAGTTTACTGTCCTTTACCTTGAAGATAGGATTTATCTATCAAGCAGTTCATCTACTATGATACTCGACGATTTAGAAATCCCTGTGTTGAAGGAGTTTACATCACAAGCCAGGTAATACAATTTTGATATACTGTGCATACCTTTTGCAGCCCACTTAACATGTGCATTCACTTGAATGATAGTGAAATAGAGGTTGTCAAAGATGGCTTGCAAGCTGACTACTCTGCACCGAGGCCCGGGACACTAGAGAACCTGTTGCTCTGGGGCCGTAACAGAAAGAATGAAGTATCTGTCATTTTCTCCAAACAATTTCTCCTGTTCTTCTCTTCCACGCCTAACCATTGCCTCCTTTTTTCCCACAGTCTGTGACGTTCATCTGTCAAGTCACAATTGACAATATTAACACAAGGAAAGGCTGGAACTACCCCTCATGTGGCAGTGAAAAGTGCAAGAAGGGAGCTACACGAAGAGGAGGCAAATTCTGGTGTGATGCATGCAACAAGCCCGTAGAGTATCCTGTTGTGAGGTGCCATGTTCTTTTAAGTATATTCTATTGCATATGGGTTACAATATCATGGAAACAAACGCTTACCTTCCATGTCAAACATTGCCTTGGCAGATACCGGCTTGAGTTAAATGTTTCTAATGACACAACAAACGTCGTGGTAGTCATGTTCGATGAGACTGCAACACAGTTGGTTAAATATTCAGCGGAGTCACTTTTGGCAGGAGAGGATTAGGTATATTTACATACTTGAGTCAATTCATAAATGTTTTGCTCACTTACCTTCATGTACAGGATGCGGATGACCTACCGGATTTGCCACCGCCCCTTCTAGATATCATAGGCACCTCCCACACTTTAGAGTTAAAATCACACACATATTACGAGCATGGTAACTATAAGAGCTTCACCTGCTGGACTATTTGTGCACCAGATGCAGTGGAAGAACCAGATGTAGTTGATGAAAGTGCAGGTTCCAGCAGTCTTATTGAAACTGGCGATGATGGAAAGCCAGAACTGAAAACATTGTCCAAAGCTCCATTACTTTTGACTCCATCAAAACCTTCAGAGGACAAAAGTTACAAGAAGTTAGAATGGGTTCCTGCGTACACTTCCACGTTAATATATTTAGGTCCAATTGATCAACTTTGGCCTGCTAACCTGTCGCTTATGCCTGTTTTATTGTAGCATTGATATAGAAGATTCAGATGCCGAAGTAAGTGCTGGGAGTTTGGGAGCAGAAGATGATGATGGTGAGCCTGGAAGCCATAAAAAAAAGGAAAAGGTTAAGGCTCACATACAAGAGGTTAGAGAGGGTGCCTGTGTACACTTTGAAATTAATATACTTACGTCCTATTGCTCAACATTGGCCACTAGCCTGTTGCTTTTGGTTGTTTTATTATAGAACTATTGTTGAAGATTCGGACACCGATGTAACTCTTGGGAGTCAGGAACCAATGGATGATGATGACGAGCTTGTAAGCCATAAAAGAATGAGAAGGTTAAAACTCAATAAAAAATACACTGCTAACTTGAGGGTGTTTCAAATGTTGATGCCTGAAAGTTTTTACTATCCTGTGTAGGTACGTTAACCGAGTTATCCAATCTGAATAAGCAACACACGGCCCAACCTTGGAAGCGGTATCCCTGTTGATTTGCAAGATTTTTCCCTCTTGATTGGCAAGATCATTTTAGTTTAGACTTTATCGATCTATGAACACTTTGTGATTTCTTTTAAGCGGAAAATAAATGTGGTAGAATTTTCCCCACAGATACAACTGTTTGGGTTATTTCTGTATTAACTTTGTTTGGGATTATTAAACCATATTTGGTGTACACTATGTGAACTTTTGATGGTCTCTTTATGATGATTGCATCATCTTTAGTGTTTGTTTGAAAATTTAGAATTGGTTTTTTAACATGTTATAACTAACTCTTTATGTAGACAAAATTTCTTTCCTATGGACTTTACTTCTTGCAGGTTACATGTGTATCTTACAAAAGAAAGCGGAAGAAGAAGAAGATAAGGTTAAAACCTGTTATCAGCTTAAAAGACACTGAATGAAGCATCCAACACTAATGATTTCCTGCATATGCATCCAAGGAAGAGATAGTAAATATACAATTTCAAAACAATGTACTTATAGTTAGAAAGTGTACTAAGTGACATATGTTTGTAAACATAGTTGAATGTCTACATGGTCTTCAGAATACGTAGACTTGATTACACGTTTTACTGTTATGAATAAAATTTTGGTTTTGTTCTATAATTTATGTTGTAGATCCCATAGTGAAAACTTACAATTTGAGTGCTAAATGGTGTAGGGTTTCAATATTTTTAACATGTCACTTTTTGGCCTAAACGCGTACCAACTAACCATTGCTTAATGCTTAGTTTTAACCAATGTTGCAAAAATCATGAATCGGTAGTCGGGCGGTCGACCACCCTGCAGCGATTAATCGGTCAAGGTGAGATTAATCGGATTGGCATTTCTTGCAAGTTTTGGGTATTTCTGGAGAACAAACTAAATATCTTAACTAATTTCAAGCCTACTATGTTTCTAAACCTCAATAAAAGGCTCCAATTCTGATTATGAGGCCCATTGTGCATTATAAGTGAAATAAATAATCCCCAAATTAAGTAGAATGCCTAAATTATTAATTTTTTAAAAGTTGACCGATTAGTCCGATTTGGCCGATTAGTCCGATTTTTTACCGATTCGGTCGATTTTTGACAGATTAGTGGCCGATTTTTTCCACCGATTTTTAAATATCAACAAGGTATAAGGCCGATTACCGATTAATCGGCCGCCTAGGCCAATTTTTGCAACATTGGTTTTAACCTTAACTCTTACCGAAAATAAAGCCATAACTGAATAAGAAACCAGGGGCAACAAATATGCATCCTCCATATTCAGCTTGTTAAAAAACAATTGAGTGTTAGAAAGCGAAACTCTGCCATGTTGTTTCTCTACCGCAAAAGAACAACCATACAAGATGGCTTTTAAATTAATGAACAGGGGTGTTGGCTGAAAATTAAAGAAACAAACCAGTATTCAATTAGATGAGTCTCATTCATTCACCCATCAAGGCCATTTCTTGAAACACCTCTTTCGTAGTGGTTTCGCAGTTATGGCCACCAACCTGTTCACCGCAAAGTTCCACATTCTTTCAGATATACACTCAAGCAATAAACAAAGTGGCCACAGGATTGTAGTTGATAAAAAACGGGATTGTCAATACAAAGTAACATCTGGCAAGATAGCATAGTAAAAGGTCATCTATTTGATAATTTCCCATTTATTACATGAATAAATGTAGTAGTTAAATAAGGAAATATCAACAGGTAAATTTTTTTACATATTCATTATATATCTTTTCAAATTCTGATTTCATGTATGTGCTTCATAACCAGGATAACACTAATACAATTTTGTTCTAATTATGGATAAAGGTTTGTTTAAATTGACTAATTTACAATGTATTTAAATGGTTTGTGTAACTACATTAAGGGATTTATTAATATTGCAGGTTCAAGTAACAAACGTGCTCGACTTCCATTTTTCTCTAGCATACTTCACAATTCTATAAGGATACATTCAGAAACAACTATTGGTGAAGATGGGAATCTCCAGTTTTATTGTGGTCTGAAACTAACACAAAATGCGACTACAAGACCAAGTGAGCACGTGTACATCTTTTTGAATTGCAAAAAAACTCACAAGAATTTATTAAAAACTTAATATGTTTCCTTAGGTACATCATCACCACCAAGAGATAGACAACTAAATCCAGAATAAAACGCATGACCCTCTACTTCCAATTACCGAATAACCAGGCAACAAAATACAGGAGCCTCTACTTCTTAACCACATAACCAGACCCGATGTTATTTTAGAACCAGTACAAAGACGATACGCCAAAAAAAAAATTTAAAAAGCGGCGTTCACGTCCAAAGGTAACTTTTTCCCATGTTAGAAAGACTGAATAAATAAGTGTCAAGAAAAAATGTGTTCATTTTCCCATGTTACTATATCGGTGATGCTCAAAGAAAGAATAAATAAGTGTCAAGAAAAAATGTATTTATTTACCACTAACAAGTCTTATTTTACCACCCGCTCCGGTCACTTACAATGATTTTGGCCCTCCATCACGTAAATGCCCTAACTGTGATGCAATTATGTGGTATAACGAGAGAAGTAATAAAGCTAAAAGAGCTAGAAACCCATCATTCTCACAATGCTGCCAAGATGGTAAAGTACTGCTCTCCAAATTCCGTGAGCCCCCACCACCATTAAACAGTCTCTTGGATTATGCTGACCCTGCAACATCAAATTTTAGAGACCAAATTAGGGTATACAATATATAGCATGTTCTACTTTACATCTTTTGAGGCAAAAATAGATCATTCAATTAATTCAGGTAGTGCACCTTACACATTCAGGGTCAGTGGCCAAAACTAACACTTACTTGGGTCTCTACTTCCAAAAGAAGGCATACAACCTAAGTTTGCACAGCTTTAGTTCTTTGACACAGCGAATGAAGTGAGGAATCGGGTATCTGCTTTCATTCAGAATGACAGAGGTGAACAAATCGAGGAAACAATAGCAGGAAGCCTGATGGCTATGCTGAATCAGTATAGCTCAGTTGCCATCGCATTTCGAATGGCAAGGGATTGGTGTGTTTCACATAACTCACTCAACTTTCAATTATGGCTTCTTGACCAAAGACCAACTTTAAGGCAGTACAACACACCCTCTGTGTCCGAAGTGGCAGCTCTAATTACAAATGATTTTGGTGAAGGTATAGCTACTAGGGATATCACTGTAAACAACAAAAACATGGGGCCACAAAGGATCTCAGAATAGCATCCATCTTACATGGCACTTCAATATCTATTGCTATTTCCGTATGGAGAAGATGGATTCCAAGAGAAAATACCTTATTATAACAATACAGGTAACAGGAAAACTATAGTGGGTTTGTTACAATGAAAGAATACTACACTTACATGATCCAACAACGGAACAATCAAGGTACTACGTTGATAAGAGGAGGACGTTTATTTCAGCAGTATTTAGTAGACGCCTACACAGCTGTCGAAGAACAAAGGCTTAAATGGGCAAGGAGTAATCAAGAGACCCTGCGTGTGGATCTGTATCATAATGTATACGATGTTGTTACAAGAGGGGACACAGACGCGTCGGCAATTGGCAAAAGAGTGGTTTTGCCATCGAGTTTTACAGGTGGGCCAAGATATATGATGCAGAACTACCAAAATGTGATGGCTCTGTGTCGAACTTATGGAAATCCAGACCTCTTCATCACATTCACTTCCAACCCAAAATGGCCTGAAATTGCAGCAATTCTGGACAATATTCCTGGGCAGAAGGCGCATGATCGGACAGAGGTGGGAACCCGTGTTTTTAAAATTAAACTGGATGAGACGTTGGAAGATCTTACAAAGAATCACATTTTTGGGGAATCCCGTGCAGGTAACACACCTTACATCATATGATTAGTCTGTCTATTCAGCTCATGAGTTTAAAAACTAACAAAAGGTCTCCTAAAATGTTATTTCAGTTGTCTCTGTGATAGAGTTTCAAAAAAGGGGGCTGCCCCACGCGCATATTCTCTTATGGCTTGAAGAATACGCCAAGTGCAAGACTCCAAGTGAAATAGATGACATAATCTCGGCAGAGATTCCATCTCCAGTGACTGATTCGGATGGATACAAGGTTGTTACCGAATATATGTTGAATGGACCTTGTGGGGAAAAAACAAAATACGCTTCATGCAACATTGAAAACTAATGCTCAAAAAGGTATCCCAAGGCATTTTACGCGGAAACAACACTTGATGGAGACGGGTACCCTGTATACTGTTGAAGAGATACTAAAGTATATGCTGTGAAAGGAAAGACCACCTACTCTAACAAAGATGTGGTGCCTCACAATCGATACCTCCTCATTAAATATCAAGCACACATCAATCTAGAATGGTGCAATAGAACAAAGGTTGTTAAGTACTTATCTAAATACTTAAACAAAGGGCCAGATCGAGCAAGTATTGTTATAGAAGAAAACATTAAAAGAGACAATCAAGCGGGGACTGATAGCGTGGTTGCAGTTGATGAAATCAAAAGTATCTTGAACTGCCGGTTTCTAGCACCATGCGAAGCAGTGTGGCGGCTATTTTCTTTTGATATCCATCATTCCAACCCATCAGTAATGAAACTTAATTATCACTTACCAAATCAGAATGCAATTACGTTGTGTGATTCAGATTGTTTGCCAACGCTTCTTGCAAAGGAAGGAATCAATATAACCATGTTCACCGATTGGTTTGAGCTAAACAAAAGGGACATGAATGCGAATGAACTAACTTATGCTGAAATACCCAAAAAATACGTGTGGCCTGAAAAAGAAAAAAAATTGGAAACCTAGGAAGCAAAATAAAGTCATTGGGAGAATTGTTTACTCACACCCTGCTTTTGGGGAATGATACTATCTAAGGATGTTATTAAATGTCGTCAAAGGAGCTAAATCATTTGAGGAAATGATGACGCTTAACAAAATAGTATATGGGACATTTAAAGCAGCATGTTTTGCGTATGGCCTACTCAATAATGATAAGGAATGGACACATGTGATAAAAGAAGCAACACAGTGGACATTAGGAGCGCAACTCTGTGATTTATTTGTTATCATTTTGTTATTTTGTGACGTGAGCAGACCACTACAATTCTGGGAAGAAAACTGGGAAGCTTTGTCAGAGGATATTCTATATAAAAAAAGGAAACATTTCAAGTACCCTGAGCTGGAACTTACGGACAACCAAATAAAGAACTACTGCCTCATGGAAATACAATAATTGTTACACAAGAATGGCAAGTCTTTGGCAGATTTTCAAGATCTCCCCCGACCAGACCCAAGGTTATTAACAAAAATGGACAATCGCTTAATTAGAGAGGCGCTTGACTGTGACATGAAATAGAGCAAGGTCGAACATGAACAATTTCATTCGCTACTAAACCCCGAACAACGCTTAATCTATGATGAGGCTCTCGAGTCCGTTCACAATCAGAATGGACAGTTCTACTTTGTTTATGGGCTTGGAGGGACAAGAAAGACATTTTTATACAAGACTATAATTGCAAAGATAAGATTTGAACGGGGAATAGTGCTTGGAGTGGCATCTTCAGGTATTTCAATTTATACATGATTATTACTTGAGTATACTATATAATACTTAAAGATTCACTGACTTCATATTTATAATTGACCTAGGATTTGCTTCGTTGCTCCTACTTGGCGGACGGACTGCTCATAGCAGATTCGGTATTCCACATGATTTAATGGGAAACAGCACATGTGGTATCAAACAAAACACGCACTTAGCAGAGTTAATGCAAGAGGTCGAGCTGATAATTTGGGATGAGGCACCGATGACTCAAGGATTTGCTTTTCAGGCATTAGACAAGACGTTGAGGGACATATTGGGATACCATAGTTCGGAAAATAGGGACTGCATCTTTGGGGGAATGACTATGTTACTGGGTGGAGACTTTAAGCAAATTCTACCGGTCATTCTGAAAGGCAAAAGGGCGGACGTTCTTGAAGCTTGCACTAACCGATCAAAATTATGGGATTCTTGCAAAGTTTTCACACTTACTCGAAGCATGAGAGTCAATGAATACACTACAGACGGTCGCATTGATACTCGAAAACAGGATTTCAATAAATGGGTTTTAGATGTGGGAGATGGGAATCTGCCATCCAAGCGTAAAGAAGGTGAGGAAGAGCCTACTAGGATAAGCATACCCGATGAATTCAATATTAAATCAGGGAATTCCCCTGTTGAGGAGATAGTCAACCAAACTTTCCTCGATTTTACAACAAGGCAGAACGAGGACGACTATCTAAAAGAAAGAGCCATTTTGACTCCCAAAAATGAAGATGCCGATATAATCAACGCCTATATGTTTGAAAAGTTGCAAGGCAACCTTGTGATCTACAATGGTGCAGATGAGATATGCAAGGCTTCAACTGATACTGTTGGGCAGGAAAACCTATACCCCACTGAGTTCTTAATTTCGTTAAATTTTCAAGGGATGCCGCCCCATGCTCTGTCCTTAAAAACAGAACTCCCAGTGATGCTTTTACGAAACGTAAATCCAACACAGGGGATGTGCAATGGTACTCGATTACTCATTACTGACCTAGGTCAGTTTGTTATTCGTGCCAAAATTATCACAGGCTCACATATAGGAAACATTGTGCTTATACCTAGGATCACACTGACTTCAACACAATCAAACTGGCCATTCATAATGAAATGGATGCAGTTCCCTATAAAACCATGCTATGCAATGACCATCAACAAAAGCCAAGGGCACTCACTTAAATATTTGGTTATATATTTGCCAAACCCTGTATTCAGTCACGGGCAACTTTATGTCGCACTATCTAGGGTCACAAGCCCTGATGGCCTAAAAATTCTCATGAATAAAGATGCAAACATTGAACTATAGGGCCATACACGAAATATTGTCTTCAAAGAGACTTTCAGTAACCTATGTTAACACCTACATGTACTCTTCTAATAGTGAAACACTAATACAATTCTAAATAATTAATACCTTTCTCACAAACTATATATTGCACAATACTATGCAGGATACATAGTCGGCTCATAGAACACCGAGCTATCGAATAATAACAAGATGTATGAGACACATGAGGAGCTTCAAGATGAAGAAAGGGAACTAAAAGAATGTAACCTAATTTAATAAGCCGTTATACTATTCTGATAATGAATCAATGTTACAATGTATAATTTATTTTTCAAATAATTGATATCTTTCTCAACGATTCCTGATGAAATGCAACAATGTCTAAAATTATAAATAGCTTTTGTTTTACAGGATTCTAAGTATCTGAAATAATTTAACTTCAATTTAAAGTACATGTACAGCTCTAATGCCACCCAGAAAACTAACAATGAAGTTACGGCTATTCCTAAAAACTGCATGTTCAGCTCATAAACATTTCTATTGCTATTGCGTGTTTAGGATTTAGAAACTTTGCATATTTGAGAATAGTTTTGCAGTTAACATTATAGAGAAAGTCACGTTCATTTTGGAATTAAAATGTCACTTTTGAACATGAGACTATCAACTAGAAACCGTAGCTTTAGAAACAACCTGAAAACTGTTTTACTTTAGAAAATGAAAAGACATTATATGACAGTAAATAGCAGTAGCAATAATAAAACTTCTTATTAATTTCTAATAAATAGACTTTATGAGTAACCAGAAGTTACAATACCCTTTTGTAACTGCTGAAAAAATCAAAGGCTTGGTAAGGCTTTTAAAAGCCCACTGATCCAGTTGTTTCTTCACATCCACATATCAGCTATCCATATTACAAAATCATGGCATTCAGTAGGGAGGACATTGCCCAGTAGCTGTGACAAATGGTAGTTTTCAACCTTATTTTAATAATAAATATTTATTTATTATTACTAAACTGCGCATTTCTATGCATAACTGAACATTTTTGAGCTCACGTGAATATTTCGGGAAGCCAACCCGCGGACTGTAGCTTACAGTCACTACTGAAACTGTCTATTTTTGTCAGTAAACATAAATTATTCTATTTCTGTTAGTTATTGACAAGTCAAGTAATAAACCGAGAAGCTTTCTCGCATTTACTGAAAAACAACCCCACACGCGTACCGACACTACAGTAGACATGGCAGAAGTCAAATAAATACATTTTTGACTAAGTAATAAAATTTTATTAAATGTCAAAAAAAAATTTATTTTACGTATACGTGTCCAAAAACGTCAAACCATGACATTACGGTAACATTTAAGCTCACACCGACACACGATATATCAATAAAAGTCAAAACTATGTTTCCCCCCTCTTGGTGTGTCGTTTTCCGCCCTCCCCCACTAGCCAACAAAGTGAGATCACCATTTTTAACTCATTATGACCTAAGTATATTTGTTGTTTACTTAATACACTTCACACATTGTTTCATATACACATTTCACCATCTAAAAATTACCTAAACTTCTCTCTAAGTTCATCCATTTGAACCATCAAGAAAACCTAGATCTAGAAAAATTCATTGAAGTTCAAGTGAATCGGGTCGTACTTTCAAGAGTTTTGGGTTAATCGGAACGTATTGTGGGTAATTTGCAAGCATTTTGGGTTCTTTTCTTGGCCACTTGAGTCTCGTACAAACACACCCATTGTAAGAACTCTCAAAAACTTATTCAATCTTGTTTATTACATGTTTTTATGATGCTTAAAAGTGATACAAAGTGTTTAATGTGTATATTTTAGTAATTTGAAAAAGCTAGGGTTTGATATACCAAATACTAGGGCTCGATTTTTTTGAAACATTTATACAAAATATGTTGTTTCTTGCTTGTGTGGTGAATCTTGTTGCATGTTATGCTAATTTATTTGTACAAATGTGTTTAGAACCAATTACGCGAGTTTAAGACGAAATATACACTATTTCGAGTATACACACCAATCGGTTACATTTTTTACCAAACAAAAATTGGGGTTTTGAAAACCATAAAGTTTTGGCTCTAGTGGTGAAATGGTGAAATTTTCAGGCTATTGTTTATTTTTACGACTTATCGTAACAAGGGATAACGTAATTTATTTTTAGTTTTGGTTTCGGGTTTACCTTGGTCTCGACAAGGTTTGGGCCGAGCCCGATAACCTTCGGCCTTGGTTGACTTTTTGACCCCGTGGCTTATTTGATGTGTTTACTTGATTTTTATAAACTTAACTATATATATAACGTAACTTAAAAAGGTTTAATTGGTTTCGGGCTAAACTTAAACTTTTGGGCTCATTATGGCCAACTCGGTACAATTATGGTCTCGGGTGACAAAAAATGAGTTTTGGATTATTTTTCGGCTTACTATACATATTATAACTTTCTAATACGTTAAATATCGAATTTAAACGTTTTTGGGCTTTGTTGGGCTTAACGGGCCTAAACCACGACTTTAATGGGCTTTTTGGCCCAATATAAAGTTTTGTTGACTTTCGTTGATTTTTGGGAAAAGTTTGACTAAACGTTGACTTTTATATCTTGACTTATAATTATTTTGTGAAAACGTTAATTTAAATAAAAACGTAACGATATATATATAGTCATAACCTAATATATATGTTTTGGACTAGAATTGCAAATGTTGGTAACTTAAGGGACTATTTGAGTATTTTGCAACATTTGGGAAAAATGGAAAAGCTTATAATTACGGACGGGTAATGCCTGAGTTTTCTAAAAACCCAACACTTAGAGATTTTTGGTGAAAACCGAGTAAAGGACGAAATATGTTATTTTATTATTAAAAATATTAATTTTTCCTAAGTAATATTTTTATACTTCTTAAAACTTATAAATATATTTTCATATATTTATACACTTACAACTTTAATTAATTTTACTAAATTAATTACTTATAATAATTTCATTTTAGAATTTTCATTATATTATAAATACTTATATCATTTATAATATAATAACACCCCCTATCATCATCTTTTATTTAATTACACTACAATATAATACATATTATATAATTAACTCACCAATATTTATTTAATTAATTTCAAACCCTTACTAATTAAATATTAAATTATTAAAATTTATCTAATATACTAGCTTATAGACCCGTACAATCCACGAGATTTTAGAGCGTTTTTGATTAAAAAAAGTAAGTACGTGAATAATGTAAGAAAGAAAAACGAACATAAACGCTATGAAATTTTCTTGTAACGGAATAATAAGTTATAAGTGACGGATAGTATAAAATACAATGCTTGTAAATATTTATTTCATAAACGTTCATTTCCTCGTGATCTCCAATATGTTTGTCTTCAGGTGCAAATGTATGTAGTGACCATTCTAAGACTTCAACAAAAGGTTCATTACGTGAACACCTAATAAGTTTAAAAAATATGTAAGTAAAAAATGAAGTGTGTGAATAAAGTAAGAAAGAAAAAGAACATAAACAGCTTGAATCATTTTTTGAAAGGAATAATAAGTAATAAGTCAATGATACGATAAACAATTTGGTCTGTAACTATTAAAATAAGGGCCAATTCTACAAATAGCCCGGTCGCTTAAGGTGTTGGGCTTTTTTAGCCCCAAAAAAGTCAATTTCTCAAAATAGCCCAAGAAATAAGCGACCAAATGTGGGAGCGACATGTGGCGTGTACTTTTTGGCCCCTAGTGAAAAGTCGCTTAAAATCTAGCTAAAGTCGCTTAAAAAGTAACTTTTTGGCTGCAAAAAGACACAAATAGTAAGTCGCTTAATTGACAAAAAAGTCGCTTAATTATTTCTTGGGCTATTTTGAGAAAGCGACTTTTTTGAGGCAAAAAAAGCCCAACACCTTAATAGACCGGGCTAGTTGTTTATTTGGCCCTTAAAATAATAAATGTGCATGTATCATCTTCTCCAACTGGTAGATAGTCTTAAAAAGCAAAGGTATGTAGTCAACATGAAACACTTGAGTAGTAAATGTTCATTTCGTGAACACCTAAAAATTAAAAAAATAATAATAATAAACAAAAGGAAAAATAAAAGGAAATTGTTGATAAAAGTATATGTGAAGTTAAAAAATGATATAAAATATGTCATTTATATAGTTGAACATACCTGTAACACTCCCAAAATCAAACTTTGCGGAAGCATTAATACCACTGGGTGCTACGAAAATGGTAATCATAACACAAGGTATCAAGAAACTAATTACACATTTCATAAGATGTACTCGTTACTGATCCGGTGTGATCAACATGTTATTTTTTCAAGGAAACACAAGTGAAGTATGTGTGACCCGGTTCGTTATCCCCGATGAAGGATGAATGGAATTTGTGAGATCGGGTTTGTGAATTGTGTTTGAAATATGAAAATGGAGAGATTTTGTATTTTGATTAAATTTCCTAAAATTACGGGAAGTATAAATAGGCTAAGGGAAACCTAAACATATAAATCTACAAAGCAAAATTAAGCACAAACTAATTAAACTAGAAAACGCGAATCGGGAAATCTAAACACGAGCATAAACGTCAAATCGAAGAAATACTAACTCTACGGGTGCCAAATTATTTTTCCTAAATTCTATATGACAAAAGAAAATTTTGAAAAAAAGAATATTATTTTTCTGATTTTTAAATTATTTAATACGAATTAAAAACTAATTAAACTAAATTAATTTCGGAAAAATACTAAATGAACAGTAAAAATTATGAAAAATTACCAAAAATTAAAATAAGCTAAAACTAATCTATGAAAAATATTTGGACAGAAAAAGCTACTGAAATAAGCTGTGAAATAAGCAGTTCAGCAGGTATAAGCTAAATGGGCTTAGACTACTTTAAAAATAAAAAAGGTAAGAAAATACACCAAGCAGAACTTGGTGCATTGGTAAGTGGGTGTGTGTTTGAGCAAGAGGTCTGGAGTTCGACTCCCACTCACACCCTACTTTTTTATTTTTTTATTTTTGTGATTTTCTTTTTGAAACTTAAAACAATAAGTGAAATAAGCAAATTTTGAAACTGAGAAAGTTTTTGAAAACCACTAATAAGCTCAGATCAGCTTACCTCTTGGATCAGGTTTAAAAAAATGGAAAATAAGCTAAATGTTGCAAATAAGCTAAATGGCTAATCTAAAAAGCTAATGGTATGGAATAGGCTAAAATTTAACCAAGAACTAACAACATAATCATAATCAGCTATGAAAAGCAGAGATAAACACAAGATAAGCACAATTAAGCTAAAAACCAAAGAAATGGTCTGCTGATCTAGTTGAGGTGCAGGGCAAAAGAGGGCTGATTCAAGCTAGTGAAAAGTAGTTAAGGACAATTCTAAAAAATCAAACAAAAATAACATAAGCTAGAACAGCCAGCTGAGATTATCTATGCAAATTTTAAGCTACTAACAACTAATGGTGAAAGAATTAAAAATCATCAAAGTTTGCTGAAAATCTGAAAAGCTGGATTTGAGGCTGCTGATCTAGTTGGCTGTTGTGAGTATTCAAAAGGGATAAACTAAAATCAAGTGTATCCTACTTGTGTATATCAGCTAACATGAGTCAACATGACTCAGAAATGCCACAAGAGAGACCCAATTCAGCTTATTGCCAAATTGAGCTGCTTGACTGAGTTTTAGACCTCAGCCCCACACCAAATTACTATAACCTATGAAAACTAACAAATTACCTCAAAGTGTTTTAACAATACCTTATTCATACCAAATTATGCCAAAATGAAAATTCCAAGATGACATATGAATAGTGACCACTCAAAATGACCCAGTTTCAGTCTTAACCCAAACAGTCCTATAAGGGGCTATTTTTTGAGTTAGACCTGGTTTGAGCTTATGTAGCCCTAGAATTCTGAAAATTTGTGAACAAGTAACTCAGTTTAGACCTGAATAACAACTTATCAATTTCAAACAAGCACTAAATAAGCATACGCTAATCTTGACTATTTTTTGACTTTTCTTGGTTTTTAAGGTAAACACTAGTTAAAGCTATTACAACCTATTCCGTTAACTTCAAATATCTATAATAAGGTAAATTAAGCTAAGAAAAAGCAGATAAGCAGCAGATTTAGCACTAGTACAGTAGATAAGCTAAAACAGTAATTTGGAACTTTTAAAACAAAGACTGAACTTATATTAAAATGAGAGTAGAATACAATACTGGAAATAAAAATACAAGTACCTTAAATAAATAGCTAAAATAAACCTGCCTCTTAAGGCTTACACTTGACCTATTTATACTAATCTAAAAAAACTAAAGTCTTCCTCCTTTGTGCTTCTTTTGAGAGATAAAGCAGTGTTAATCCTCATTTGTGCTTTCTTTCTTGGATTTCAACCCTTGGATTTAATCTTGGTCTCCAACTCATAATCTCAGCCGTTTGATAGCTTTTGGCGCCCAAAAATAGCACTTGGATTGCCAGCGTGGCAATGGTCACACGTGAAGATGGTATCTCGTGAACTAGATGGAGCAGAGGAGTGGAGGGGGGATTGAGTGTGGCAGAGGTGAAAGTAGAATAAGGGTGATGATGGTGTTGGGAGCTTTTTGTTGGGCGGGAAATGGGAAAAGAAAGAGTTGACCGGGTCAACTAGGGATTAACTAAAAAAAGATACCGGGTTGTGGGGTTTTGGGCTTTTGGGCTTTTGTTTAATGGGTTGGGTTTAGGTGGTGATGGGTTGGATTTATTTAGGATAAGGGTTAGGGTTATTTGGTTTAAGGATTAGGATAAAATGGGTTTAACTTTGAGGGGCCATTCTTGTAAATACTGAAAATCCAAGGACCATGGCTGCCAACTATGAAAATTAATTTCCAAGGATAATTTGTGTTGTTTTGGTATAGTTGGGAGTTGACTTGACTTTGACTTTGACTTCAGTCTTCACTTGATCAAATGCACAATCGTTGTCGAGTCGATCCAAAAATTCCCGTTTTCGCTCCGTTTTCAATCCTTTGTACCTGAAACACATAAAAACACAAAACCAAGGATATCTGCAATATATTTGGGTGTTTTTGGTCATTTTTGTGTCTTAAATGGGTGTAGAATGATGAGTATTTACACACTCATCAATCCCTCACACTAAACTATTGCTAGTCCCTAGCAATCCGATCATATGAAGTAATGAAAGGAACCAAGTATACCCCGTTTCGACTTTTTATTCAATGCGAGAAATTTAAACTAGAACAAAAATAGATAACATGCTTGATTTTCAAAAATGGTATCATGGAACGGGATTCACACAAAATGGGTGTCTCCAGGGAATTGATATCGTCATCCTCTTTTTAATACTCCCAACTAAGCTTAAACTCATTATGCAAACATTTTTGTAAAATGCTAACACTACTTATACTAATAATCTATGTAAGCCGAAACTTAACTTTTCACTCCCATAATTTATTCAAGTTAGGTGAATGTGCTTGATTTTCAAAATTTTGATCACAAAAATTGACGTTTATATAAAATTTTGACTAATACTAGTTGAAAGATAGATTTAAAATTCACAACAAGCAAGTTTCAAAACCTTATTGCATTTTGCAATATCATTCCATTTTATTTTTTTTTTCTTTTCATTTTTTCATCTTTTTTTTTTTTTTTTTTTTTTTTTTTTTTTTTTTTTTTTTTTTTTTTTTTTTTGCTTGTGCAACATAAACTAACGGAGTTTCACGGAAACCAAGACCTTACACCTTCCTAGAATAAAGGGTCCAAGGGCCGGTGTAAGAGGGTAGCCAAGACCTAAACGCCTTCCGGAAATAAGGATCCAAGGGCCGATCTTGAACCTTAGCTTTTTAGCACATTTATTTATTACTTAACTTTTTGCAACTTTCAAGCAACGTCTCACTTTCATTTTGCATTATTCTGACATATGCTTGTTCCGAAGTTTAAATAAAGCCTTGAACTAGTATTTTTCAAAATCGTATGAAAAAATGATTTTGTGTGTTCAAATGCTTGAAAATAAGCACTTATTAAATCAGATTAGTTATCTTCTGGGAGGAAAAGCCATAGATTACTTTTATAAGCTCTAAAGAAAACCAACTATTCTACGCTTAGCATTTTCATTTGCACACATCGTAAAACCTTAGTCTAAACGTTAAGGAAGCAGCTAGATCAACACTCTAGCAGAGTCGGGATTCCCCTTGTTCTAACCTAATCAAGACTAAACACTCTTTTATTGATTTTTTTTTTTTTTTTTTTTTTTTTTTTTTTTTTTTTTTTTTTTTTTTTTTATGACAAAAGATTTTTAAAATTTTGGTCAAAAACGGGGGTACTAGGGCACTAGAAGGTACATATGTGACAAAATTCGCGAGAATTCCCCCCCACACTTAGAATTGAATATTGCCCTCAATATTCGAAGTACCGGCTATTATGCCGACACTTAGAACGTAAAAATGTAATACTAATAGCCAAGTGTGGAAAAGAAATCTCCATTTTTCACAAAAAAGGTTGAAAAAGATATCCCTAGATAAACATTAGCAAAAGAGTAGGATATTGGGCGGCTGGATTGAAAACAGGCGCGTCAATCATCACCATCCAAGGGAAACCTGAAAATCAGAGCAAACAACACACAAAAGCCAAGCACAGTGGGATTCCCCCACACTTAGTTTTTAGAAAATAGAAAGAAGTCAGAAACATGGGCGTTTACCCATGCAATGCTAATGTTTTTGTTAACCGAGTCACTAGCTTAACTCGACCCCGAATTCATTTGTCCATGGGGAAGCAAGTGGAAGAAACAATCTCCATCGGACTTTTATTCAATGTGTTTAGATAAACATTTGAACATAAGAAAGTTCCACACCGAAGAGATACCCACGGTATTTTAATAGTAGAAACTATTAGGGACGATACCGGGGTCAAAGATGGTGTCCTCATTCCCGAAGGAGAAAAGGGAAAGGGAAATCACACCATAAGTGATAAAGAGAAGTAATATTTTTATGATGATCATAAAAAACTCTTCATCATCAAAAGCAATATCATCTTCAACGGGAGGGAGGGTCAGGATGAAATTTTAAAGAGGTAAATCCTTATGATCAATAACACCTCCCCCCACACTAGAATCATTCTCAAGATTGAAATAAAAATGATCAAATTCCGGCTGAGAGAGTTCACCGGAGAACTCTTCGAAGATAACCGGATCATTTTTATCAAAGAGAAATGAGTCGTACACGGGAAGAGAGATATAAGCATGAGAAGTGGTACTGCCACTACTCGTCTCTTCCAAAAGATCGATGTCAAAAGAAAAGGCTTCATAAGCCGGGAGAGAAAAATCAGAATGAGAAGTGGGATTGCCACTACTCTCTTCAGCCGTATCAAAGATAAAATTCTCATATTCGGGAACAAAATCCTCGAGCTCGAGCTCCGGAGGATCTAACGGCTTATCTTTAACAACAACATCCTTCGGGGGGAGGGAAAATAATGGTTCATCAAATATCATTTTTTCTAATAAAAGATCATCTCCCCCCGGATCACCATCAGGGTCAACAATTTCCGGCGAAATTAGAGCATCAAATAGGAAAACCTCGAACTCTTCCATAGAGATATCACTTCTCTCAATCGGAGGAGAAGGATGGGAAGAGTCGGAAATGATTGGTGCAGAAATAGGAGTGGAATCTTTAGTTCCATCCATAGAATCAACAATCTCGATACGACAAACCGATTCCGGAGGTGGGACAAGTGGTGTGCTCTTAGAGCTAGCAATTTTCACCACTTCCGTTGTGATCACCGGTTCTTGTTCATCGTAATCAAAAACACTCTTTACTTCCCCAGCACATTTCTCAAACCATTTGCTTGTGCCAGGGGTAATTTTCAGTGCTTTGAGCTCAGCACGTTTGTTTGAAGTACTCTTAACCTCAAATCTTGAAAGTATCGAATCACTTCTTTTGGAAGCAATTGCGAGATCAGATTTTTGATTCACCGTAGCAACGTTGCCTTTGGTGGTTCGAGATTTAGAGTCTTGATTGATGTTAAACGTGACTTCTTCATTTTCAACACGAATGGTTAACTCTTCAGCATATACATCAATGAGAGCACGACTCGTTCTTAAGAAAGCTCTACCCAAAATGAGTGGAACTCGAGGATCGGCATCAAAGTCTACCACAACAAAATCAGTGGGAAAATGGAACTTTCCTACTTTCACAATGACATCCTCAGCTATTCCACGCGGATGAGTTACAGTACGGTCCGCTAGCTCGAGTGTCATGCAAGTAGATGTAAGCTTCGGAAGAGATAATTTCTTCCATACCGAGAGTGGCATAAGGTTAATGCTTGCGCCAAGATCGGCCAAGGCTGAGCACTGAACCATCCCCAAGAAATCACATGGGATTAAAAACTTGCCGGGGTCTCAGAGCTTTTCAGGAAGCTTTTTGAGGAGAACCGCTGAGCATTGCTCGTTAAGTGGGGTCTTTTCCATCTCAGTCAACTTATCCTTGTTGCTTAGTAAACTTTTGAGTGTAGATGCAAATTTGGGCATAAGAACGAGAGCATCTGCGAAGCTTATGTCAAAATGCAACTCATTGAAGATTTTAAAAAAAATTTCCATTTGTTGATTTGTTTTATCATGGAGCTTTTGTTCATTAAGCCTTGAAGGATATGGAATTGAAGGCTTAGGATTGGTCTTCGGAACATCGGGTTCCGGAATTTGAGATTGGACGACCGGAGGTTGGACGTGTGCGGTACTTCGTGGGCTAGAAAAACGCACCTTGTCCATTGTCACCTCGTTATCTCGATTCACTTCCCCTGGTGGAGGAGGCATAGGAGTCGAGGGTCCATTATGCGTCTTACCACTTCGAGTGGTGACGGCTTTCAACTCACCCTTAGGATTAGTAATGGTATTGCTCGGAAGTCCTCCGGAAGATGAAGAAGCTTGGTTCATGTTCATATTCATGTTCATGAAACTGCTCATCATATTCTTCAACTCATTTGTTTGACGAGACATAGTAGTATCAATTTCCTTCCTCAGCTCGACTTTCATGTTATTAATTTGAGTTTGCATCGAACGTATGCTTGACTCATTAATTTTCATGAAGTCATTTGTCAAAGGAGCTTGAGGAGGTTGTTGATAAACTTGTTGAGTTGGAGGTTGGCAAGGTTGGTTGAAATTGTTGCGGTTTTGATTGAAATTTTGAGATGTGTTGAAATTTTGACCTTGATTTTGAACTAAGCGATTTTGATTATTTTGATTTTGCACGGGTGGAAAACCAGGTGGTACCATAGCATTTGGTGCTCGGTAATGAGTTTCCGCTTGCGGTCGGTATTGATTGTAATTTACGGCTGCTACGGGAGCTTGGTAAAAAGAAGCATCGGTTGCTTGACAATCATAATACGCATGCGGGCCACCACAAGTTTCACACACTTTGTTTACGGCTTTGATTTGTTCCGGTTTGTGAATTTCACTCTTAATTTCTTTTACTTCCTTCATCATGCAACGAATTACATCCGTTAGAGCGGCTAACGGTGCGGCTATCTCTGATGAGTTACCGGATGAAGAAGCTTGAGTGATAGGAACATTCACTTTGTTTCGAGAAACAAGAACTTTTGACTTATTTTCACAAATTTCAATCACATCTTTAGGTCGACGATTCAAGATATTGCCACCGGCGGCTGCGTTTAAAGAATCTTGATCGTTTCCATTCAACCCATTATAAAACGTGTTTATTTGTTGCAATTCCGTGAAATCATGATGTGGGCATTTTCTTAGAAGATCCTTGAATCGTTCCCATGCCTCTCCGAAGTTTTCATCGAAACCTTGACGAAATCCCGAAATTTCATTCTTTAGATTAGTCGTCTTTGACGGAGGAAAGAAAAAATTGACAAATTTTTGTACGAGATCTTCCCAAGTTTCGATGGATCGAGGGGGTTATTTTTCCAGCCAAATTCGGGCTGCCCCATCGAGTGAAAACGAAAATAGCATCAATTTGATAGCTGTTTGCGGCACATCCTTGTAATTGATGGTCGAGGTTAACTTGTTGAACCAACGGATGTGTGCATATGGATCTTCACGGTCAAACCCGTGGAATTGATTTGTAGACACGAGTTGAATCAAAGGTGTCTTCAATTCGAAATGATCAGAATTGATTGGTGGTAAAACGATGGCATCTCCGTAACCCTCGGTGGGTGCTTGGAGCATTTCGGCCATTGTTCAATTGTCTGCCATTTCTTCGTCGTCTTGAAAATCAAGACGTCGACCTCGACGAATAATTCTTTCGGGATTTGAAACTGGTGAAATAAGATCGGATGTAGAAGAACGGGTGTTCATACATCAAAAAGAAACAAAATTTTAAAAAGAAAACAAAATTTGAACATGAAAATATTTTTGGATTTTTTTTTTTTTATTTTAAGGAAAGATTACAATATTTTTGGGATCGATTCGTTAATTGAAATTCGTTTCTCTCAAAACTACTCGCAGAGTGGCGGAGAAGCAAAGGTCCGCTCGAAAGCTGATTAAAAACCCGCCTCTTTAGGTTTGTCAATTTAATGTCAAACCATCCTTAAACCACTTGTATAGGTTGTAATTTCAAGATAATCCGAAAATAATTAACTCACGATTTTGTTTTGTTGGATATTCGGAATAGTTTACAACACTTTCAATAAAGTGAGGATATATTATTTCTTGTATTTTTTGAAAACACCTAAGACAAAGTAGTTTTTTTTTTTTTTTTTTTTGAAAACACCTTAGACAAAGTGTTTTATTATTTATTTATTTATTTATTTATTTATTTTTTAGAAAATATTCACAAAAATACTATAAACCTTCACAAAGATTGGTTTATAAAACACGAATCGACAAACGAGATTAAAAATTCGCTACAACCTTCCCCGGCAGCGGCGCCAAAATTTGATCCGGTGTGATCAACACGTTATTTTTCCAAAGAAAAACAAGTGAAGTATGTGTGACCCGGTTCGTTATCCCCGATGAAGGATGAATGGAATTTGTGAGATCGGGTTTGTGAATCGTGTTTGAAATATGAAAATGGAGAGATTTTGGATTTTGATTAAATTTTCTAAAATTACGGGAAGCATAAATAGGCTAAGGGAAACCTAAACATATAAATCTACAAAGCAAAATTAAGCACAAACTAATTAAACTAGAAAACGCGAATCGGGAAATCTAAACACGAGCATAAACGTCAAATCTAAGAAATACTAACTCTACGGGTGCCAAATTATTTTTCCTAAATTCTATATGACAAAAGAAAATTTTGAAACAAAGAATATTATTTTTCTGATTTTTAAATTATTTAATACGAATTAAAAACTAATTAAACTAAATTAATTTCAGAAAAAAACTAAATGAACAGTAAAAATTATGAAAAATTACCAAAAATTAAATTAAGCTAAAACTAATCTATGAAAAATATTTGGATAGAAAAAGCTACTGAAATAAGCTGTGAAATAAGCAGTTCAGCAGGTATAAGCTAAATGGGCTTAGACTACTTTAAAAATAAAAAAGGTAAGAAAATACACCAAGCAGAACTTGGTGCATTGGTAAGTGGGTGTGTGTTTGAGCAAGAGGTCTGGAGTTCGACTCCCACTCACACCCCACTTTTTTATTTTTTTATTTTTGTGATTTTCTTTTTGAAACTTAAAACAATAAGTGAAATAAGCAAATTTTGAAACTGAGAAAGTTTTTGAAAACCATTAATAAGCTCAGATCAGCTTACCTCTTGGATCAGGTTTAAAAAAATGGAAAATAAGCTAAATGTTGCAAATAAGCTAAATGGCTAATCTAAAAAGCTAATGGTATGGAATAGGCTAAAATTTAACCAAGAACTAACAACATAATCATAATCAGCTATGAAAAGCAGAGATAAACACAAGATAAGCACAATTAAGCTAAAAACAAAGAAATGGTCTGTTGATCTAGTTGAGGTGCAGGGCAAAAGAGGGCTGATTCAAGCTAGTGAAAAGTAGTTAAGGACAATTCTAAAAAATCAAACAAAAATAACATAAGCTAGAACAGCCAGCTGGGATTATCTATGCAAATTTTAAGCTACTAACAACTAATGGTGAAAGAATTAAAAATCATCAAAGTTTGCTGAAAATCTGAAAAGCTGGATTTGAGGCTGCTGATCTAGTTGGCTGTTGTGAGTATTCAAAAGGGATAAACTAAAATCAAGTGTATCCTACTTGTGTATATCAGCTAACATGAGTCAACATGACTCAGAAATGCCACAAGAGAGACCCAATTCAGCTTATTGCCAAATTGAGCTGCTTGACTGAGTTTTAGACCTCAGCCCCACACCAAATTACTATAACCTATGAAAACTAACAAATTACCTCAAAGTGTTTTAACAATACCTTATTCATACCAAATTAAGCCAAAATGAAAATTCCAAGATGACATATGAATAGTGACCACTCAAAATGACCCAGTTTCAGTCTTAACCCAAACAGTCCTATAAGGGGCTGTTTTTTGAGTTAGACCTGGTTTGAGCTTATGTAACCCTAGAATTCTGAAAATTTGTGAACAAGTAACTCAGTTTAGACCTGAATAACAACTTATCAATTTCAAACAAGCACTAAATAAGCATAAGCTAATCTTGACTATTTTTTGACTTTTCTTGGTTTTTAAGGTAAACACTAGTTAAAGCTATTACAACCTATTCAGTTAACTTCAAATATCTATAATAAGGTAAATTAAGCTAAGAAAAAGCAGATAAGCAGCAGATTTAGCACTAGTACAGTAGATAAGCTAAAACAGTAATTTGGAACTTTTAAAACAAAGACTGAACTTATATTAAAATGAGAGTAGAATACAATACTGGAAATAAAAATACAAGTACCTTAAAGAAATAGCTAAAATAAACCTGCCTCTTAAGGCTTACACTTGACCTATTTATACTAATCTAAAAAAACTAAAGTCTTCCTCCTTTGTGCTTCTTTTGTGAGATAAAGCAGTGTTAATCCTCATTTGTGCTTTCTTTCTTGGATTTCAACCCTTGGATTTAATCTTGGTCTCCAACTCATAATCTCAGCCGTTTGATAGCTTTTGGCGCCCAAAAATAGCACTTGGATTGCCAGCGTGGCAATGGTCACACGTGAAGATGGTATCTCGTGAACTAGATGGAGCAGAGGAGTGGAGGGGGGATTGAGTGTGGCAGAGGTGAAAGCAGAATAGGGGTGATGATGGTGTTGGGAGCTTTTTGTTGGGCGGGAAATGGGAAAAGAAAGAGTTGACCGGGTCAACTAGGGATTAACTAAAAAAAGATACCGGGTTGTGGGGTTTTGGGCTTTTGTTTAATGGGTTGGGTTTAGGTGGTGATGGGTTGGATTTATTTAGGATAAGGGTTAGGGTTATTTGGTTTAAGGATTAGGATAAAATGGGTTTAACTTTGAGGGGCCATTCTTGTAAATACTGAAAATCCAGGGATCATGGCTGCCAACTATGAAAATTAATTTCCAAGGATAATTTGTGTTGTTTTGGTATAGTTGGGAGTTGACTTGACTTTGACTTTGACTTCAGTCTTCACTTGATCAAATGCACAATCGTTGTCGAGTCGATCCAAAAATTCCCGTTTTCGCTCCGTTTTCAATCCTTTGTACCTGAAACACATAAAAACACAAAACCAAGGATATCTACAATATATTTGGGTGTTTTTGGTCATTTTTGTGTCTTAAATGGGTGTAAAATGATGAGTATTTACACACTCATCAGTTACCATAAATTCATATAAGTAAAAATTAATCAGTAGACGTCAAAATCTTTTACAGGTGTCTGGTCCCTCAAAAACAAGTCTTAATTATTATATAAAAAAAAATTCATTGGTCAAGTAAAAATCTGCCGTCTTGCCGTTCCTTGCCACCCTTTGTACAAACCTCTATACCTGAGAAAAGCATGCTAAAAGTCAGCTAAAAGCTGGTGAGTTCATAGGTTTTAGTTAAAACAAACAATTTTCATTTAAACGTTTGAAATATCATACATATGGTTTATTACGCTAGCTCTAAGTTCATGTAACCGAAGCTTTAACAGGTCTGCATGCTCTGGATGCATGTAAATCATAAAAGCCCTAGCAAGTGTTTATCCCAGACACTTGAACATTGATATGGTATACGCTCGTTTGCCTATCCGGTCAAACCGAACGGGGACGTTACTCCCAATAGATCGATTTATAACATTCACGCTTCCTAACTGGAATTAACGGTTCATGAAATTCGGGCAGTAGGGGACATATTTGGCTTAGGCTATCTGCGCAATAATAATATTAATGTCCACAAAATTTAGTTTTGCATGTTTCTCACCCCAAAACATGTAAAAGTAAAACGGGGCTATAAACTCACCTTTAATGGTCTGAACAGTGAATGCTGTGAAATTTGGGAGTGCATGGCACCAACACGCAACCTATATTAAACAATCATGTCTTAGTTTCAAGTATTAAATTCAGTTCCTTTCCGGTTCTAAATTTCAATGTTTTAATGTGTTTAAGTTATTGTCACTTGTGTGATGGCAAGTGTGGTTACTAAGGTCTCTCCTAGGGTGTAACTCTACCTACGACCTAAAGGCACGGTAATGCGGGGTTGAGATCCCTAATAATCTAGGCACGAGTTTAATTAATCTAGTTGTGATATGTATCTACATATTTTGTAATTGTGTAACCTGTTCGTACGTCCGTTTATGTTATTTTTTAAAATATGACTTAATATTTGTGGCGTTTATCACTTAACAAGTAAATGGTCTAAAAGTTAATATATATCGTTAATTTTTGAATTCAACTTAAAATTAGAGTTTGTGTTATTATACTAAACCTATCACGGCTCATTTCTTCTTATTTTAATTTAGAACAATATATACTGCCTATTTCATTCTAGTTTTGTTTGCTATTATATTAATGTTATTCCTAGTGTCATTTATTCTCTAAAGATTTGTGAAGTTTAATATATATTGTTAACTTGAGTAATTTATCTAGTTTCTCATCATGATTCCTTTACACTACATTAGTTTAAGGTTTTATGTTTCGACTATTTTATTCAAGCTAAATGATATATTTTTAGTGACGTTTGATTTTATATTATTTGATTGGTATCCTACAAATATAAGTGTTTACGTGTTGTTATATACCTTGACGTGTGTTATGGTTTACACCTATCGTGAATCTAAGTACCATATTTTTATTTCACGAGTTCGTGCTAATGTATATGTATCCCTATTCCTCCTACGTATGTATAAAACTATTCGTTTGAAAATGTTCGTATATTTAGTCTAGTCGTTTTAATCGTTTTTGTCGTGTTTACCATTTCGGTGATCCAACCTTTACGTACATAGGTGTTAATTTATATATATTCCGATGTGTGTTATAATTTTCATTGTGAACTCGAGTGCTATATTTTAAATACACGTGGGTACGTTAGTATTTATATATCTTTATCTTTCCCGAGTGTTTATAATGTTACTTGTATATATGTATTTAGTCCTTTCCGTCACATTTCACGTTTCGGCTATTCTAGTTTTCTCGTACATATATGTCAAATAGGATTTTACTTGGTTCTCGGCTATGTAACTTTTATGTCCCTATGTGTTTGAGTTATTTTCGCCAAGTTTCTACATCTAACTATACAAGCTTCTATGTAAGTTTAAGTTATACGAAATCTCATTTTTGTGTCTTTCGGCTATCACTTGCCTAGATGTTAGTTATTACAATTTTTATTTTCGCGAATGGTTCGTATTCATTTTATTTGTTCGTGTCCAAGTTTCATAAATTGTTGTTCTACCTTAGCAGTTATCCCTAACTGGCTGTGGCCCTTTGCTTTCTAGAAGGGGAATATGGGCCGGTTATGGTTTGTGTTTAATTCCTTTTCTGGTGGGCCAAATGGGCTGTACACAGGCTCATCTTCGGGCTGTGCTAAGGTGGTCGATTGGGCTGTCGTGTGGGCTATTAGGTGGGCTGCATTGCTAGTCCTAGTGGCCTGGCAGTTGGCTATTTGGCCTGGTATCTCAGTAAGGAGTGCACCAAGCTAAGGACTTGGGGATACATTCCTGGGTACGATTCCTTGTCTCTCAGCTGGAGTTGGTCACTAGCTTAGTCCTACGATACTAATCCTCTGACCAGGTACGCGTACTACTCGACTTATGTCCTTGGGGTCTATGGGATGACAAGTTTTGGGGTTCCCTAACTCTCTCTACAATGTCTCGACATATGTAAGATCAACCTCAAGGAGTCTAGTCTCTTATGACTCAATTCTTCCTACGTCAACTCAACCAAGATCTCATAATGAAATCCATCCTAAATGTGTGCCCTATTCCGAGTACCCATGCCTCTTATATGGGTTGCGTCCGAGGTAGTTTTGGGTGTTACCCTTTGTGAGTAAGCTCTTGGGTTAAAATGAGCCTTCCCATGCCTTGAACCAAAGGCATGGCTTTTATGTGTGGTGCCTATAAATTACTAAGGGCGTGGCTAGAACCTCCTCAACATAGGGTAATTTCCCAGCCACCATTTGACACCAAACCAACTAATTTGTGTGGTCATTTCTCGGTCACGGTTTGTCACTGTGGTTTCTTGGTGCTAACTTAATAATGCTAAAGTATTCCTATCCTGCCATAGTACTACCAAGTTCGAACCCATGAATCCTGGGGTTCCTAAGGTTCCCTTCGAATGCACTAACATTATGGGGACTATAGTCTACATTCACCTCAACCACGCTCCCTGATTCCAAATCCTGATCATGGTCACCTGATTGTTTCGAATATACACAAACATGGAACTAACCAACCTAACTCAACCAACCTATTTCAATCTAATTCTTGTACCACGACAACAACAAATTTTTATCAACTTTTTATTCAATAACTAATTATCATTAATTTTTTTTATTAAACTTCCCTCAAACCCATTTGTATTTTCTGGGTTTCCATTCGACAGGAACAATACACGAATATTGGAGCTAAACAACCTAATTCGACCAGTATAACCACACTAACGACAACAACAACTTATCACAGTGCTTATTAATCGATTAATCATCGTTAGATTTTTCCTAAAAAAATTCCATACTAGTTCCTGGAACTCCATTCGACCGAAACAAAAACCCATATACAATTTATTCATTCAAACTATCAACTACTTATCTTAAATGGATTTTAGAAATACCAAAACTAATCAAAGTCGAGTCAAGTATCAAACCTTAAAATGATTTCTGGGTGAGTGAACTTGGATGAGGCTTTAAACCCACGAACTACTGCTCCACACTAATCAATCCCACTTCTCCAAACTGAATCACAACACTCTCACTCTTCACCTTTCTTGAATTTTTTTTCTCATAACTTGTTTAGTTTTTCTTGAGTGGGTTGTGATTCGACATCTCTTGGAGGCTCGAAATTTATGGTGGATTGTGGAGAGTAGCTCCAGAAGAGCTTTTAGTTTTGGGGAAAACAACCTTACCACTTAAGTGCTAATTCTACATCCATGGCATCTTATCCTATATCATCTCGTGACAAAGATTTTTGGTCAAAAGGATTTGGTGAGGCTGTGTTTGGAGATGGTGATGTATTGTGGTGTTTATGGGGAAGAGAAGGAGGCGACAAATATAAGAGTAGGGTAGCAGATTTTCGGTTGGTGTGTTAGTGGGGTAATATTTATTTTTAAGTAGTTGAGTGGTACAAGAATTAGATTAGTCAGGGTGTGATAATTTAATACCCGCGTTCCGTCAAACTGTCTCAAATTCGGGTCCGTCCTGGAACCATCTCAATGGTGTATTTTTAATGTTTTTATGTACTACCTGGAGATATTTCCGAGTTCTTAACATTTTTGAGTTTTAGATTTGTTTACGGTTTACGTGTGGTGTCAGTTCAAGTGAAACTGGGATAACTTCTCGTTTTCCATTACAATATAGTGAGTAAAATCATGAGATGTGATAACTTCACTGTTCCTTGGTGAGATTTTCGGGTGTCAATATGTGCAGGTCTATTTTCTGTTATAATCACGTAATGGCCTAATCTGATAAATGAATTGTTATGCATTAAATTTTTTGGACAAATTTACCATTTGTCACAATACCTGTTGAACATGGATCATAGAAATTGAAGTACTTTTTTGTAGACAACGTTTGTAGTACTTTTTGAGATATTATCATCTTTATCAAAAATGACAACTTTCAAACCTCTTTTGCTTTTAACCCTAGAAACGACATCCATGTGGTGATCTTTAACAATTCCTTTGAAGGTTTTCATTAGTATCTTTACAAATATTGGCATAAATTATGTTACGGGTAGTGCTACACCGAAAAATTCCTTTCTATCTTCCTAAATGAGTGATCTTTAACAGATTTCAAGTAACTACATGACAAATAAAATCATGAAGTCCAAATTCAATAATACAGAGGATTCATATTCTACCCCAAACATCACTAACAACTTGATTTTATAATATGGTGCATCTTCAATTTATATCATCATAGCTTATACACCCGTGAAGTCATGAGAATTTTGAAAGAAAATATGCATCAAGGAGTTAAGTGTGTAAACAAATTAACAAACAACAAAAACCGTAAATAAGTTACATTGTTTTTTTGAAGAAAAAGAATAAGTAATGTGTCAATGATTTGATAACAACTTGGTGTTTATCTATTAAGAAAATAAACATGCATGTATCGTCTTCTACAATTGGTAGATAGTCTTGGAGAGTAAAGCTATGCAGTCAACGTCAAAAACTTGAGTAGTCCATGTTGATTGTGTGAACACCTAAATATGAAGAAATAAACACAAAAGTGAAACTATGATGGAGTTGTTGATAAGAATATATAGGAACTTAAAAAAGATACTTGTACATACTAGTTGAACATTGATCATAGATCTTGAAGTACTTCTTTGTTGACAACGTTTGTTGTACGATTCGATATATTACCGTCTTGATCACAAATGACAACCTTTAAACGTATTTTGATTTTTATTCTGGAAACGGCAACCATATGTGATTATTGGACGTGGCAAATAAAAACATCTGGGATTTACATAAAAAACGCATGTACAAAACTGAAACAATAAAATTGATGGATTTAAGAGTTTTTAAAGTTATTTGACTTACTTAGGTCATATTTTATTAAAGTGCCTACTACGTTACGTCGTAAATTAAACTTTGTTGAAGTAGAACAAAAATTATAATCAATCCCGATTTAGCTATTTGAATGTAAAACTCTAATCCATGTATAAATCGAAAAAAACCTGAAGCGGTCATGCCAACCTTCTCGAAGTGGAATGCTTTACCAATTTAAGTATTTGTGGTAATGGGCTCAAAACTCATAGATTAGTTGACCAAAACGTCGAACACCTACCGTTGACTTGATGTGCTATTTGATGGAATCATGATTTAGTAGTTGATGACTTAGGGATGCATAATTGAGTACGTATAAACGGAAAAATATAACAAATGCATCAGTTAATATTTAATGTGTAGAGAGTGAGAATAAAGATGCATAACTTTCATTACGAACTTCCAATAATCAAGAGCATAATTGTTTAAACAATCAAGTAATGAAGCACTTTGTTCCTGACGTGTTAATAATATATTAAGTATTTGATGAATTGTGGGGAAGAAAACGCACAACAATTTATACATGTTAACGAAATGAGCTTGTTTATAAATTTTCATAACCATAAAAGGCTCATACAAAGGTCATATATACGCTACAATCTGTTTCAAATAAGGAACGCCACAATCACCACTCTTGCGAGTTAAACTTATTCCAATCTTCGTGTATAAAGACATATACAACAAAGATTTTGCGCACTTATGAAGATATTAAAATGAATCAGAAACATGGAGTTAATCTCAAGTCTATGAGTATTATCTCGAGTTGGTTTACATACCATATATTAGATGATCAAAACCAACAAAAAATTAGAAGGGTGCAAGTTAGAAACCTTAATAAGATCAAAAATCTATATCGCAATTGAATGGTTTCCTTTCCAAGCGAGATTATGATTAGAGAAACAATATTCAAATAATGATAATCTACATCTATTAATAATATATTGTAAGAAATTGTGTATCAGGTGAAAAATGCCAACTTATATATTAACAAAATTTACAAAGTTAAAGGCATTATCCAAGGACTTTACACCTGGATATTAACAAATTTACCAAATCCTTTACACCTGGATAAAGAAACAGACACTAAGTGCATCATCTAAGAAATATAACAGGGTGTTTGGATGTGCGTTTAAAATTGATTAAAGAATTACGATTATCAGTTGATTGAAGTTAAGGACATGTGCTCAATTTTGAATCTATCCCAATATTATTTTTTACAATAATTTCTCTTTTTCATTCTTACTTTGGTATAAGATACAGAGGCATCATGGAGTATATCAATATCTTTGACCATAAAGCTTTTCATTTTTATTTAATGTGCCAGCAAATCCTTAAATATATTTGCATTGTTACATGGACATTATACGTTCATGATTATCAATCCACCTAAAAACCACAAGTTCCAAACTCACTGTGGCTACAACTACACCAAGCCTAACCTTATGGTCCACCATAAACGCAACAACAAGTCGATTACTAACATTACAGGAATGCAAGACCAATTTTTAGCACATATAATGTTTCAATTAAATTAATACAATCAATTTTCAATTTGATATTACTCATCGGTACAAAGCTGTTAGTATTAAGATTTAACTAATAGTAAACACTTTTACTGATCTATGCGTGTAATCAAGTGTTGTGAGTCTAAAACAGGCCATATTTGTGCAGGTCAACACAAAACGGGCAGGGTTGGGTTGGTTTGAATATAATGATTTTAGACGGCATACGTGCTAAAGATAGACTTTCACCCATTTGACCTGTTCTCCCTTTAGCTAAACTTTAATATTTGACCCGTTTGAGATTGAAAAAGTACAAATCGGTTGTAATTGCCACATCTAAAATAAGAAATGTAGTCTTTAAAGCATGAATGTAAAAGTAAAGGTAAGTAAGTCTCACCAGAGCATACTCTGGAGCCAAATAACCGAAAGTCCCTGCAACTTTCGTCTCGATAGAAAACTTCTCACCCTTCCAATCAGGCGTGTTCTTAACCAAACCAAAATTAGCAACTTTTGCTCTCATATCATCACCAAGAAGAATATTAGACGGTTGTAAGTCTCGATGAATAAAGCTTTGCATTGCCATACTATGCAAATACTAGAACCCTCTTCCCACATCTAATTGCTAAAAAGCATCATTTGTAATCGAATAAGTAAATTTACTCAAACAAAGAACAATCAAATAATTTGGAACTGTACATCAAATACCTCTTAGTGGAAATGAATCTCATCGTCTCTTGAAACAAATTTAGAACCTGAAAAAGCAATAAGCTTCCACATCAACAAAAGATCAATTATATAAATGCTCTAGGCCTCTTTTATGTTATTCTTGATTATTGCCTGACTCAACAATAGTTGTTTACTTGATACAACTCCTTGGCTGCACATAAAACTACATAGTTTCATCCAGAAGCAACATCATTTTTTCCTATTTTACCAATTCATACATAATCCAGTGGTTAAGGAATGCAGTAGTGATTTTGAACCAAATTATGGAAATCAAATATGCCAAAAAAACAACTTGTAGCCACTTGCAACAAATGACCAAAATTATCTATAGAAACCTTGATATTTTTCTTAATGTATTATCCTCTTCTAGGTTTGTTAAAATGCCTAATTTTAGACTGTATGTGACAATAAATAGTTGTCTGCTGCTAATATAACATCAGACAATATACTTATGTGTCGACAATGAGAAGGAAATTCCAATGATATCAAACGATGATGGAGGGAATTCACAAAGTATCTTTATACTTACACCATTACCTTAACTATTTTTAGGATTTACTTTAATAGTCTTAACATAGTTTTGACAAACAATGTTTGGTGGTCAACTTAACCTTTCCAAACAAAGGCCGGTTGACTAGTTAGCAGAGCCACCCATTTGCTACATTTTATAACAAAACAGCCGCTTTTAGAATAACAATGTTTTGTCTTTCGAATAAAAAAAAGCCAAACACTCTTACCCTCTAAGAAGTCAAACTGAAATCATGCACAATAAAGTAACAAATCACTCAACTTTATAAACATTCAACACTCGCACCAGGTGTCAACTACATTCCCAGCTTAACGTCTCACAAACTAAACCTGCTTTTGGTATAGCTATGTTTTAGACTGATTAGGGTATTCATGCTATTTGAATGCAAAACAATCATAAGGAAATTATTTTAAACACTCAAAATTCTAATTAGCAAGGTACGCAATGTAACATTTATGATATATCCACACATTTTAGCCCATTTCCTCATAGCTTTTAATGATTTACATTACACATTTCAGAAAACTAAACATGAAAAAGTCCATATGGAGATGCTACTTATCGAATTGATTGCTTTTATGGAACCCATTGAACTACACACCTGTTTGTTATTTATGACCTAAACAAAAGTTATAAAGTATAAAAATTAAAGGTAAACCACAGCTGAGCTACACTGACCCTTTTTTATCAGTTAAATAATGAAAGTTATAGACTATTAAGTGCACATAACCAATAAGAAAGCATATACACCAACAATGCCTATCCTTGGATAAATTTTGATACGAAAAATGAAATTCCAGGAAATAGATGGTTTACCCGAGTTATGTAATCCCAAGTTCGAATGAAGTATCTT
>CP139508.1:381157205-381198594 GCA_021014915.2 Artemisia tridentata subsp. tridentata
CATATCCAAAGGAACAGACCGAATATTTGCCCAAGTAACCAGGTGTATAGGTGATGCATCTACTTCAGCAATCCAGTCACAGCCATACATTGATGAAATCCAGAATTTTGTAGACGACCGTTTCATATGTCCTCATGAAGCTTGTTGGAGGATTCTCAAATTTGAAATGCATAGTAGAGAACTAGCAGTTCAAATACTTTCAGTGCACCTCGAAGGCATGCAGCATATGACCTTTCGAGACAGTGATGATTTGGAATCAGTTGTAAATCGGCCAGATAAGAAGATGACGACACTTACAGGATGGTTTACTTACAACATTGAAAACACAGATGGGCGCCATTTAACTTACCTAGAGTTTCCATCACAATTTGTTTGGTATCCAGACAGAAAATCTTGGTCAAGAAGAAAAAATAGAAAATATTCTGTTGGCCACCTCGCATATGTACACCCAAGTTTAGGAGAGCTTTTCTACTTTAGAATGTTGTTATGTGATCAACAAGGGTTAGAGGGTTCACAGATGTTCGAACAGTCAACCGAATCATATATCCTACGTATCGAGCTGCATGTGATGCTCTTAGTTTGCTTGGTGACGACAAAGAATGGGATACAGCGCTTCAAGAGGCATGTATGTCAGCATCATCAGCAGAACTAAGGTTTCTTTTTGCTCAAGCTCTTACTCATTGTGAAGTAACGAACCCTTTACATCTATGGAATAAATATTGGCAACAAATGGGTCATGATATCCCACGCATTGTTTCAGAATATGTGCGGATTCCCAGCTACTATGTCAATGATGCTGAATTACAAGGTTATATATTATACGAACTAGAAATATTACTAAACAGTTGCGGTAAATTAGTCCAGGACTACGGTTTGCAGCCACCTCCAAAACACTTACTTGATCAATTAAACAATCGATTACTAATGGAAGAAAAGAATTATAACAGAGCATTATTACACTGGTACAGATATTACCTTTCGCCACACCCAAAATGCGTGACTATATGCATATAGTCACACACGTTTTTTTGGGTGTGTGTGACAAAAAGTCACGCCACCGTAGGTATCATATGGTCACATTGTTTAGTTTGTGGCCGTTTTCATTGAAAAAGAGTGACCAAAACCCGAATATGTGTGACTAATTAGGCACAAGTTTTGTTGGATTCATCAGTATGTGTGACTATTTCCCATCCTATGGCCACATGAAAATATAATAAATATGACGTTTGTGATGATTTAGTCACATAACGTGTGTTGTTTTTTTCTCGTTAGTCACATACAATTTAAAAAACAGTGGCCAAAAGTGTTAATAAGTGTGACCATATGCTGTTTAAAGTGAAGAAATGTGTATTTTGTGTGACTATTGATCATCCAATGGTCACATGAATTCTTAGTTTGTGTGGCCTTTTGTAATATTTAGTCACACAAAGCATGTTTGTTTTGGGTATTTAGTCACATACAATTAAGCATAAAGTGGCCAAAAGTGTTAATAAGTGTGACCATATGCTGTTTAAAGTGAAGAAATGTGTATTTTGTGTGACTATTGATCATCCAATGGTCACATGAATTCTTAGTTTGTGTGGCCTTTTGTAATATTTAGTCACACAAAGCATGTTTGTTTTGGGTATTTAGTCACATACAATTAAGCATAAAGTGGCCAAAAGTGTTAATAAGTGTGACCATATGCTGTTTTAAGTGAAGAAATGTGTATTTTGTGTGACTATTGATCATCCAATGGTCACATGAATTTTTAGTTTGTGTGGCCTTTTGTAATATTTAGTCATACAAAGCATGTTTGTTTTGGGTATTTAGTCACATACAATTAAGCATAAAGTGGCCAAAAGTGTTAATAAGTGTGACCATATGCTGTTTTAAGTGAAGAAATGTGTATTTTGTGTGACTATTGATCATCCAATGGTCACATGAATTTTTAGTTTGTGTGGCCTTTTGTAATATTCAGTCACACAAAGCATGTTTGTTTTGGGTATTTAGTCACATACAATTAAGCATAAAGTGGCCAAAAGTGTTAATAAGTGTGACCATATGCTGTTTAAGGTGAAGAAATTTGTATTTTGTGTGACTATTGATCATCCAATGGCCACTTGAATTTTATGTTTGTGTGGTCTTTTGTAATATTTAGTCACACATCGAATTAAACAAAGAGTGACCAATAATGTTGATAAGCGTGACCATAATACGTGACTGCATCTTTTAGTCACAGGGTTATTACTGGTATTTTTAAGTTAGTACTGTTGGAGCAGAGTTGCTACTGCTAGTATTATGCTAGTGCTGCTGGAATGAGTATATTATATATATAAAACAGAATCATAAACAAAAAGAAATTTGAAATTGAATAAAACTCGAATGTATATAACTGAACAGAATATACAATTGTAATGTCGTACATAATCAAATTCTCAAGTACCATAATTTAAAGACTTTTGACTCTTCGCCGGCATAGCTTGCTTTAGGGCTTCAATAGAGACATTACTTTTGCGCTTCGATGGTGCTGTTGGTCCACAGTTGTTGTCACTTTTCTTTTGCATTGTAGTTGGCAGTGTAACCTGTAGTAACAAAAGACGCTTGTATCAAACATTGAATTATATATCAAGAATTATATATATGTACGTTGAAAAAACACATGTATGTACCCAAAGCAACGATATTTGATTTCTTTAAGTGCCACAGTTTGCAGTTAAATGGCTTAAAAAAAGAATTTTTGCATGTACATATCAGAAATTATTTAAACAAAAGAATAACAAGAAACATGTTGAAATACATACTGTTGGCAGTGCTTGTGTTGGAGACACATTTTGTTCTGATTGGGAATCTGGAGGCCCGTTTTGTCGTGACTTAGGCTTTTTCTTAGGTCCGACAGTTTTAGCAGGTTCCTATATGTATATATAAAACACGTTACATTATATAAACAAAAGAATAACAAGAAACATGTTGAAATACATACTGTTGGTACTCCTTGTGTTGGAGACACATTTCCTTGCGATTGGGAATCTGTAGACCCTTGTTGGCTTGCATTTGAGGCTACTGGCAATTGAGATGACAAATTTAACTGCACCCCTTGTTGACTCAACTGTGCCATCAGTTGAGTAAGTATTCTTTTTGTTTCTGTAATCTCATTGGACAATTTCTTGATCTGGTCATCAAATTCTTTCTGCAAAAAAAAATATAGGAAATGTTGGGATTAAAAGTCTTCTTGATGCTGTTAGAGTAACTGATGCTCTTATTTGTGTCAATGCTGCTCAGATGGAGTTAGTGATGCTCATGAACTTCAATTACAAATATGGCTAGTGTTTACCACTGCTAGGGATGGCAACGGGGCGGGTTTGGGGCGGGGCGGCCATCCCCATCCCCAAACCCGATTACCAGAGTTCTCCCCAAACCCGCCCCGATCCCCATTGGGGATCTAATCGGGGCGCCCCGTTGGGGCGTGATGGTCCCCCAAACCCGCCCTGTATTAATCAGGGATCTTAGCGGGATGTCCTATTTGGGTGCAATTCTCGAAAAAAGCCGCATTATTTCACATTTATTGTTATTTTTAGACCGTTAGCAATAACGAACATATTATTTTTAGACCGTATTAATCGGGGATCTTATCGGGATGTCCTATTTGGGTGCAATTCTCGAAAAAAGCCCCATCATTTCACATTTATTGTTATTTTTAGACCGTTAGCAATAACGAACCTATTAATAATCAATTACAAACAATCCTTATTAAGTTTTTAATGATAGTATTATACATAAATAATGATAAATTATACCGTCAAAAATTAAAACTTAAAAATATGATACTAAACCAGTTTGTATAATCACAATTTTGCATTCTTACATATATAAAAAAAACTAACAGTATTAGAGTAATATTTTTTTATTACGTAAATACTAACAAAATACTATATAAGTATAGATATATTTGTATATGTGTATATATTAATCGGGTGGGGCGGGGCGGGGCGAGGATTCCTCGCTCCCCGCCCCAAACCCGATTAAAATCCCCGTTTAATCCCCAAACCCGCCCCGTAACCTGATTAGCATGCCCCGCCCCGCCCCAATTAGTTTGGGTTTTGGGTTTCCCCGTCGGGTTCGGGTTTTTTTTGCCATCCCTAATATGGCTAGTGTTTACCACTGCTAGTACACAATTTACTACTGCTAGTACACATTTAATCCTGCTGGTATATAAGCATAATAATAGAATTTGCAGTCAAACTTACAAGTGTATCTCCCACTGATGTGATCTCATCATCTGGAAATTCGCCATCGTTGTTTACCCTTCCTTTCAACCACATTATACCACGCGGGGTTTCTTCATCTGCTTCAATCTCTTTATTTTTGATCTAATAAACATCAAATGCATACACATGTAAAGTTAAAACAAGATAAACGAAAATATGAAGGTGCATACACATGTGATCTTACCATTTTCTCTTTCAAATAAACATATCCACCTCGTCCCATTTTATGCTGATAAATATTTTTGGAACGCGACATTTTAGCTTTATCAGCTATCTTCTAAAAACACAAAATCATAAGGCGTTTACATATGGTAATGCTGCAAACTGAAAATTATGAAATGACATATAGACTTAAATAAAGATGACTAATTAAAACCTTGTATTCATCGGTGGTCGTGTTGTTTACAAACTCGACCCAGTCTTCTGATTTCACAAATCGACTATACTTGGCCGGGACTTCATTCAGTTTGGAAGGTGTATTTAGGTGGGGCAAAATGTATTCTTCTCTGAGCTTCGTTCTGAAAGTCCTTATCAGTTTACCAAGACGAGTCATTACCAATTTTCTGAATGTCACGTCAACATCAAAATATCGCTGCAAAGATTAACACAATGTTGTTAATTAGTTGCACATAATGTAACTGCATAGATAAAATTATGTAGTACTGGGTTAAAAAATACAGTAGTATATATGTACAGTGATGTCAGTCAATAGTTTATCTCTTTCTTCTTTATTCACATTCCTCCAGGAAAGATTCTTCAAACCTATGTGCTCACGAACCAGATCTCCAAAAAAACTCGTAAACAGTGCTCTGTGTAACCCTGATACCCTATTCAATGCATCGAAGGTTACCTTGAGCTTTATTCCACCAGGATTGCCATATTTCATGCGAAACTTAAATAGCCTGGTCATGCCTCTCTTAGGTGCTGTTTGTTTTTCCAAAAAACATCTAATTACCTCTGAAGTCTGACCGAATCAGACATTATCTGACAATTACGTGTTTGTTTTCTATTCAGATTCAGAGATATATTTGTCTGAGCAACCTCCGATTCGGTCAGATGTTGGCCTACTTTTGAAAGACCACATAAAAGAAACAAAAATAAATAAGGTGCTCTACACATGATCGGTGTGATGATCGGAATCAACCGGAGAGAGATGAAGATCTTCTTCTCCACCGTCTTTCATTTTCTTCAATTAATCATTATTATCATCGTTAATGGTGAGATTTGATTAGATCGAGCAAAAGGAAAAGATCTGGGTTTAGATTGAGCAAAAGAAAGATTTGGGTTTAGATCAAGCAAAAGAAAGATTTGGGTTTAGAAGTGATTGTAACTCGAGCATTGGAAAGAAAAGTGGCGTTTAGAATGAACTAAGAAAAGTGGCGTTGAGAAGGAGATAGCAAAGAAAGATATATTTGTTTGCTATGACCAGTTCAATGAAAGATATATTTGTTTATTCTTTGCACCGCTCAGACAACTCGCAAATTTGGGATCACCCGGATTACTGAAATTGTTTATTCAGACGTTTTGAAAAACAAACAGTCTAAAATAATTCAGATTCAGACTTTTGGACCACTAATTCAGATTCAGAAGTGGTATTCAGATTCAGATATAAAATGTCTGAATAAACAAACGCCACCTTAGCTAGTATCCGATCTGATTGGTTGGTTCCAGGCGCATTTAGATCTTCCTCATCATAATACTTTTCAGATTCATAGTCTATGTTGTTATCATCATGTTCATTATCAGCAGGAAGCAAAAGATGATTATCAACAATGGGTTGAATTCCCATGACTCTTGAGTAACAATGGGTACAAGAAAATGATTCCGGCTTTGAGAGTAATGGTGATATAAGAATTGATTATTGTGTTTTCTTTGCAGTTTTTTTTTTTTTTTTTTTTTTTTTTTTTTTTTTTTTTTTTTTTTTTTAGGAGAGAAAAGAGGGTATAGGAAGAAGATGAATTGTACCTTATTCTTGGTACCCGCTTCTAATTAGGCGATTTCAAAATTTTGGCTCCAAATTCTAATTTCAAAATAACAATTGAATTATTTTAAAAATTTGCCTTAAATTTGAACCTGTTTAGTAAAGCATAAAATTGAAAAAATAAAAATTTTGGCTCCAAATGTTATATATCATTATCTTAATCGCAAATCATGAACCAAGATCTAGAACAAAGATCATGAACACAAACTGCATATCAAATCAAGAACTCAAATTTACACAATTACACCAAGATCATGAACACAACTTGACACCATTTAACACAAACTGCTACCATTAAATCATAAACCAACATGAAATGAAGAACACAAAGTGCTACCATTAAATAAATATGTGCAATCATCAAATCAACAACAGAAACTGCTACCATAAAATCTAACTATGCAATCATCACATCAAGAACACAAATTGCTACCATTTAACAAACCAAAATACTATCATTACAGTTATAAAATAGATACAGTTAAACTACACTAGTTACCAGTTACTGCACCATTAATAATTACATTTATCCAAATTAAATATCAGAACTGCTACTACGTACCATATTAAAGTAATTATCCTCTAGTTCATAATAGTCGAGATGATCACCACCTTTACATAATTCTCAACACATTTAATGTACGAGAAGTCTTCTTCACGGCCATCGGTTGATACAACATCTTCTTACTCGTAACTGCTACTACGTACCATATTAAACTAATTATCCTCTAGTTCATAATAGTCGAGATGATTACCACCTTTACATAATTCTCAACACAACATTTAATGTATGAGAAGTCTTCTTCACGGCCATCGGTTGATACAACGTACATCTTCTTACTCATAACTGCTACTACGTACCATATTAAACTAATTATCCTCTAGTTCATAATAGTCGAGATGATCACCACCTTTACATAATTCTCAACACATTTAATGTACGAGAAGTCTTCTTCACGGCCATCGGTTGGTACATCTTCTTAATTACACGGCAGTCCCAAGACAATATCCTGAGTAAATTTATTTTTATGTGCCTTTTCAACTGGTATTTGAGAGGATTGAGTTTTGGGAGTAGCTTCAGAGGATTCATCTTTGTCATTTACCTACAAGTTGAACGAGTATATATAATGGATTAAGTCTTGAGAATGTGATAAAGGTAGCGAAACAACACTTATTAAATGGACCATTATTACCCCTTTTGTGTTAGCATCACCAGATTCTTCATCGCTAGAGAAATAGAAAGGGCTCTGTCTCTTCCAATATGTGTTTTCCCATACCTCCTAATAGTTCAACATACCATATGTGTTTCAAAAAATTTAATTAATGGTATAATTAAGGTATACAACTTTAGCCACAAACACATAACAACTTTAGTATACCTTGTTGGAAATGATTTTGAATTTGGACCTAGTGCCGGAGGTCTCTTTGGAAGCAGCCTCTCTACTCCCGGGTTTACCTTGGGGTAGGGGTAGGGTCTGTCTACAGCCTACCTCCCCCATACCCTGCCCCGGCAGGATTGGGTTTGTTGTTGTTGTTGTTGTTTGGATTTTTGCCTTTGAACCTATTAAAGCATAAACTTGAATAAATTAAAAATTCACACAACTTTACATTCAACAATAAATTCACACCTTTTGTGTCAGCATCACCAGATTCTTCATCGCTAGAGAAATAGAAAGGGCTCTTTCTCTTCCAATCTATGTTTTCCCATACCTCCTAATAGTTCAACATACCATTTGTTTCAAAAAATTTAATTAATGGTATAATTAAGGTATACAACTTTAGCCACAAACACATAACAACTTTAGTATACCTTGTTGGAAATGATTTTGAATTTGGACCTAGGGATTTTTGTCTTTGAACCTGTTAAAGCATAAACTTGAATAAATTAAAACTTCACACAGCTTTACATTCAACAATAAATTCACACAGCTTTACATTAGAATCGGTGACAACAACCCCAAACATCACCATTTATAGATCAAAAGCCTGTTACTAATTATTGTACAATGAATCATCAACTGATATGTGAAAACATTAAAAAACATACCTTTGTTGTCATTTGGATTCATTGTTTGCATGTTTTTGTTTGCCACGTATGTTTTTCAAACTATTACCATTAGCTAAATTAAAAGACAAAGATGAAATGAAAGGTGGCCCATGATCCTACTGTTACCCGTGGGAATTGATGAACTCAAATAAGTACATTTTATTATCATCATTTATCCTATTTATTTGACTTGTTTTATTATATTATACATGAGAATCGATACATTAATGTTTACTTTAGTAATTCTCAGGTAAAAACAAGCATTATGTGAAACTTGGCGATTTTGGACTAATTATGGAGCAAAACAAGCGAGATGTTAAAAGTCTACTAAAATCCAGAAGATGTGCCGTATCTCACTCAACAGATACGATGCAGTATCATACTTAGATGAATTCGAAGACCATTGCCTGACTTTGAAGAATGCGCCGCATACATTCTGTCATGCGCCGCATATGAAACTTTGGTCAAAGAAGAAGATCAAGCTCGTTCTACTCCAGATACGCCGCAATATACTTCTAACATACGGCGTATCACTATCAAGATTTCACAAGTTACAATCCAAGTACATGCGCCGCATACAAAGATCAAGTTATGCCGCATCTGAAGACGGTGTACGAATATTCCAGAATATATTAATCTTGGACCCCACGCGAAGTTAAGTCAATGCGCCGCATCTATCAACTCAATGCGCCGCATCGATCCCTCAGACAGAAACTATAAATACCCCAAGTTCAGACGAATTTGAGAGTCTTGGACAGAGGAAAGATATAACCCTTGAGCCGAATTCAGACGACCAAGCAGCACAAGACACACCTCAAACAAAGATACAAGAGCTGTAAGAAGGTCCTGCATGTATTCAATTCATTAAGTAGTTTTGTTTTATTGTATTAGTACGCTTTAATTCATCAGGATTGATGGGCTTATGTCATGTGACTACGGAAGATCATGCACTCCCCTTAATATTGCTTTCCCATTAATTAAAGTTTATATGTTGATGTCTTTGGTGACTTTTATTAGTGAATTGATAACCTCTGTGTCTAGCTGAGTCTTGCTTGGGTCGCCATGCCCCTTCCTCGCCTATTTATTAGAGACGCTTAAATAAATAGGATAGACATAAGTAATCATTAAGGGTTTACTCACCAATAAGATTAGAGCCAACGAGAAAGGTTTAATTATATACACTTCATATAAAACTAGCAATAAAACAAGTGACAAGCTACTTAATTATCAGGACAGGTCTTCTTATTGTCTCGAGTATCTATCTGTGTACGTGTGTGCTAATCGCTGATTCGTGCTCATTAGTTTAGTTTACAATTTAATTATAACCAAACCGTGCCAGTCTCTCAGGCTGAACCCCCTTGCGTTAGATTAGGTTGTATAGCTAACTTAGGATATTAAAATACTGATTAGAATAACTAGATAATACGTTCCACTCTTAGTGATCGACACTCTACTTACCATTATATTCATACTGACCGGGTACACTGCTCGTTAAGTGTGTGTGTTATTGATAAGTTGGCTAAATATAAATTTAAAACTTGAGTAGGCATTAATACTGCTAAACCGCAACGACACACGCACGCCCATCAAGTTTTTGGCGTCGTTGTCGGGGAGTGAATTGTTATTATCTGTTAATTTGATTTAGTACTTTAGTTAGGTTTTTCTTTTTAGTTTTTTTTTCTTCTTTAGATTCTAACCACTAACCCTGTTATATATTAGATAGATTGCATTCATTGTATAATTTGCATATTTTCTGTTTTTGTTTGTTTTCTGTAATTTTTGTTTCTTTTTGTTTGTTTTTATTTTTGTTTTTCTTTTTCTGTATTTTTCTGCATTCTGCTGTCGTTGTATTGTGCTGATACAAACAATACGGCGCATCTGTTTTCACAGATACGGCGTATTGCGTTTAATTTTTATAAAATACAACGCGTTTAATAAATTCGAGTAGGACGCATCTTTCCCCAAGATACGGCGTATTCTGTTTTTAATAAGAAATTTTTCTAAACCCTAACGCCATACGACGCATCTGTTTTAACAGATACGGCGTATTTTCTATTTAAATTAAAAACAGTTTTTCGAATTTTTAAACAAAAGCGACGCATTGATTTTTATCGATACGGCTCATCTACTAAATCAAAAATCTTGTATTTTGAAACGTAACGAAAATACGGCGCATTAGCTTTTGTTAATACGACGCATTTAATTTAATTTAATAAATATAGTTGATTTTTGATATTCACTTTGATCGTTTCACTACTCTCGTGCACAAGTTGGTTTACTTTCAGAATAAATGATGGCTTAAGCATCACTATGGAAGATTACATTCTGAACCTAACTAAGAGATGCTAGCTGGAGTGATCAAACCTTCGATGACTGGAAGGCTATAATAAGACGACAAGAGTAGAGGAAAACTCAGTACTAGTAACATTGAGTATCTTAAATTCTTGAAATAGAATTCCAGAAAATGTTGCGGAGCTATACGGTAACATCTTTCGGATGAAAGAAGAAGGATGGCACGTAACAAGAACAAAATAAGGAGCTGAACGTGAGTCTAACTTGAAGACTCTGGAATAAAGACAAGTGCTGACCGGGAGACAACCCGAAGGAATTTTTTTTTTACTTTTCTGTTCTGTGTCGAGTCTGTCAGACCTGCAGAAGATGCGGCGCATCTCCATCATAAGATGCGACGCATCACCTGCACTGGTCATATCTTATTTCATTTTCTGCATTTTTATTTTTGACTTTAAAACTTTCTGTCAGTTTATTTAATGCGGCGCATCCCTGGTTAAGGATGCGACGCATCTTTTATTCTGATTCGTATTTATTCCAGGCTCGATACGGCGTATCTTCTTCCATAAGATACGGCGTATCGACTGACCTGATGATTTACAGTTTAAATTTTTAGGTTTTATTTTTACTAACTACTAATGTATTATGCAAGTTTGAACCTTCTTAACTCAGGTGTGTTAAAGTCTAAATGGTATTATAGATTCCTGCATTTTTGTGGATGCAAAGCTTAAACGTTCTCATCCACAAGAAAGTTGATTTTTGCTCTTATACGAATAATGGAGGATCATACCGAGCAAATCTCAGGGGAGTTTTTCTGTTCTAATTCTTTTATTTTCCAGTTCTTAACCTTTGACACAAACAACGAGGACGTTGTTTAACTTAAGTGGGGGGATGGAGAATTAGAACACTTACTTGTCCTAAACTTTTTTCAAAATATTCAAAATAGGCTTAAAATGCGCTTAATATATCAAAATTTAAATTTTTTTTAGCATGCTTTTGTTTAAAGTCTAAATTACATAACCGCACACATAACTCTATTCTTTCAAAAATATTAAAACTTTAGTGTGTCGGTGACTTGTAAACTTTAGAACTTGGCTTATATACTATTCGAGACCACCATAATAAGTATTATCTATATAATTGGAATGACTTGTCTAAATTGGTAAATTTCTAGGATTACACCCAAATAGCCTTTATATGTTATGTGATATTAACTAACTACACTAGTTAGTTAACCCCCGTATAAACCCTTTAGTTACTCTCACTTTTAGAGTAAGATACCTCTAGAAAAACCCTCAGAGCCATTCCTTTCGTTTCTTACACCTTTGTTATAATGTTTCGATACACCCTTACACCTTAGCCTACCCTGTAGATTAAAATCTGTGGTTAATTGCTTTAGGCAAAGTGTGTTTCCTTACATTACCTGTGTTCGCGTGCGTAATTCATTATCTTTGGTTAGGTCGGGAAATTGCACAATGCAATCGGTATGAAAGTAAATATTGTATAACTTTTAGTTTATTTTTCGTGTGTTTGCTACTTTCACTATTACAGCTATTTCTGAAAGTATGATGAGTATGGAAAAATTATCCAGAAAAATAGTGATAGAAAAGTTGTGAAATTTTACACATATATGTTAATGCCAAAATATTATATATATATATATATATATATATATATATATATATATATATATATATATATATATATATATATATATATATATATATATATAGAAAAGAAAAAGAAAAAGGAAAAGTTGGAAGTTTGTTTTAACCAACTTATGCAAAGTTTTGTATTAAGTGGGAGATATCACCACTATTTGTTGTATATTATATTTATGGATTGAATGGGAGTTGGCCGTTATGGGAACGCCAACTAAGGTTATTCTTTGATTGAGATTTTGTTGAGTATAATTCGTGTCTACCTAAAGCGTGTGTTTCAAGTGTTAAAGCGTGAGTTATTCAATGATATGAGTCTTATTCATGGGATGGTTGGGAAAGTGATTAACAACACTAGGATTTTAATTTATCTGTTTTGTTTATTTTTTATTTTACACCAATTTGTATCTCAAATATTATCCATACCCTATATCATTCTTCATCCAAACCTTTGATTTATTGAGATTAGGGATTTGAGCAATCTTAAGTATCGTAGTCGTGGATTCGGCTATGTATTTATGATTTTGTCGCCCTTTTTGATATAATATTATTGGTGAAGATTACTTGGTCCTATCTTTAGCCTATTCGAGTTAAGGATTTGAGCAATTGCAAGTATCGTGGTCGTGGATTCGATCATGTATTTGTAATTTTGTCGCTTTTTCTGGAATATGAGATCGATAGAGATTAAAAAGGATGATCAACCCTTAACCAACAAACCCTTTTTACCGCTTTAGACTTGTTACTCCTTAGCTTTAGTGGGGGAGATGCGTATACTTGCCACGCCTATGATAGAATATTCGTCACGACTAAGCAACTAAACAATTTAGAATTGTTTTACATTAAAAATTATTTTGGTTTCTACTTCGTTAAGTGTTTGGTTATGTGATTATGACAAAACGAATACATGCTTGAATATAAAAATAAATCCTAATATCTTTTAGGGTACATTTTCATATGATTAATTCTAAGGTTTACTTGGGGACAAGTAAAGTTCAAGTGGGGGGATATTTGATAAACTCAAATAAGTACATTTTATTATCATCATTTATCCTATTTATTTGACTTGTTTTATTATATTATACATGAGAATCGATACATTAATGTTTACTTTAGTAATTCTCAGGTAAAAACAAGCATTATGTGAAACTTGGCGATTTTGGACTAATTATGGAGCAAAACAAGCGAGATGTTAAAAGTCTACTGAAATCCAGAAGATGCGCCGTATCTCACTCAACAGATACGACGCAATATCATACTTAGATGAATTCGAAGACCATTGCCTGACTTTGAAGAATGCGCCGCATACATTCTGTCATGCGCCGCATATGAAACTTTGGTCAAAGAAGAAGATCAAGCTCGTTCTACTCCAGATACGCCGCAATATACTTCTAACATACGGCGTATCACTATCAAGATTTCACAAGTTACAATCCAAGTACATGCGCCGCATACAAAGATCAAGTTACGCCGCATCTGAAGACGGTGTACGAATATTCCAGAATATATTAATCTTGGACCCCACGCGAAGTTAAGTCAATGCGCCGCATCGATCCCTCAGACAGAAACTATAAATACCCCAAGGTCAGACGAATTTGAGAGTCTTGGACAGAGGAAAGATATAACCCTAGAGCCGAATTCAGACGACCAAGCAGCACAAGACACACCTCAAACAAAGATACAAGAGCTGTAAGAAGGTCCTGCATGTATTCAATTCATTAAGTAGTTTTGTTTTATTGTATTAGTACGCTTTAATTCATCAGGATTGATGGGCTTGTGTCATGTGACTACGGAAGATCATGCACTCCCCTTAATATTGCTTTCCCATTAATTAAAGTTTATATGTTGATGTCTTTGGTGACTTTTATTAGTGCATTGATAACCTCTGTGTCTAGCTGAGTCTTGCTTGGGTCGCCATGCCCCTTCCTCGCCTATTTATTAGAGACGCTTAAATAAATAGGATAGACATAAGTAATCATTAAGGGTTTACTCGCCGATAAGATTAGAGCCAACGAGAAAGGTTTAATTATATACACTTCATATAAAACTAGCAATAAAATAAGTGACAAGCTACTTAATTATCAGGACAGGTCTTCTTATTGTCTCGAGTATCTATCTGTGTACGTGTGTGCTAATCGCTGATTTGGGCTCATTAGTTTAGTTTACAATTTAATTATAACCAAACCGTGCCAGTCTCTCAGGCTGAACCCCCTTGCGTTAGATTAGGTTGTATAGCTAACTTAGGATATTAAAATACTGATTAGAATAACTAGATAATACGTTCCACTCTTAGTGATCGACACTCTACTTACCATTATATTCATACTGACCGGGTACACTGCTCGTTAAGTGTGTGTGTTATTGATAAGTCGGCTAAATATAAATTTAAAACTTGAGTAGGCATTAATACTGCTAAACCGCAACGACACATAACGCTCCATCAGGAATCCGCCGTGGGAATAAGAAGAATGTGTGTTTTGATTAGGGTTTATTGATTTTTGTATCTGTTTACAATTGATCGGTAAAGGGATTAATTGGCCCTTTACTATTGATCAAGTGGTGGTTTGGTTTAATTGCCCCAGGATCCTACTGTTACCCGTGGGAATCCGCCGTGGGAGTAAGAAGAATGTGTGTTTTGATTAGAGTTTATTGACTTTTGTAGGTCACTATAATGATCTCAAACACACACTCGCTAATGAATTAAACAAACACACGATCTACTACTTATCTAAATAATAATAAGCTACGTATGGAAATATTAATAAGCTAAACACGATAAGCTAGAATAAGAGAAATAAGAAGAGAAGAATAAGATGGAAGGTTTTCATTCAAACGATTCACACACAAGCATAGCTTCCGCACATACATAAGAAAACCAACAATACAAATGAATCCCTTGCCTTGTATTTATAGGCAATGGGAGGGGGAATCATTCTAAGAATATTCCCTTCCATGTGATAAGGATAAATTAATTAACATGACCGGTCCAAGGACTACTATTGAACCGGTCCAAAAATACAAACAATATAGTCCTAATTGTGCAACATTAATTAAATGAACAAGACTTGTAAAATATTTAAAACGTGTTCCTAACAATCTCCCCCTAAGTCTTGATCATCAATGTTGCCCGACGTCTTCTTTGCTTCTTAGGCTTCCGACGTCTTTATAATCTTTGTTTCTTTGTTCTTGTGTAATGATGATATGATGTTGTCTCTATCTGCCAATCTCCAACGTCTTCTTGTCTTCTCCATCATGCTCATATATCTTAGACTTGTTTTCTGCAACTTGTTCTTCACTTTTCAATCTTAAAATTGTGAAAGGTTGAAATGCTTGAACTTTTGACTTTTCTATATATTATGTTGAACTTTTGTAGTAACTGAGTCATTGAGAGAACATTTCTTCAAAATATAAGCATGATGGAGTCTTTGATGGTCGAACTCCAACTCCTCAGCAGCAGCAGCAGCAGCAGCAACAGCAGCAACAGCACGAACCAACCGGTACTTACAGGCTTAGACTTGAGATCATCAACAGCATAGTGTGAAGACTTTCTCAAATCCTAACCCAGACCGTTCTGAACCGGATTCCCCCGAAAGGGATTACACGGACACACCGAAGTGCACCCACGATTCAGTGAGTCGCTGGAGATCACCCCACGACTGTAGACCGTTTGGAGCAAACACTAAGCGTAACCCACAAGGAGTTACCGAAGTGACCTGCTATCAGAATTGTTTGATGTTGTTCTGGCAGGATTTCCATTCAATCATTGATAATCACAAATGTGACTTTTCTCATGAATGTTCTCGGCAGATTGCTAAGATCTGCGAAGGACACTTTTCCTAATTTACACCTGATGCCCATGATGTAGAACACCAGAGTAATTCTAAGTGTACCTAAGAGATCTTTTATGAATCTCATGGCTCTAGACTCAATAAGTGCTCATTTGTTTGGTCATCGGAGGCGTGGAGCAGATTGCCTCCTTTTCAATATCAACAATCTCGTAATGAGATGTTGATAGATTATGAAGGGTTCTCCGTGTGAATGAAACAAATGTCTTTTGAGAGACACTTGAGTGGCTAAGAAGGTTTTTTAGTGCGTCACTGGGTCCATGACGTCTTTGGTCTTCAATACCGGTGATGCTCATCAACCAGTAGATTATGAATTGAACCCGTTGTCTGCCCTAAGGTTGAACAAATGGAGGGCTATTTCTTTTCACCCTTTTCTTTGCTTTTCTTTTTAATTCTTCAACCCCTTCTTTCTCCGTTCATTCATTTTCTCCTTTTTATATCATACCTAGGACTTTCTAGTCTAAACTAGTGGTATTGTCCTTGGGTAGATCCCTCCGGCTCTGGCGGATCATAGGACGGTTTTTCCTAACCTTAGTCACCTTGTAACTCCATGACTATCCTAATGATGCCATAAGACCAAAACCATTGAAAATCTCTCAAAGTGTCGATAATTGTAAAGACATTTTGTTGACACCTTGAGAGTTTGATGATTTTCAGAAATACTCCCCCTTAACATGTGCGCATAAGTAATAAATTTGAAATTTGCACATGCCGAAAAGAGTTTGCACTTTTGAATTGATTGACTTTCAATGAACCTGATCGTTGCGAGACACGCTTACATCACCAGTTAGACTGGCTTGAAATTATTACCCGTCCAGATCAGATTCAAAGATTATCGCTCGAAATCGGTACTTTCTACTCAGACACGTCCTTTGCGAGACACGCTTACATCACCAGATAAACTGGCTTGAAATTATTACCCGTCCGGGACATGTCCTTTCGACTACTGACTTTCCTATTCGTCAATTCGAGGGTCAATTCTGAGTTTGAGCACACGAGATTCCAGCAAATGAGACATCATATTTTAATCATTTGTTTCTTCTCCCCCTCAAAAATAGCATACTCATGATGTTTTTGGAAAAACGTTTATGATTAAAATATGCTGTTTTTGAGTTTTAGGGAAGAAGTTTCAAGAACTTTGATACTTCTTTTTGAACAAAGATTATATTTTTCAAATACTCCCCCTGGACGAGGGAATACTTGTCCTTATGAGCAGAATGTTTGAAAAACGTTGTAAAACATTCTGATTTTAATTCTGCTCATAAGTAAGAAGCTTTCGCTCCTTTTTCAGGATTGAGGCACTGAAGCGTACCTCAGGGTCCTTTCTTTGGGGTCCGGGTTGTACACTGTTATTTGTGCACAAGCCGTAGTCATATTCACAGTCATATATAAGTAAGAATATTGAATGAATATTGAATATTGAAATCAAATTCTTACAAATTAACCGCCTCTGCCAAAAGTGGTGAATTTTGGATCTGTTCTCTGGAATAATCTGATGGCAAATGGAGGACGACCACCAACATAAGTTTCCAATCTCCTCATCTGATCCCTTCTGTAGAGCCTTTCTTCGATTGACCAGATAAAATTCTTGACCTGCCTGAGCTGCTGATGATTCCATTTCTTGTGCTTCTTCAATATTTGATCCTGAACCCGTGTGACTAACCCATCTCGAACATTCTTTAGCGTGTCATCACAAAATTTGTGAATCTCTTTATGTGGCATGAAACGGTTAGTGTTCGTTGCACTTCTGTAGACGAATCCGAAGATAGGGTCGGTCTTGAGCAAGTACTGAGGCTCCTTGTTGTCAGTGAGAGTAAACATGGGTTCCTCAAGATTCAGTTTCTTCTGATAACTTTCAACTCCAAGTTGAAGATCTTCTACACGTTCTTTGATCACTGTTCTTCTGATGAAGTGGCATATAGCAGTGCTAAATGCATACAGAAGAGTAGGATTGAGGTGATTCAGCTTCCCTTGTACTTTCATCAAATACAAGTCTTCAATGTCGTTGAGATTGAGTTCAGGAAAGTCTGCTTCATTGAACGTGTAAATAAGATTATCTTGTCTGCGAACCTTGATCTCATTAATGAACGTGTAGCCAAGATTTTGTGATCCCTTAGCATCGAGCACTGCCTTGATGCGAAGATCACTGAACACCTTTTCTCGGGATGCCATGAGAGCGAGTTTGCACTTGTACCATGATTTGCGTTTGTCAAACCAATGGTGAATTCCAAGCTCAGCGTCACGATCATATTTTGCCCGTTTGTTGATGAAGAGTTTGAGGAGTCTAGCTTCTTCCTCAATGGCAGGATTGATGTAGTTTGCAGCAGGAGTGAATGTTATTGAGGTAGCATATTTGATTGTACTAGAAGCCCCATGTACAAGTAGTTCCAGATCTTGGTTGAAGAAGAATGAATATGGGATTCCTGACATTCCATGATATGGTCGTATCACAGGAAGTGGTTTTGTCCAGTCGGTGATGTATGGACGTTTCTTGCTGTCGAGACCACCTTCCCTGTATACATCTGGATTTGTCCAATCGAAGTCTTTAGATAATGCTCTAGCAATATTCTCCAGATGATATTCCAACTCGGCAGTACTTGCTGACTTATCTTTTAAAAGATTGAAGGCATCATTCTTGATTCTACGAAGCTCTCTTTTTGTCATCTTCTTAATGTTGAAAGCATGTTTGACTTTCTGATTGTATTCAAACGTGCTATCTTCTATCTTTGAAGCTTCGTCGTCGATGATTTGAGCCTGTGCAAGGTGGTCGAACCAGTTGTTTCCATGTAAGTCTTCGTCAGTATCTAACCATGTAAGCACAGCTGGTTCTTCAGAAGACTTTTTACTGCTGGATGGTTTGGCTTTTGCTGGTTTTAGAGGTGATTGAGGTGGATCATCTTGAGGTGGGTCATCTTGAGGTTGAAACTCAATGTCATCATTGATGAAATGTTCAAAGTGATGCTCAGTTTCCTTAGGACCAGATTCTTGATGATTTAGAGATGGTGGAGAAGTTCTCTGTTCTGGTGGTTCCTAAATGTGAATACCAGATCCACTCACAGTCTTTTGTTTCTTTTGTGTGGAATTTGGATCTGGATCCTCAGTGTCGTCATCACGAATCCTCTTTCCTTTATCAGCAGCAACCTTGCAAGAAACCTTCTCAATATGTGCTGCAATAGACTTCATAAGACTAATATCTTCAGGAGAAGGAGATGTCATAGTGTGGAATCTGTTGAGAAGCTCAATTTTGAGTTCTTCTGTAGTGAAGTCTTTGAGCTGCTTGAAGCCAGAATTGAGAATGATTGCTTCTTTGACCTTGAGATCAAGCTGAGTGTTGACATTCTCGTTAATGTTCTTCTGTAGATCAGCGGTTAAAACGTTTGACATAATGTCTTGTCTTACTTTTGATATTATCTTCTATATCAAAAGAAAGAAACTCATCCATGTTCTGCTTTGTTTCTTGCATCTCCTTGACTTGTTCAGATAGACCCTTGATGAGATTTTGCATTTCTGACATCTGTTCTTGCATCTTGCTCTCTCTTCTTGCTTGAGCAAGTTTTGCTGCTTTCTTGATTTGCCTAGATATTGGTGAGAGAACTTCAACTCTTGTGACTTTGGCGATTTTATTGACTTGTTTGCCTTTTATGACTGTTCTGATTCTTTCTGCCAATGTTGCTTTGCCTTTGTTTGGTGGTGACCTTGATGGTGATGGAGTGAGTGATGGAATAGATGATGATGAGTTAGGAGAAGCAGAGTCCTTGTGAGATGAAGATGAAGGTTTTGAAGGTTTTTCCGGTGATTCTGGAGGAGTTTGATGCTTAGGAGGTGACTTAGGAGGTGAGAAAGGTTTGGGAGAAGGAATGGGAGGAGTTTGATCACGTGGTTGTTGTTGAGGAGATTTGAATGGATCATTCAATGGAGAGATAATGTAGTTATCTGCTTCCTCATCCTCCTTTTGTTTCCTATCCATTTCTTCCTTCCTTTTCCTTTCTTCTTCATTAAGTGCCTCCAGTTCATTTGCAGCTTCTGTAGCTTTTGATCCAGTGATTTCTTTTTCTTCATCAGAATTTCCCCATTCATCAGTGTCAGCATGGTGATGTACCTCCTCTTGTTGTGGAATGTCATCAAACATTGAGTCGGAAATTTCATTTTCTGTAAAGATTATCTTTTCAGACTCTGATTGTGTTTGATTCTCCAAGTTGGTTTGATTGACTGAGCTTGATTGAGGAGGGGGAACCGTAGTTGTAGCCATAACGGGTTGATTAACCGTATCTGGCTTAGCTGTGGAAGATTGTGAGACACCGGGTTGATTAACCGGATTAGGGGATGAAACTGGTGCTGGAGAGACTCCTGATCCTCCTGCTCCCTTTGCAATCTCTTCCTTCTTCTTTTCTTCCAATTCCCTCAAAACTTTCTTTTGTAATTCTGCTCTTCTTTCTTCATCAATCGTCTTGTGCTTAAGACTTGCCTTAGTAGCATTCTCTATGTCAATCTCTGTTTGAAACTCAGCTTCTTGATCATTGAGTATTTCTATTTCTGGTTCAGTGTCTTCAGAGGATTCAGAGGTTTCATCACGAATACCAATTTCTTCAACTTTTGGTTTCGGAGCAGTCTTAATAATTCTCCTCTTGCTTGTGGTTGGTTTCTTTGGAGCACTTGATGCACTTCCAGTTTTGCTAGCTCTACTACTTTTGGAACGAGTCTTGGAAGAACCTGTTCCCTCAGTCATTTTAGTGATACCGACAAGCTTCTTCTCATAAGCTTGAATGTAATCTGCGTAAGCAGGTGTTTCCCTGACCTCATCAGTAAGTAGAACATCAAACAACTTGAGACCTTGTTTGTGAGTGCTATCCTTTGGAAAGTATACTGATTTGAAGTCAGTGTCCATCTTGATCACATGTCTTTCTCTGTTTTCGGGACGATTAGAAATATCATGATGTTTATCAAGAAGAAGACTTATCAGCAACTTAGTGTAACGAACAAATGGGATTTTAGTCAAGGGTTTTCTGAGTAGACCATGTATTTGATGCATAAGGTCTTCCCAGATAAGAGCAGCAAAATCAAGGTTGTGTTTGGTAACAAAACCCCAGAAGAGTTGAGCATGAGATAGTCTTGGATGTTCGTGTCCACTGTCTCTTCCAGACACTGATCGAATCAGAATATAGTACATAGCTCTCCATGGTTGAGGAATGGACTTGGCATTGATATTTGAGAGGATGTTGAGTGGAAGATCTGGATCAACATCATATCCAAGGCCAATGAGAAAGTTGAGAATGTCTTGTTCAGTGGGTGCAGGCCAGTATCGTCTTGAGGTCTCCGGTGGATCTGGTAGAGATAAAGCTTCACGTAGATGTGCTAGAGTGACTTTGACTTGTTTCCTGTCAAGAGTGCAGGTGAAGAATTTGTTGTTGTCATCTGGTTTGATAGTGCTCCACATCTGATGAATGTAAATCTCTGGAATACTATCTGAATCTTCCAAGATACTCCTGCATTCATGTCTTTTGAGGATTTCGATGACAATTCGACAACTTGGTTCAGCACATTTGATGTTATCGAAGACCACTCTTGAATTGTTCTTGCCATACTTAGCCTTGAATCCTTGTGGGAATAACTCTGCTTTGGTGATAGGTGGAAGTGGTTGTTGTTGTTGTGAAGACATTGTGGATGATCTGAAACAGCATTATGACACCAAATTTGCAGGATATATGTGTGTTAGCATTAGTTGAAATTGAGAGTATGCACATCACATCCTTTATTACTGAGCAATCGTTAATATGTGAATTGATCATTTTGATTTGCATAAGAAATTTTCTCATAAATTAGAAATTTCAATGAAATTAGTAATTTCAAAGGCAGATGGTCAAAAACAAGAGATTTTGACAAATGCGAGAAAAAATTACCAATTGCAAGAGAAAAATACCAATTGCGAGAAAAACTTGTCAAATGCGAGAAAATTTCAATTGCGAGAAAAAATTTCCAATTGCGAGAAAAATTTCCAATTGCGAAAAAAATTCCAATTGCGGGAAAAAATTCCAATTGCGAGAAAAGGTTTTTCAATTGCGAGAGCACATTACCATTTGCGATAGCAACACCAATTGCGAGAGCAATGGCAATTGCGAGAACAAATGACAATTGCGATAGCAATTGCAAATTCGAGAATATCTTATCCAAGAAATTCCGAAACCCGTTTTGACGATTTATTCACAAAAAAATTTTGCAATTCACAGATTAATGATTCCACACCAATTGCAATAGGTTCACTAAGCTATTTTACTCATTTTGACCAATTTATAACACTTTCTAACCACAAAATCTATAGATTCGAACTGCATGTGCATAGTGTTCTTGATAAACCCTAAATCTCAATCAATGATCAACTAATGTTTCTGGGCTTAATCTGAGGCAACAACTATTCAATTCGAGTCATAACAACAATTTTACAACACTTCAATCACACCAACACATTCACATTCGATTTTCCCCAAATTATGAACATAAACCCTAAAGCTTCGAATAAACATTCAGATGAGTTTTTGGAACAATTAAACACGCATTCATGTTACATAACCAAGTTCTAAGTATATAATTACAAGCATAATCACTCAAAACACATTGGATTAAAAAATCCCAAATCTACGCAAACCCTAGAAATTCGTCTAGTTATTTAACACAAATTCCACCGTTGGATTTAAAATTCCATGAAAACCATATGTTATAATCCTTTAATAAACATGAAATCACTCACAAATTCGTTAGATCTTGTACGGATGATTAGAATGAATTAGAGCCGTTGATTTTTGGTTGTTGGTGATAGTAAATGCGAAATAGGATTTGCAGTGAAAGTAAATGACATACATAGTGATTTCTGTTTTGCATTTAAGTCTTTACTATTATCTTTTATCCTATGTTCACAATTAGTCCCTTAACCTCAATTCTTAGCACACTAAATCCTAATCAAACGATTTTCACTAATTAGCACTTTTAGTCCTCTAACAATTAGTAACCATCAAATTCCTAACAATTAAACAAGTAATCCGTAGGATATCACATCAAAACCAATACAAAGCAACAGTGTTACAGACAATATGCAAGTACAAATTTGTAAAAAAAAAATTTGTTAAATTTTGTGTCTCCCCTCAACATTTGTTCAGAAATGAATAATGACAATTAAAAAAAATGAACAAAATGTTGAATGAGAATTTGTACTTGCACACACTTTTTTTTTTTTTTTTTTTTTTTTTTATTATTATTATTATTATGGTTATTTACAAGATGGTTTGGATGTTTGACTCAATTATTTGTTTTTTAGAAAATTGGACAATTCTTGAGGAGTCAAACATCGCATGCCAATTTGGTGAACCAATTTCACAAAACGTTCATGAGGTAAAGCCTTCGTGAAAAGATCCGCCAATTGGTGTTCCGTTCCCACGAAATACAACTCAACGGTACCCTGCTCCACATGTTCTTTGATGAAGTGATATCTGAGAGCGATGTGTTTGGACTTGGAGTGTTGGACAGTGTTGCACGAGATAGCAATAGCACTTTTGGAGTCGCAGTACATCGGGATTTTGTTGAAGATGTAACCATAATCCATCAGTTGTGATCGCATCCAAATGATTTGAGCACAACAGGCAGACATAGCTACATATTCTGATTCCGTTGATGATAGAGACGTACAATCTTGTTTCTTTGACTGCCAGGACACCAGCTTATCACCGAGGAATTGAACACCACCAGATGTGCTCTTCCTTGTATCAATACATCCCGCATGATCCGCATCTGAAAAAGCAGTTAGTGCAAAACCAGAATCCTTTGGATACCAGATCCCCAAATTAATGGTTCCCTTGATGTATCTAAGGATTCTTTTAACAGCAGATAAATGTCTTTCTGTTGGGTTAGATTGATAGCGTGAACACAGGTATGTGGCAAATACAACATCCGGTCTGCTAGCTGTGAGATACATAAGAGACCCAATTATACTACGATAATTTGTAGGATCAGTGGGTTTCCCATGTAAATCAGCATCTAGCTTCGGGGATGAGGAGGCCATTGGGGTGTTATAGGTGTCACTAGTTGTCATGCCATGCTTCTTTAATATTTCTTGTGCATATTTAGACTGACTCAAGAATATACCACGAGGTGACTGGTGAACTTGCAAGCCTAGGAAAAAGTTTAATTCACCGATCATGGACATCTCAAAGTTTTGTTTCATAAGTTTTGCAAAGGCGTTTGAGTACTTTTTATGGGTAGACCCAAAAATGATGTCATCCACATAAATTTGTACGATGAGAATGTCCTCCCCGTGTTTTTGTATAAACAGAGTCGGGTCCACAGATCCTTTAGTAAAATGATTAGCAAGCAAGAATGCAGCAAGTTTATCGTACCATGCTCTCGGGCTTGTTTAAGGCCGTAGAGAGCTTTCTTAAGCCTGTAAACGTGTTGTGGATGTTCTGGATCGACGAAGCCCTCTGGTTGTGAAACATACACCTCTTCACGAAGTTGTCCGTTCAAAAATGCTGTCTTCACGTCCATTTGATAAACTGTAATGTTCTTATGAGCCGCGTACGCCAGAAACATTCTTACTGCCTCTAGTCTAGCCACTGGAGCAAAAGATTCCTCGAAATCAATTCCCTCTTCTTGGCTATACCCTTTAGCAACCAACCGAGACTTGTTACGAATAACCGTTCCCTCTGCATCCAACTTATTTTTCCAAATCCATTTTAATCCCACAACATAAACTCCATCCGGTTTCTCAACAAGTTCCCAGACTTCCAATCTTTTGAACTGATCCAATTCTTCTTGCATTGATTCAATCCAATTGTCGTAAGTCAAGGCCTCTTTGATATTTTTCGGTTCAGCTTGACAAACGGTGAGAGCGTATATGCAAGTTTCACCATCTGTGTGGAGTTTTTGTCGTGTCATAACTGGTTTATCTGGATTGCCAATCACATTTACTAACGGATGATCCCTTGTCCATTTATGAGTTGATGGGTAGTGTTGAATGTTGTGATGATGATATGACGGGTCCATGTTGCTCGAGGATGATTCTCCGGTATTTGGAACAGTTGGTGGTGGAGCAAATGGATTAAAGAAGGCGTTCCCATCATATCCTGATGGTGGTGGAACATTGTTAGAAATGGGGGATGAATCTTCAACTGCTGGTTGAGGTGTTTTCTCCATTGTTGATGATGGTTCAGGTTGTGGTGCATCGGTAGCAATTACTGTAGAGGTAGATGCTGATGGATCAGGTGCTTGATGTAGAAGTTGTTGAGCAGCGGAACTGGTGGAAGCATCTGATGCACTAGTAACACGAACGTCATCGAACATAGGTGCAAACAAATCTTCCAAATCCTTCCTGTTGAAAGGTAGGGGTGCAGATGAAGATTCAGGAAGTTCAGACGGTTGTGAGCGGGTTCTAAGCGATCTTGCTCAGAAGCCATTTCGGTGAGTTCATCAAAATTAGCGTGTATGGTTTCTTGAATATCCCCAGTCCGACGATTCCAAATACGATATCCCTTGGAGTTCTCACAGTATCCAACAAAGATCCCAATATCTGCTTTAGCCTTAAGTTTACCAAGATCATCCTTATCATTCTTCGGATAACACAAAGCTCCAAAGACGTGAAAATGGTTGATGTTTGGTTTTCTCCCTTGTATAATCTCATATGGTGTTTTGGTGTGTCTTTTGGTGATCATTGCACGATTCTGAGTATAACAAGCAGTATTGACAGCTTCAGCCCAAAGATAATCCGGTAATTGAGCATTGATCAACATAGTTCGAGCTGCTTCCACGAGCGTCCGGTTTCGTCTTTCAACTACACCATTTTGTTCCGGAGTGCGAGCTATGGAAGTCTGATGAACAATCCCATGTTTCTCTGTGAAATCCCGAATGATTTGATTCTTAAATTCAGTCCCATTGTCTGTTCGGATGATTCGGACGGTGTTGCGGACTTGAACTTGAATCTTAGTGAGAAACGTGATGAGGATAGATGGAACTTGATCTTTAGTTCGAAGGAAATAGACCCAAGTCCATCTTGAATAATCATCTACGATTACCAGAATATACTTCTTCCCGTTAATACTCTGAACGCGCATCGGACCACACAAATCCATATGAAGCAGTTGTAGGACATGGTCTGTGCTGTGTTCTGTTTTGGGAGGAAAATGGGCACGATGACTTTTCCCTTGTTCACAAGCAGAACACAAGTGATCCTTGGCATATCGGAATTTTGGAAGACCGTCAACTAATTTCTTCTTGGCAAGATCAGTCATGGTTTTAAAATTGAGATGAGACAATCGTTTGTGCCATAACCAAGCTTTCGTGGGATGAGCCTTGGAGAGTAAACAAATAGGAGAAGAAGCTGTCATGCCGTCAAAGGAGATAGAATACAGACTTGTTCCGCGTTTCCCTTTCATAAGGTCGTTCCCTTGAAGATCACGAATAAAGCATGTTTTCTCCCTGAATGCTACTTCCAAGTCTCCATCGCAGAATTGTCCCACAGAGAACAAATTATGACCGAGACCTTCAACATAATACACACGGCTGATTTCGATGTTCCCATTAATATAATCCCCATAGCCCATAATTGCAGCGAAGTGATCATTCCCGAATCTGACCGTTCCGATAAACTTTGCAACAAAGTTCTGAAGAAGTTTGAGATTGCCGGTCATATGTCGGGAGCACCCGCTATCAACAATCCAAAGGACGATTTGAATCACCGGCATCACAAACATCGGAAACAGGTGGAGAATTGATAACGGTTGGATCCGCTGGGTTAGTGACACATGAGGTTAGTATTTTAGGTAACCATTTAAAATCAAAAGTGTTCTGTAACCAGCGTTGCCAGGTCCAACTAGTCTCTGCCTTTTTCCTAAGGTATGCACTAGGTGACTTTTTGGTCTTGGATTGGGGCTTTTCTATTTTCTCCTCAGAAACATCTAATGGGGGCATTCCTAAAATGGATTTCGCAATGGTTTTAAGCCTAGAGGAAGCGCCACTAGTTCGTTTCTTTCTCTTAGTCAGCAAAGTTTTAGTAACACATTTTGTATGATCACCAGATAGTATGCTATGACGACAAAAGACACAAGTAGCATCAACCAAAACATCTTCATTAATATTGAAAGAGTTATCATCTGTTACATCATTCTTAGAACTAGACTCAGATAAGTGCAATTCTATTTCTGATGTTACATTTGTCTTATTCAAACTACTTTCTTGGACTTCTTCAGACTTAGATACTTCCTTCCTAGATTTCTTGACTCTATTCTTCCTCTGTTTCTTGTGAGTCTTGGAATGGTTGATCTTAGAGGTGGTTTCTAGTCCTGTGGAAGTACAAGTAGCTGAATCAGTGGTTGTGTCAGATGCTTGGGTATGTTCTTTGTCCACTACATACATTCCTGGAGCAATCTTATGAATGTTTGCTTTGCTCTTGTCTAAAACTCTGATCTTCTTCTTCAAATCAATAATGATGTGTTGGAACTCTTGATTTTGTGAATCTAATTTCCTGTTTAGGTAGACTGTGTCATTTCTGTGTTGAATAACTTCATCCAGGTCTTTTTCATTTTGAAACAGTTTAACTTTTAAGAAAGCCTTTGTTTCTTTGTTTTGTTCATGACTGTTTTGAAATGATAGAGATCCCATGAGATTTTGAAATTTGATTTCAAATTCAAGACTTCGTTTTTGACACCAGTCCAACCTTTTTTGAAGATTAAAAACTTTGTTTTCCACATCACAATTGATTTGTCGAAGATTCTCATTCTCATGTACCAGATTATCAATCTCCATATGCAACATCTTAATATCCACAGCATGATCATTCACAATTAAAGCATTACCAGATTCATAGAGCGAATTCATAATCACAGAGACCACGTCATAACACAAGACTTTTTCCAAGAGTCGATCATTTTCTTTTGCTAAAAATTTCTTTTGAAGTTTTTGACGTTGAACCTTGTCATCTTTAGCTTTGAAAATGGATTTCATAGATGCTAGTTCCGTATATAACTCCTCTTCCCATCTTGTTGCACCCTTTTTCAGATTTCGAACATGAGGAAGAATTTTCTTTTGAAGAATCTCCTTCTTTTCTTTCTGAACAGGAGAAAGAAAAGACGAGATAGGAATTTGAGAACTAAACTCAATTTCACTCTCCAAACGAGAAATGTCATCCATAAATGTCTGAAAATATCGAAGAACCCGACATTCTTTAGACATTTGTGGATCAACGAGATCCTCTGTCAAACAATCTTTAAATTGTACACCAGTCGTAGGATCAGAAGTTATAGACGAGGGAGCACTTATGTTTGTGTATGTTAACGTTTGTTCTGGATGATCCTTAGGAGGAACAAATGATTTGCTCAAATGAGGTCGTGCATTATAATCGTAAGGTACGTTTGAAAACTTTGTTTGTGACTTTGATCGACCCTCAATCTTGTTTTCAAGAAAATCAGTTTCTTCATCAACAGAATACATAACAACACGTTGAAAGGAATCATCTAACAGAAATGTTGCATTGTATAACTTAGGATTTTCTTTGAGTGCTTTGTGTAAATTGCGGGGTGTGTCACTTCCAAGTGCAAAACTGACTCCTTTAGGACTTGGTTTTACAACATTCTTTTGAATTTGCGTTACAGAATTACCCGTTTTATACACAATATTTTGAAAGTCTTTGAGTTTGGTTTCCAAATCCAGAATTTGATCAAGATAGGAGTCAACACATTTCCTATTGGCTTTCTTTTCTTCAAGAAGATCTTTCTGAGATGCAGAAAGCTCAGATTGAGTTTTCAACAACTCAGAATTTAAAGCATCAAGTTGAATTTTAAACTCAAACTGATCCTTTTCTTTCTGAGAGAAAAGCTCAGCTTTGGCAATGGTTAGCTCACGAACTTGACTTTCTAAATTTTGAACTTTTACATACTCTTGTTGGAAAGCCGTTTCAAAACCTTTTTCACGTTTATCTTGTTTTAGATATCCGGAAAGTTGTAATTTATAACACTCATTATCCTTTGTTAACACCTGCAATTTTCTCTATGAGCGTCTGATTGATGTCATTGCATTTTTCTATTTGTGACTGGGTGGTCAATAACAAGGCCTGTAATTCCGAATCTTGATCATTCAAATGATCTTTTTGTTCAATATGATCACAATTAGCATCATCGATGAGATCATCAAAGGAAACAACTGTTTTATCATCATCAAATGATACAACCGTGTTAACTAGATCATCGGATGGTGATGATAATAACTCATTTTGAACAAAAGTTTCGTTTGTAGATGAAGATGCAGACGGTGAATCAATTTCATGAATAAGACATGTCAGATCAGGTACCTGAGAAAGACCATCAGTATCATATACCGGGCCTGTCTCGGACATATTCATTTCTTGCATATTAGCCATAAGCATGACTGCAGCGTTTGCCTCAAGGTCTTCCATCTCATCATCTGATTCCACAGTTGCCATAAAACTTTGATCATTCTGAGTCATCATCCCAGCAGCTCTTTCATCTTTGAGTGCCATCATAAGAGCCTCTTTGTGATACTGACTGCCCATTGTTCTCGGCTTCGGACAAGCATTAGCCATATGACCGTTCCCCCCACAATTGTAGCATGTGATAGATGTATTAGCAATGCCTTTCTGACCATTCCCAACATTCGAATTTCCTCTCTGAACATTCCCCATACTGTTTCTGTTTACCCCTGCAGTATTGAACCGATTTCCTCCTGACTGAACCCTTTGATTACCATATCCACGATTTCCCGAACCATATCTGCCTGAAGACCTATTATGAATTTCAACTCTGCCATCATGAACAACTGCCTGATTCCTGGTATTTGAAGATGAACGAAGACGGTTGTTGGATTTGGTGAATCTGCCAAATGCGTTAGCAATCAATCCAAATGCTTCATTAAGTGAATTGAAAGCATCCTCTTCTTCATCATTATCTGCATTTGAGTACAGCATTGAATCGGTGTTGTTGTATGGAACCAGCTGGTTATCAGAGTATTGTTGTGGTGCTTCATAAGGAATGATTTGATTATGAGGTTGGGGTGGAATGCTTGGTTGAAAAAATGAGTTGCCAAATTCCTGAGGTGGTAAAGAGAAGTTAGATTGAGCAACGAGAGCAAGTGAGTTTGGTGTTGGTGCTGGTGTAAAACCTCCTCGTGCTGCAATTTCTTTATCCACTTCTGATTGATGTTGTCGGAGGTAATCATACATGAGACCATATTTGACATCACCAATTTTCTTTGTCTGCCTCACAAAAGTTGCATATTTTTGCCATTCAGGACCAAGGCACCCAAGGAATTTGGAGTTGATAGCAATCTTTGGTAACTTTATATCATGACGATCAAGATCGTTGATAATGTTGGTGAAACGGTGGTAGTAAGATTCAATGGTCTCCCCTGGTTCCATGATGAAGTGAGTGTACTCCATATATAACTTGGACTCAAGATCTTCTTGGTTTAACTCTGTTCCTTCCATGAGAAGATGAACATGTTCCCACATATCTTTGGCTGTCTTTTGAGCATCAATACTTCGGTAGATAGGATTGGGAATTCCTTGAAGTATGAAAGACATAGCCAATTGGTTTGCTTCTTGTTGTAATGTTTGTTCAGTTGTGTAGTTGGCAACCGGAATGGGTGTGGATGTTTCTTCTCTCTCTGCAGTTGCTGAAACCACAGTAGCTGGAATGGGATAGGGTCCTTCTTCAATAACCATCTTGAGATATTGACCATGGGGTTTTTTGAGTTCAACAAATCTGAGGAATCTACTGGCCCATTGCACGTAGTTACCCGGAGTTAGCATTGGTGGAGTTTCTTGACTTCCAGCTTCATGACGTGATTGCTGACTACTTATTGCTTCACACATCTTGTTAAACCAATGAGGTTCTCTGGAGTATGATGAATAATTCTGCAGTTGTTGATTCTGTTGCATGATTTGTTGTGGGGATACTTGTTGTGGAGAGAGAAATTGATGCTGTTGTACGAATGCTTGTTGTTGTTGATACTGAGGATGAAATTGTTGTTGTTGAGGATGTTGCTGTAGCTGATAGTAGTAATTGAAGTGAGGTGGTTGAGACATTTTCTTGGATCTTTAGATAATTAAGATGTGTTTTAAGATTTATGATGTTTGATTTTTAAGTTTACTTAATGTTCTTAGTCCAATTGCGAGAAGCACTGTTTGAATTGCGAGAGAATCTGAATTGCGATAAAGGTTGTCCAATTGCGAGAGACTTGAGTAATTCCGAGAGATTTCTCAAATGCGATAGAAAATTGTAATTGCGAGAAACAATGTCAATTGCGATAGAACTTAGCAATTGCGAGAGATAACTCTGAATTGCGAAAGATCAAGCAATTTCGAAAGATTTTTCAATATTACAATTTCGATCACGTTCTCAAACTTTTATACAAAAGATGAGAATAATTCCGAGTCGAGGTAGTTTCACAATCTTTTACAAAGAAGAAAACACCGAGTACCAAATCCGAAGAATCTGATGAATTGCGAGAAATCCTTAAACCAGTCCAATTGCGAGAAACCCTGAAGCTAGCAATTCCGAGAAACCCTTGTTACCAAATGCGAGAAACCTTTGAATTGTTGCAGACCAATTGCGAGAAACCCTTCTTCTTCGAATTTTAACCCAGAACGTTGTAGGATGATGAAAAAACGTAAATCTAATGATTTTTAACGATTAAAACAACGAATTTGCACCAAAATTAACCACGTTAACGTTTAAAAACGAAGATTTGATGAAAAGGTTTTAAACAACGATTTGCAAAACTCACTTTTATCACACTTTTGACGCAAATGAACTTTAAAACTTACGTAAACTATAAAAACCAAATTAAATACCGATTAGATCTACTCTTAAAACACTAATCCTAAATACCTTTGGCGTATGATACCACATGTAGGTCACTATAATGATCTCAAACACACACTCGCTAATGAATTAAACAAACACACGATCTACTACTTATCTAAATAATAATAAGCTACGTATGGAAATATTAATAAGCTAAACACGATAAGCTAGAATAAGAGAAATAAGAAGAGAAGAATAAGATGGAAGGTTTTCATTCAAACGATTCACACACAAGCATAGCTTCCGCACATACATAAGAAAACCAACAATACAAATGAATCCCTTGCCTTGTATTTATAGGCAATGGGTGGGGGAATCATTCTAAGAATATTCCCTTCCATGTGATAAGGATAAATTAATTAACATGACCGGTCCAAGGACTACTATTGAACCGGTCCAAAAATACAAACAATATAGTCCTAATTGTGCAACATTAATTAAATGAACAAGACTTGTAAAATATTTAAAACGTGTTCCTAACAACTTTTTTGTCTGTTTACAATTGATCGGCAAAGGGATTAATTGCCCCTTTACTATTGATCAAGTGGTGGTTTGGTTTAATTAAGAGTGACAAGATGTGTAGAAAAAAAAAGAATAATAGTTAAAAAAAAAAAAAAAAAAAAAAAAAAAAAAAAAAAAAAATCTAATGGTGTTGACGTGGCGGTGAAAACCAACTATAGCCGACGGTTCGGGTTCGTGGCGGGTTTTAGTGTACCCATACCCGAACCCGTTTATAATATACCCGTACCTGCCCCATATCCCACCGGATACCCGATTAATATTATCCATCGGTTTTTCGGGTTTCCCCGCGGGTATCGAGGTTATCCGTAATTAAAAGTTAAAGAAAATGAATATCGTATCAAATGATTTAACACAACATATCGCAACGCAATGTACTCGGCACGATATTCACAAAAAAAATCAAATGCGCAAGAGGTTTCAAAAGTTAATCATTCTCATTTCAAAAAATAATCTCGTTTTAGCCTTTTAAAAGGGTTTGGTATCCTCATTCGTGTAACGGTAGAGAACACGGACTCACGAGTACTCACTCCAAAAAAATGAATAACCGAATTAATAGTCGAGAAAAGTATTGACAATAACTCGAGTCGAGACGAGATGACGAAAACAAGTCAAAGAGATAACTAACAACAAACATATCAAATAAGATGAGTCGATTGGTAATCGTCTGTATTTTCCCATAATCCCGTTTATTAGTACAAGGTATACTCGTTTTATGATTTAAAACAAGTTTGGACTTACGACAAAATTAATCTTTGGAAATAACAAAATTTCGCCAAGACCCTTTCATTTATCGAACGTTTCCAATTCAAAAGACTTTATTGAAAATCAATTTCCCGAGTAATTTATAATATAACGAGTATTTATATAAACCCTAAACCCTAAACTCTAAACCCTAAACGGTAAACCAATCCGTAACTCAAACAATAACCAAACGAATAGTCCAATAAATCCAAATATGTTAGTGTACGGGTAGCATGTCTCGAATAGTCCAATATCCCTCGTGTGTTCCGTTTTTATCCCAAATGTCACACGAAAGGTTTTCAAAATCGAGATCCTACTTAAGATCCTATGGTAAAGATCGATCTCGATTTTGAAAACCTTTCGTGTGACATTTGGGATAAAAACGGAACACACGAGGGATATTGGACTATTCGAGATATGCTACCCGTACACTAACATATTTGGATTTATTGGACTATTCGTTTGGTTATTGTTTGAGTTACGGATTGGTTTAGCGTTTAGGGTTTAGAGTTTAAGGTTTAGGGTTTATATAAATACTCGTTATATTATAAATTACTCGGGAAATTGATTTTCAATAAAGTCTTTTGAATTGGAAACGTTCGATAAATGAAAGGGTCTTGGCGAAATTTTGTTATTTCCAAAGATTAATTTTGTCGTAAGTCCAAACTTGTTTTAAATCATAAAACGAGTATACCTTGTACTAATAAACGGGATTATGGGAAAATACAGACGATTACCAATCGACTCATCTTATTTGATATGTTTGTTGTTAGTTATCTCTTTGACTTGTTTTCGTCATCTCGTCTCGACTCGAGTTATTGTCAATACTCTTCTCGACTATTAATTCGGTTATTCGTTTTTTTGGAGTGAGTACTCATGAGTCCGTGTTCTCTACCGTTACACGAATGAGGATACCAAACCCTTTTAAAAGGCTAAAACGAGATTATTTTTTGAAATGAGAATGATTAACTTTTGAAACCTCTTGCGCATTTGATTTTTTTGGTGAATAACCTGCCGAGTACGTTGCGTTGCGATATGTTGCGTTAAATCATTTGATACGATATTCATTTTCTTTAACTTTTAATTACGGATAACCTCGATACCCGCGGGGAAACCCGAAAAACCGATGGATAATATTAATCGGGTATCCGGTGGGATATGGGGCGGGTACGGGTATATTATAAACGGGTTCGGGTACGGGTACACTAAAACCCGCCACGAACCCGAACCGTCGCCATCCCTAGTTACCGGCTATAGTTGGTTTTCACCGCCACGTCAACACCATTAGATTTTATTTATTTATTTATTTATTTTTTTAACTACTATTCTTTTTTTTTCTACACATCTTGCCACTCTTAATTAAACCAAACCACCACTTGATCAATAGTTGGAAATATTGAGTTTGGAAGTTTATTATTCACAAAGCATGATATACAACTAGTTGTTGCATCAACTCATTGTACATGGAAAGTCAATACTTGGTAAAAGGAAATCGTAAAACTTCAATTGACACTTTACTTTTGGCGCGCGCCGTCGATCCCTTTTCCCACCTAAAGTCTTGGGAACCATTCATCTACCTCTCCAGCCTATTTATACCTATCGATTGTATACCAAAGAACACACACAAACACATATATCCCTTTCAATTCAAAGAAAACTTCAACAATGGCAGCAAATAATGTTACCTTTCAAAATGATGCTGAAGAGTACGAGTGGGTGTTAAACAACAATTTGCTGTTTGACGCAGTGTTAATTGCTTTCGGGGATGAACCCATTGCAGAATATGGGTCGTATAGGAAGGTAGATACGTGGATGAGGGGTCAAATTTTGAACTGGCTGCATGCGCAAGACTTTTACTGTGATGAGGTTTGGGGATTGCGTGACTTCGGGGAGGAAGAGGAAGAAGATGAAGAGGAAGAGGAGGAGGTGGTGCAGCAAAAAGAAGAGGATCAGCAGCAAATTGTGGTGGAGCAGCAAAATGGGTTTGTGCTGCAAAACCAGGGGGAGCAACAAGATGGGTTTCAGGACCCTTATAATCTAGAAAAGAGGGTTAGCGATCTTGAAATTGTGTTTAAACGACTCAAGGAAAGCCAGAAATTGATGGGAAGCAGGGAAGAGAGCTCTGGTTCTAACAAGTTGGGGTGAAATGGAGTGAAGCAGTTTAGGATGATGGTTTTTTTTTTTTTTTTTTTTTTTTTTTTTTTTTTTTTTTTTAGTATGTTTAGTATTTAGGTTGGATAATTAGATGTATATACTATATATGGTTGTAGCCTTAAAAAAATATCAATGAAATATTTGATGTTTAATTAATTGTCTGAGAATGGAGTGGATGCACAAAGTTATTACTGCTAGGCAAACTTTTGTTCTGCTAGAGTAAAACGTTGTACTGCTGGGTACTGGGTAGCCGTTTCTGGGTTTTAACCGTGGTTTATTTCTAACCGTTGGGGTAACTATTGTCAATTACTTCGCTTTATTTACACTATGTTCTCAAGTTTTTTTTTAGATGAAAGGGAATGAAATGGAGTGAAACTAAAATTATGTGTGTTCTTGAGTTTTTTTTTGAAGGAAGGAAAGAAAGTGGAGAGGGATGAAAGTAAATGGTTTTCTTTGTCCCAACTTTCATAGTGAAGTAAAGTGAATAAAGACAAAAATCAAATGAGTTAATGTCAAAAAGAACCTTTGTCTTTAGTGTGTATTTATTATGGAGCAAGGTTATAATAGTAATTTCACAAATATAAAAAGTATAAAGTGGGACCACCTACTTTCATTTACTTTACTTTACTAGTATAAAACTAAAGAACATGCAAAAATCTATAAACTTTACTTCCACTCTTCCCTATTTCTTTACATTACATTACTTTACTTTACTTACCTCTTAAAAAAAAACTCTAGAACAGAGTAGGGTTTCATAAATTGGATAACTCTCTTTCTTTATACAATTTATACCATTTCTTCAAACTTGAGAAACAATTAATTGAAGTAGGTCCAATCATAACCCAACACTCTAATCAAGCATTTACTCAATTTTCATGGCAAATTTAGAGTTTTGTGATACGCATAACCAGGTTGCATTCTTGAAGAAACCAGAAGGGAGTCAACGCTTCCACCAGATAATAGATTTTCTAAACACTACCCACATCAGGTATGCTCTTACAGTCGATCCTACTATCTATGTCTCTCAAATCAAACAGTTTTGGCGGTCTGTTACTACCAATACATTTGAGAATGGAGACAAAGAGTTAATTGCAACAGTTGATGGAAGAATAATAACTATTACTGAGGCATCTGTTATGAGGCATCTCCATTTAGCAGATGAAAATGGTATTAGTTCTTTGCCTAATACTGAAATTTTTCATCACCTTTCCAGAATGGGGTATGACACATCTTCTCAAATTCTGACTTTTCAAAAAGGAGGTTTTGCCCCACAATGGAGATTCTTCATACATACCATCCTTCATTGTTTAAGTCCAAAGAAAACCGCATGGGAGCAATTCAGTAGCAATATTGCAACTACTCTCATTTGTTTAGCAATAAACAGGACTTTTAACTTTTCAAAATTAATTTTTGATGGTATGGTGAAAAATGTGGATAACAAATACAAGTTTTTAATGTATCCAAGGTTTATACAAACTGTTTTGAATATACGGAAAAGTTTGCTTCTATCTCATAAAATTGTTTATCCAACTCCTTGCCTTACTCAAAAACTGTTCAGTAACATGAGCATGGCTTCTAGGGGTTTAATGGGATAGTAGTTCCACTTTTTGAAACAATGTTGGTTCAAAATCAAAACATTCAGGGTAAAGGATCAACAAGCCCAGTTGAGTCCCATCACACACCCACAGGTTCATCTGGTTCTCAATCAGCCTCACAACCAAATATGGGGGAAATGCCCCATGATTCACCTCGATCGGGAGGTAACACACCTGGAAGTGATGAGGGCAGAGTGTCACTAATGGAATTGATGGATATTTGTACCAAATTGACTCAAAGGGTGACTGGGTTGGAGAAAGAACTCAAGGAGACAAAGCAAGAACTCAAGGAGACAGAGCAAGAACTCAAGGATACAAAGGAAGCACTCAAGGAGACAAAGCAGTTGTATAGTACTGCTTACAAGAAGGTCATTGGAAAAGTGAAGAAATTGCAGTCTAAAGTCAAGTCACTTAAAGCAAAGAGAAAGGCAAATATTGTGGAGTCTACAAGCTCAGATGATGATGACATGGATGTTTCTTCCAAACAGGGGAGGAAGACAGCTGATATTGATCAAGACCCCAATATTTCTTTGGTTGAATAGAATGTTGAGTTTCAGGGGAGGCAAGATATGGGTGAAGAAGATTTGGATGCTGAAAATATTGGTACTTCTCATCAACAAGATATTGATGTGTATGATAGAAGGCAAAGGGAAGATAAAGCAAAGGGCATTATGATTGAAGAAGAGCCACCAAAGAAGGACAAGAAGAGTGTTCTTGCTCATATTAGTTTTGATGCAGAGGTAGCTAATAAAGCACAGGAAGATGAAACATCAGAAATTGTTGATATTGCATATTTCCTTAATCAAACAAGACTTGCAAATCAAGCAACTGAAGCAATGTTTAATCACGCTCAAGAAGTTCAGTATATGATTGATGCTAGTGAAGTTTTAAAGGAAAAGTTAGGTAAAGTCAGAGGAGATGAAGTGTTGTCCATTGATGAGAAGTCAAGACAACTTGTTGAACTAATAAATTCCAGAAGAAAGTCTGCTGCTGAACAAAAAGCCAAAGAAAAGAGGAGTAAACCACCTAGTAAAGCTCAGCAAAGACGCACCATGTGTGTTTACATGATGAACATGGCTGGATACAAAAGGAAGCAGTTCCAAGGTAGAAGTTTTGAGGAGATCAAGAGTGAGTTTGAATGGGTTTACACAAGAGTGAACACATTTACTCCCATGGGAACAGAAAAACCATGTAGAACTACAAGAAGATATGGTATAATATTGGAGTCTGAATCTTCAAAGAAACAGAAGATTGGTGAAGAAGAAGTACATACAGCAGATGAAGAAGAAACAACAGAGGAATTAACTGACGAAAGACTCAAGCAGCATATGATTGTTATAATCCCAGAAGCATTGGATGTTCATCATCCTATTCAAGCTAAACGTCCAATTATTGATTTGGAGATACACAAAGATACATTTGGGAAAGCTTGGAAGATAATCAGGCTAGGAGGACACTCAGAAATTTATAAGTATTTTGAAGATATGCTGAAGATTTTTTATAGAGAAGACTTGGACAATCTATGGAGTCTGGTTAAAGAAATGTTCAGATCTACATATCGTATACAAGACAAAGAGAAGGAGCTATGGGTGGAATTGAAGAGGTTGTATGAACCTGATCCAAAAGATATCTTATGGAATTTTCGAGCTCATGAGTTGAGTTCAAAATGGAGACTGTATGATACATGTGGTGTTCACCATGTATCTACAAAGAATGGAGTGGATGTCTACATGCTGATAGAAAAAGATTATCCATTAAGGGCAGCTAGCTTATTTGTTATGTTAGATGCTAAGCTGACAGTTACTGATGAAGACTCAGTAATGGCAAGAGAGTTACTGAGAAAGATCTTCAGACAAGCAAAAAGGAAATAATGTTATTACTGCTTGTGTCTCTATTAGTGTTGCTAGGTTTAACGTTGTACTAACAGGTTTAACTTTGTATAGAAGATATTTGGATTTTGTAACAATTTTCTTTAATAAAACAGATAGTCTATAAGAGGAATACAAAAGAAGGTATAATCGAAAAAGACCCAAGGGCGGAGATGGTTGAGTTGTTGGTGTTGTGAAGGGGAGGTCACAGGTTCGATACCTGTTGCTTCCTTTTTGGTATTTCCCTCCCCAAAATTTTTAAAAAGCCCCCATTTTTTTTCAGCAAATTTCAAAATTAAAGACCCCCATATTTTTTTCAGCAAATTTCAAATTTCGCACATTTCTCACCAATCACAGCCACCACTCACCATCCACCGTTCACCAGTAACCAATCACAGCCACCACTCACCATCCACCACTCGCCGGTCCGGCCATCAACAACGGAGGGAGGTTCATTTAGATCTAAATTAGGTAATTTTTTTAATTAGGAAATCATTTTTTTTTATGCAATGGTGAAATTATATTATTCTCGAAATTGTTTTTTACAATTATAAAGATAGCAAATTCTGCCCACTACAATACCCACTATCCATTGTAATTATACACAAATGATTTGATGCTTATATTGGTTTAATTTGTGACTTGTAGGATATATAGTTTTTTAAAGTTGTATTTTGGGTTTAACATGAATGAAAAATAGCATCTTCAACTTGAAAAACCAACTGTTATTACATAACAAAATTTTGCATACATAGATGCATTGTTGATTGCATAGTTGATTACATACAAGGAGAAAACATAGTACTTATTACAGTGGCATCATAACATCAAGACTAGTAAAGCTCAGCTAATTGTCCTTTTCCCTTTACCCTTAGTGAGTTCAATTGGGCCTTTTCCCTTTCTCTTCTTTGCTTGGATTTCTTCCCTAGTTGCCTGATTTGGTAGGCCTAGAACTTGTTCCCTTTTTCCTGGGATTGACAGAGTGTGAACTGGAGGAGGGTTTTTGGACATTGTGGCTTTTTTTTAGACAACTTCATCTTCAGATGTTGAATGATAGCTAGAAACCAAGCTATCATTAAAAAAGCTACTGTTAAAGGAGCTAAAATCGTCAGAGCTTGAGTCAACAACCTTTCCCTTAGGTGGTATTCTCTTATGAAAGCTACCTGTAGGAGGGTAGGGGAAATTCCAATCAGGTTTAGGAGACATTAGTCCTGATGAATCAGAGGATATTTCAATAACATTTGGCTTGGAAGTCATTGTGGATGAGGTTTAGTGTTTGACAGGTTTTTGATGGTGTAATGTTGTGTTTATGTAATGGCCATTTAAAGTAAAGAGGATCACATAGTTCAATGTATAAGTAAATGCCATTAAAGGTTTGGTTGGTATGTGTAGGTAACTTCCTGCATTTAGGTGTAATAAACAAAGTTTGACTTTCTTAAGTATATGCATTTTTGGAACTAGGCAGTACTAAACACTTGACATTGTAACTTTACAAATCAAAAGGCTGTTAGAAAATAATATTGACATTAACATAGTTGCATTAATATTTAACATCATATCATACATCTATCATTACCATTCGATGACACCACAAAACACAACAACATCAGAAAAACTACCAACAACATCAACCATGACACCACAAAACACAAAAGACATAAACATAGTCAACTAACATATCAACCACATCAGTAGTTCATTGATCCAAGCTTCGTGATAAAGTTGCACAAATCACGTAGACGCTTATGCTTTTGGGCAATATCAACTAGCAACCTATCAGATGCCATCATGTCCTCCTCTTGCATCCTCCTTAAATCAGCAATGCTTTCAAGAGCAGAATCAAAACCATATAAAAGCTCTAACTCCTTGATCATCTTATCCCTATTGTTTAACAACATTCTTTTCTCAGAAACCTTGTGCCTCAAATCATGAACTTCCTTGGAAGTAACTTCAACCTGTCGCTCATAGTAAACTAGCATCATGTCTTTCACAAGCTTTGAGTTTGCAACTGTTGCCAATTCAGAACAAATCACTAGTTTAGTTTCCATATATGATTTTGATAACAAAAAATTTTGAGATTTTTTGTAATTTTTAAATTTTATTTTGGTTTGTTAAGTAGAGATGAAAATTATGAGAGGTATGTTGCTTTATATACAACAACAATCAAGAAATACCTAGAGGAAGGAAGATGTATCGAGCCTAGCAATGTGAATAGTGTGTAATGATGAAATAGCCTGCCCCATAATTACTTGCAAGTTGCAAGTTGCAAGTTGCAACAAAAACCATTAATACTATACTAACAGAGTATTATTTTAATTTTTTCACTTTGCAATAAAAACCATTAATACTAGATTTTACTAATGTATGGTTGTAATATTTTCAAAATAAACATTTTATCCCACATTAGAGTTAGGCGCCAAACGTATCAAACATTTACAATTTTATATTGGTTTAATTTGTGACTGGTACTAGCAGTACTAACTTTATACTAGCAGTACTAAATTTCACTAGCAGCAGTACCTTTTGTACTAGTAGTGGTAAATACTTGGTTTACTTATACACAAATAATTTGATGCTTATATTGGTTTAAT
>CP139508.1:381798694-382016927 GCA_021014915.2 Artemisia tridentata subsp. tridentata
GGATTGACGGTTTGCATCTATTTTCATATCTCATCATATCATTCATGCATCTTATTAAAATTATAAAATTGTATATTTCAGATGGATCGTAGGAAATGGATGTACAATATAGAACGTGCTACCTCGGAGTACATCAAAGGGTTGTCTGATTTTATTAAAACTGCCGAGGATCATCAAGCAAATACAGGAAAAGCCCGGATTTCATGTCCGTGTAAAGAATGTGCAAATTTTATTTTTCATGATGATATTGATACGATTAGAGACCATTTGTTTCAACAAGGGTTTACTGAGAACTACACATGGTGGAAAGATCATGGTAAACCACCACGTGATTGTAACGATGTTGTTTCAGAAAGTAGTGTCAATAATAACGATGGTATTTGTGGTAGTAGTAATCAAAATATAAATGACATGCTACATGATGCGGAGCATAATGATGAACTCGATATGGAGAAATTACAAAAAATGTTTGTCGAATCAGAAAAACCATTGTATACCGGTTGTACGAATTTTACCAAACTATCAGCCGTGTTGCAGTTGTTGACCTTAAAAGCAGAATATGGTTTGAGTGATGTCGGTTTCAATAAAATATTAGAGTTGATAAATAAAATGTTACCTAAAGACAATGAGTTGCCCACTTCTACGTATCAAGCAAAAAAATTGATGTGTCCGTTGGGATTAGAAGTCACAAGAATAGATGCATGTCCGAGAGATTGTATATTGTATAGAAAAAGGTATAAAGACCTACACAAATGTCCTGTATGTAAGGTTTCAAGGTATAAGGATACAAATTTGACGGAACTTGATGATGACGTGACAAAGAATGGTCTCGCTGCTAAAGTATTGTGGTATTTACCAATCAAACAAGACTCAAACAATTATTTTCAAATCCTAAGAATGCAAAATTGTTGAGGTGGCATGCAGAAGATCGTAAAATCGACGAAAAAATGAGACATGTGGCTGATTCCCCTTAATGGAAGCATATCGATAATCTTTATGAAGAATTTGGAGCTGAGATTAGGAATATACGGTTTGGGCTTAGTTCAGATGGAATTAATCCATTTGGAAATATGAGCAGTCGTCACAGCACTTGGCCGGTTCTTTTATGCATATACAATCTTCCACCTTGGCTTTGCATGAAACGTAAATACATCATGATGTCATTGTTAATTCAGGGTCCAAAACAACCCGGAAATGATATTGATGTGTATTTGGAGCCATTAATTGATGACATGGAAAAACTTTGGTCTGAAGGCGTCAGAGTGTATGATGCGTACAAGAAAGAGAGTTTCACATTATTTTCTATGATTTTTTGTACCATAAGTGATTTCCCAGCGTACGGTAACTTGTCAGGATATGGAACGAAAGGGGAGAAGGCGTGTCCTGTTTGTGAAAATGACACTCACTCGCGGTGGTTGACTAACTGTAAGAAAACTGTGTATATGGGACATCGAAGATCACTTCCAGACGAACACCGGTACCGTAAAAAAAGGAAATTGTTTGACGGTAAAATAGAGTGTAAAAGGATGGCGAGAGTATTGAATGGACGTGATATACTCTCTCGTGTTAAGGATATAAAAACTGTTTTTGGAAAAAAGGATAAAGCTCCGCCAAGTAATAAGAATATTTGGAAGAAAAAGTCTATATTTTGGAAGTTAGAGTATTGGGAGCATTTACAAGTCCGGCATTGTCTTGATGTAATGCATATCGAGAAAAATGTTTGCGAAAGTTTGATTGGCTTATTGTTAAACATCAAAGGAAAAACAAAAGACGGGGTTAATGTTCGAAAGGACATGGTAGAGATGGGGATTAGAGATGAGCTTGCTCCACAAGAGATTGGTAATAAAAGAACGTATTTTCCGCCCGCTTGTTATACGTTGTCGAAGGCTGAAAAAATTAAATTTTGTCAATGCTTGCATGATGTTAAAGTTCCATCCGGTTATTCTGCTAACATTAAGAAGTTGGTGTCAATGAAAGATCTAAAGTTGATTGGTATGAAGTCCCACGATTGTCATGTTTTAATAACACAAATGATTCCAATCGCAATTCGTGGAATATTGCCAACTCGAGTCCGACACACAATCACAAAGCTCTGTTTGTTTTTTAACATGATTCATTCGAAAGTTATTGACCCTCAGAAGTTGGATGAATGGCAACGTGATATTATTTTTACTCTTTGCCAACTAGAGATGTACTTTCCACCTTCCTTTTTTGATGTCATGGTTCATCTAGTATCTCATATTGTAGGAGAAATAAAGGCTTGTGGTCCCGTATTTCTACGTTACATGTATCAATTTGAGAGATATATGGGTTTCTTAAAAGGGTATGTAAGGAACCGATATCGGCCGGAAGGAAGTATTGTTGAAGGATATGTTTCGGAGGAGGTTGTTAGTTTTTGTACAAGTTATATCGATGGCATCCCAGATATCGGCATTCCTGAATCTCGACACGAGGGTAGACTTGAAGGGAAAGGGACAATTGGGCGCAACGATGTCACACCGAACAACCATGATTTGGAGCAAGCACACTTTACAGTTTTGCAGAATATGACATCTATTGCACCTTATATACACGAGCACATGTCATTATTAAAAAGCAACAATAGTCGTCAAGGCCTACAATGGTTAGAAATTGAACACAAACGAACATTTTCAAACAGATTGAGAGATACTGTAAAAACGAGATACCCAGATGTTGAAGCTGAAGTAATGCAATTGGCGTACCGTCCGCGACGTGTTTTCCATTATCAAGGATACGAAATTAACGGATATACGTTTTACACCAAAGAACAAGATGAAAAGAGTACCGTTCAAAATAGTGGAGTGACGTTAGTTGCAACAACAACAGATAATTCCAGATTGTCGGTCGCCAAAGAGTCGTATTATGGTGTCATTGAAGAAATTTGGGAATTGGATTACAATACGTTCTTCATGCCTCTCTTCAAGTGTAAATGGGTCGATAACTTAAGAGGTGTTAAAGTTGACAAGGATGGTATCACATGTGTCAATCTTTCTACAAATAGCTATTCGTCCGATCCATTTATTCTAGCCAAACAAGCTACCCAAATATTCTATGTTGAGGACTCAAATGATAGGAGATGGAACATTGTCATGCAGGGAAAACGGCGTATAGTTGTGTTGAGAATTTGTGGACGAGTTTAGAGTATAATCAGTTTGACAGCTACCTCCATTCTCAATGTATTCAATTTTGGATGAGTTTTAGATGATACACTTACCTAAGATCCCACCACCAAGAAGGATTAGGTTTAGATGACAAACTTCACATCCCGTAGTAAACAAATTTTTCGTAACAATTATTTATACAATTTATAATTTATTTAAATAATTTATTTATAAACATTATTTTTGTTTAATTTTGCAGGAATAACATGCAAATTTCAACAAAAGCCGAAGACATATGCGACTTTATTTAGTCATTTTGTATTAGCTATTTGATTTGTTCGGTTCAAAGTGTTGTAAAACTTTTGTCGCACGGATCATTATATTTATTATGCGACTTTATTTAGTCATTTTGTATTAGTTATTATTTACTCGTAACAATTATATATAATAAAAATTGACACATTTTATAAAATAAAACTAAATAGATCGGTAGAAATAAATAAACGATCTATGTACTAAAAATTATATCAAAACTTTTCCCAAAATTTTAGCGGGATACCTAAAAAAATTTGCATCTTCACCAAAAATTTCACAAACCCTAGCCATTTTCCCTAAAAAAATTTGCCGCTTCACCAAAAATCATATTCTCTCACCCAAAAAAAACCCTAGCCATTTTCCCAAACTTACACAATCTAAGTTTCCAAAATTCCATAAAACCCCAAATCAACGAATTATTGTGTTCACCTGGTCGAATTGAGCGGCAATCTAAGTTCTTGTGTTTGTGATTATTTTATCAACTCGGCAGGTATATCCCAAAAAAAAAACCCTAGCCATTAATTAATTACATTATTGTGTTCTTGTGTTTGTGATTAAATTAGGTTTATCTAAATTTTACATTATTGTGTTCTTGTGTTCTTGTGTTATTGAGCTGTGATTAAATTGTGTTACAAACTTTTAATTGGTAGTTCAACATATATATGCAAATTAATAATGGTTCTAAGGATCTTGTTTGGTGGTTCTCTGCTTCTGAATGTGCAGGAGTTGTGTGAGTTTGTTTTAATTTCCCTTTCATGGTTGTGGATTGATGTCTCCATATTCTAAACAATGGATATTTTCTTTGTATGCTTTTCAAATAGTTATTGTTCTATAATCAATGTCATGGTAGTTTTATCAATGTGCACCTGAGCTAAGAGCAGGATAGGTTACATTTGTATAATCATCATTTTTTCATAGGCTTGGTGTGTGTTTGTTTCAAATAGTTATCAATGTGCAAAACCTTCATGTAAATGCTTAGAAATTACTTATGATTATCGTCTAAACTTAGGTAGCAAAATATATTGGCTGTGGATGCAAAAGGCTTAAGAGTTAAGAAAATATGCTAAGCTATTCTTGTTTTTGGGATCTTTTTGTGATTTTGGATGTCGTGTTCAATGAGATATACTTTAGCAAAGAATTTAGGAAGGTCCTTAGAAATGATTGTAATAATGGTTCTCTTCTGTGGGTAGCTTATCTGTTTTATTAAATTACTTGTTAACTGTTAGTATTATGTTTGAAAACTTATATATGTTGGTGTTTAATCTTGACAGCTCATTAACGGTGTTGAACACGATAAACACCGATCGATCTCCATCATGGAAAAACCACGGAAAAAGAGAGGGATAAACAAAGTAGAAGATCTTCCCATAGGTGAATCTGTAAGGTTCAATATAAATGGCGCAGCTGTAGGTGAACACCGGGCTAAATTTGTAAAGTACGTTGGAAATGCTACTAGGAAGAATATATCTATCCTCGTAAAGGATTGGCATAAAGTAGACCCCAAAGAAAAGGAGCTGTTATGGTCGGATATCAAGGTATACTATCTAAGACTCTTAGCTGCGTTTTCTTTTGATTAGTATACATATTCACCTTTAACAAGGTTCATGTAAACTTAAATAGGGAAAAATGAGAGTTGAAGAGGATGAAATAATTAAAGATTATACGCTTAAGTCGTGCGGTGTAAAGTGGAGGAAGTTCAAGACAACATTAAGGTCTGATTACATGCTTAAGAATATTTGTCCACGTAGGACATATACATTCCTCGACCCCAAAGTATGGCAAGAGTTCTGTCGCATTGAACGTTATACAGATGAGAAACTGGTTCATTTCACTTCCTCCTGTACTTTTATAATATATTATTATCTTATTGAAAATTTTATAATTTGTTCGTGACTCCCATGTGTAGAGATTACGCAAAGAAGCGAAAGCACTAGCAAGTAATCAAACTAATCGACCTCGGGTAGGAGCAAAAGGGTTTGCTGGTTTTGAGGAGCAGTGGGAAGAGGAGAGGAATGACCCAAATAGACCAACAGATCTTCACAAGATACCAGGTCGTGGGAGTAATTTTTGTTTGGGGAGGAGACGTCCTGATAAAGATGGAAACTTAGTTGCGACTCCAGAGACGGCCGAGCTATCAAAAAAATTGGTAATTTTATTACATGTTCTGCAATAATAGTGTTATAATTTCTCATTTTTATAGATTGGGGTTTATGAGTAAGTTGTTAATTTACAACTTGCATTCAACAGGTAGAAGCGAGCGAGCAGTTGTCTCAAGGGACGATTGAATCTCAACCTGGAGCAGATCCTTTGACAGTTGTGTGTGGACCTGACCATGGGGGTCGCACTAGGGGAGTTAGCTCTATTGTTGGATTTAAAAAAGGCATAAAAGGATATGTGAGGAAAAAAAGGACCTATAAAGAGTCACTAGATTTTGAAGAGTTGGCACAACAAATGGGAGAAAAGTTAATGAATGGTAAGATATGGGATCAAATGAAGGATAAACTTTTGGAAGAAATAAGGAAGCAGCCTGGCTTTGGAACGAGTAGTGTTGGCTCGACAACTAGCAGGATCAAGATAGATTGCATAAAGGTGAATGTATATCTGTTATGTTAGTATACTATTGATATGTAACATACTTTATATACACGCACCTAATATACCATATACTATACGTGGTTTGTTTTCTATGAACCCACCACATGCTCTTTGTTCAGTCCTCAATCCATTTTGACTGGGGAGAAGATCTTGTGCGCCCACGCGACGGTATATCCAGTTGGGGACGGCTTGATACATGGAAGCAAGTTACGAAAGGGTCACATGAGGGTCTCCGTTCTCAAAGTACTTAATCGGCAAGAAGATTTGGAGCTTCTTGTGCCAGATGAAGATATTTCTAATTTGGGAGAAACATGCGGGGCCTTTATTCAACGGCCAATTGGTGCCATTGCTTGCTTTTCGGTATTACTTCCATTCTCTTTCACTTCATATTTATCAGCATGTACTTCACTTAAACACTGGCTGGAAATATAGCCTGCAAATAATCATTAAACACAAGCATTATTCAACTATAAACTTCATTATACCTGTCGGAGTATCGGTCCATCTCCAAGAAAAAAAACAAAACAGTCGGTCCTTTTTACATTTGTAACACCTTTTTGGAGCAGGAACTGCGTAAAAAATCAACAAATTAGTTTAAGACAGCCAAATAGCATACGCGCAGGTCTGTATGAGGGTAAGCAAAATGTTGAAAGGAGTAGCATTAAATACGATGATTTTCATAAAAATAGGTGATACGTATTATAATATACTGTAATTCTGATGCGTGGTTTTGCAACCTTACAACAGGTTTTACCTCTCGAGGGATCTCAAGAGGCTTACAACCCCACCAGGCAGTGTACCTGACCGATGTAGTATAGTTTAGTGGTAAGTACGGGGGATTGATCGTTCTCCACAGGGAATAGTGTTCGTTAGGTATGAAAAACTACTTTAGTAGGTCTAAGGGTGAGGGAAGATTCTTTTTGTATTTTTATAATTTTTTATGAAAGCAAGTAAAATCTCGGGTTTGAAGGAGTGGGCAGAATTAGTTGCTAGTCAACTAACCCAAATTACTACGAATGCAAATAAAATAAAATAACTGAAAATGAAAAGAGTAGTGAAACTTATGTGGAGAGAAATGTGTTTACTTAGATTTCCTTACTCCCTAACTATCTTTTACCGGTTGATTAGTGTGTATTAATCGCGTGGATGACGGGTGTATTCCTTAATACCAATCGTGGGGTGGCGTACGTACTTCCCCAACTCTACAAGCTCCTACTTCACTCCTATGTCGAGCCGGCTAGGAAGCTCCTAACATGGGATCACTAGAATTCGCTCATGCATTAAATACAACCATAAAAACCTTAGTACGCATTGGTTCATGTTTCTTAAGACGTTCAAGCAAGTTACCGAATAGGAAGTTAGCCAGTTTTCTTAAGCCTAACATCGATGAACAATCATCCAATACAATTAATAACACACTAATAACCAATAATCAATAGCTAGGTTTCATTAGATCTAAGCAAACACAAGATAAATCTAGCCTAGCATGTTAATCAAAAGACAAGAACAATATATAATCAAACAACACATAGACATATTGAATGATTAAATAAACACTTATCTTCAATTAAACATGGGAGATCCAAGGGTATGAAAACCCTTAAAAATGGCAGAAATTCGTCTTAGGGTTTCTCCTCCAAAGTTACACACCATAAGTTCCACACTAATGACAAAAAATTGTAAAACTATATATAGAGTTTAAGGGCTGACGGCGTCACGTTGTAGATCCTGACGCCGTCACCTCGCCGCTTTTAGGGTTCCCGGATGGCCTTCCTGACGCCGTCCCTCTTTAGACCTCCAAAATCCGCTCTGGCTTATCAAAGCTTGACGCCGTCAGAAATGAGCTTGACGCCGTCCCTCTTTAGCTTAAACCGTGACGACCTTGATCACTTCAAAGGGTGACGCCGTCAGATTTTTCATGCAAAATTCTCTGGCTTATCGTGTGTATTTTTTCATATCCACCACTTTTGCCAAGCCATGACGCCGTCTGGACCAATCCCTGACGCCGTCAAAGGTACTTTCCAGCATAATTTTGAGACTTTGTCGTTTTCTTCACTTTTATGCTCCAAAAACGTCCAAAATGCTTCCTTTTCCAGATTTCTTCTCCAAAGTACCTAAAATGACAAAAGGAACGATTTAGGGCAATATTTGATCAAATAAATACGATTTAGGGCTTAAATGACCCCCTAAAAGCGGTACACTTTTCGCTTCATCAAATACCCTTACACTTGAGATTTGCTTGTCCTCAAGCAAATGCGCTTTTATTCTAATCAAAATACAAGTTAGGGGTCATTTAATGCTAACATAAAAGTAATTACAACAAATATTCGTTCCACTTTAATCATAATAAGCACGGAGATTACAAACTAGCACCTCACAAGTAGTGTTTAGATACTCACATCTCTCAGGTGTCATCAAAATAAATCTCATAAATGAAAACGGATAATATCTCTCACTACCTGTCATAGCAAATAGATTACCATAGGCTTGGGAAAGGATCGAAAACCTCCTCCACTAGGCGTAAGCACCTAAGATAAACTATCAAAGAGGGCTTTTAAATGGGTTATAACGTGAGGTGTAGGGATATGATAAACACGATTTTGTTGGATAAGGGATATTTTACTGGTGGCGAGTTAAAGATCTTGATTAATTACATGTACTATATGGCGTTGCTAAGCCAAGACTAGACTCGACTTAAGCTAATGAAAGAAAATAACAAAAACATAAAATAAACATAAAATAAAACGGGATGGTAGTCCGTATGTTTTTTCTATTTTTCTTTTTCTCATTTTTTTTTGTATTTTTTCTTGATATTTTCGATTTTTTTTTTTTTTTTTTTTTTTTTTCATACACTCTTGCCCTACCATCCAAAATAATACATCATAGGGGCGTTGCATCCCCTTACACTTGAACTTTTACATAACTTTACAAACACTATTCTAATGACTCGAATTAAGATAATCGAAACACTTGGAGTACTTTTAAAATATTTAGCACATATGGGGGTAATAATGATGTTCTTCCCCATTACTCCATTACACTAGTACTTTACCCACGAGTCCTAATCGTCCCAAAACAATATGTACAAGGATATGACTCGACTTAGCAACCATGTAATCAATTAGATAATTAACTTGGGTTTAAACAAATGTTGTCACAATAATGCACTAAAAATGAGTGCATACAAGGTAGGCTAAGGCGATTTGGGTGTACATTTAAGTGGGGTGTAACAAATTCTTCCTTTAAGTAAAATGCTTAAAGGTCGAAACGAAAAGATAGGCTCTGAGGGGTGTACTAGGGGTATCGTGTACTAAAAATGAGTACAACGCAAAGGGTGTGGGAGAATTACTTGACCAATGTAGCCAAAGTAATTATAACAAAAACACAGGTGTAAAACAATGGGTTAATCCTAATGCCTCTTATCATGTAGTAAATCTAACTACACGAATGTAGTCTCACTTGTGGCCTCGGAATGGTCCTAACGCAAGTTCTAGAATCTAAGTGCTACCGGTACACACATCATAGCATAAATGCTTTTCCTACCAATTCTAGGGGCGAACCTCACATATTTGGGGGTGGAAAATTTTTTAGTGGTACGGTTTTGTGCTAGTCATATAACTCCTATCCGTGAGACGCTCATTAAGATCAAAGTTTCACTCCTATATGTTGTAAAAAATTTTAAATTTGGCACTAAAATTGCCCTAACATGTATTTCTCTCAGTTTTATTACACATCTACCATTAAACAAACAAAAATCAAGTGTAATAGTATTCTCTAAAGTGTCGTACTTTTACCCCCCCCCCCTTACACTTAAGATGAACATTGTCCCCAATGTTCAAATAACAAGATGTAAAAGTGAAAAGGTAAAAGAATGAAATCAAATACTCCCCTGATTCGTTCGGTGGATAAAGAAGTAACATGGTTAGATCTTCTTCCAAGAGAATGTAGAAGCTCCAAGACTAAAGCATCGCCATAAGCTTGATTCCACATACATCTCCTTGTCCAAAATAACCTGTTAAACCTGAGAAAACAAACACGAAAACCTGCATAACATCGACGGGATAAATTCTATATATAAGGATATAATGCTTGTGGAATGATAATTTTGCAGATTCCTGGAGATTATAAGTTAGAGATTTAGTAAAAACTTTTTATGAAAACAAAACTTTCAAAAATTTCTGAAAATTAAAACCTGACGCCGTCAGGTTGTAAAGCCTGACGCCGTCAGAAATGATCTGACAGAATTCTCATGTTAAGTTTCCGGAAAATTTCTGGAAAAACCTATACCTTACTTCCTGGAAATCCTGCAAAACATCATTATGACTCGATACAAGCATTTGACTCAAACAAATACTAATATGTATGTTAATTTATTATTGTTACGATTCATGTTCATTTGTGTTCTAATAAACCGATTTGGATTTCCCTTACACTTATCTTTTGCAAAATACCTTTATATGTAGTTAAGACGAAGTTAAAAACAAAATAAAGCATTTTCACAAATTATTCGAAACATGAAAATTTAACAATTATGATTAAGCATATATGACACAAACAAACAAATAAAATAAAAACATCAAACAATTAAAAACATGGGTTGCCTCCCAAGAAGCGCTTGTTTTTGTTCGAGTCACGAGCCTGACTCTACCCTTATTTAACAGAAATAGGAGAGGTTTTCCCTACATTTAGGATTAAGTGCGGGTGAAAGTAGCGATACACACCCTTAGGGTGGAAATATGCCACGTGAGGTGAAGGGGGTGAGTGAATGGCTTCCTTCATCCTAAAACTACCCGGATAATAAGGGTTGATGGGTGGGTCGGTTCCTCTTTTGTCTCCTAGATGTAAATCTAAGGATGGAAAGTTGTGTAAAGGTTGAGGTTCCGGTTCATCAACACTAGGAAATTCCCTAGAACTAAGAGTAAGGTTATCACTATAAGTATTCAAACCTATATCCTCTAGTTGTGCTTGGTCCAAGGGTTCTACCTCCATCGGGATTCCTAAAGTCTCTTCTACTTCTTCCGGGTAAGTCACGGGCGGTGTGGGTGCCTCAAGTGATGGTGGGACTTGTGGAGTACTTGGTGGACTTGGATTTTCTACTTTATCCTCCCTCTTATCTTGATTACCTATGTGCTTATTATGTGATTTGTTGAAGTCTATCCCCAACATGCACCTAGGTAGCTCAACATTAACCATCTCACAATCTTGGTCGGGTTCTAAGTTCATGTTCTTAGAAACTAGGTCATCTTGCTCATACAAATCCATTAATTCGTCGTACTTATCGGCCATGGTTAGGGAGCTTTCCTCAAAATTCATCCAACGGGTCTCACTAAAAGGAATTGATCCTGATAATGATCGTCTAATAGAAATCACACATGCACAGAATTCATCAAACCCATCTAGCTTTACCCCCAAATCCTCTTGGGTGTCACTAAGATTACGCAAAAATTCATCGTAGGAAGCAAATCTATTGGTGAAATATAATTGTTCCTCAATTGTCAATGATCTAAATGGAATTTCATCCGCCATAGTGACAAATGAAAATGGTTTTACAAACAAAGGGCACAAAGAAAAAGATAGACTACAAGAAAGCTACAAAATAAAAAGAAAAAATCTCACTTGATAGGAATCTTGTGAGTATACCTAATAAAAATAAAATTTCAACCTAAGCAATAACTACTCCCCGGGCTGCGGCGCCAAAAACTTGAAGCGTGGTTTTGCAACCTTACAACAGGTTTTACCTCTCGAGGGATCTCAAGAGGCTTACAACCCCACCAGGCAGTGTACCTGACCGATGTAGTATAGTGTAGTGGTAAGTACAGGGGATTGATCGTTCTCCACAGGGAATAGTGTTCGTTAGGTATGAAAAACTACTTTAGTAGGTCTAAGGGTGAGGGAAGATTCTTTTTGTATTTTTATAATTTTTTATGAAAGCAAGTAAAATCTCGGGTTTGAAGGAGTGGGCGGAATTAGTTGCTAGTCAACTAACCCAAATTACTACGAATGCAAATACAATAAAATAACTGAAAATGAAAAGAGTGGTGAAACTTATGTGGAGAGAAATGTGTTTACTTAGATTTCCTTACTCCCTAACTATCTTTTACCGGTTGATTAGTGTGTATTAATCGCGTGGATGACGGGTGTATTCCTTAATACCAATCGTGGGGTGGCGTACGTACTTCCCCAACTCTACAAGCTCCTACTTCACTCCTATGTCAAGCCGGCTAGGAAGCTCCTAACATGGGATCACTAGAATTCGCTCATGCATTAAATACAACCATAAAAACCTTAGTACGCATTGGTTCATGTTTCTTAAGACGGTTCAAGCAAGTTACCGAATAGGAAGTTAGCCAGTTTTCTTAAGCTTAACATCGATGAACAATCATCCAATACAATTAATAACACACTAATAACCAATAATCAATAGCTAGGTTTCATTAGATCTAAGCAAACACAAGATAAATCTAGCCTAGCATGTTAATCAAAAGACAAGAACAATATATAATCAAACAACACATAGACATATTGAATGATTAAATAAACACTTATCTTCAATTAAACATGGGAGATCCAAGGGTATGAAAACCCTTAAAAATGGCAGAAATTCGTCTTAGGGTTTCTCCTCCAAAGTTACACACCATAAGTTCCACACTAATGATAAAAAATTGTAAAACTATATATAGAGTTTAAGGGCTGACGGCGTCACGTTGTAGATCCTGACGCCGTCACCTCGCCGCTTTTAGGGTTCCCGGATGGCCTTCCTGACGCCGTCCCTCTTTAGACCTCCAAAATCCGCTCTGGCTTATCAAAGCTTGACGCCGTCAGAAATGAGCTTGACGCCGTCCCTCTTTAGCTTAAACCGTGACGACCTTGATCACTTCAAAGGGTGACGCCGTCAGATTTTTCATTCAAAATTCTCTGGCTTATCATGTGTATTTTTTCATATCCACCACTTTTGCCAAGCCATGACGCCGTCTGGACCAATCCCTGACGCCGTCAAAGGTACTTTCCAGCATAATTTTGAGACTTTATCATTTTCTTCACTTTTATGCTCCAAAAATGTCCAAAATGCTTCCTTTTCCAGATTTCTTCTCCAAAGTACCTAAAATGACAAAAGGAACGATTTAGGGCAATATTTGATCAAATAAATACGATTTAGGGCTTAAATGACCCCCTAAAAGCGGTACACTTTTCGCTTCATCAAATTCATAGATCGAAATGATACCTTACTCTTGTCCTTTCTTGGTTTTTGTAGGGTTTGCCAAACACCCCTACAACAAGTGCCGCTGCCAAGAGTACGTTACCTAAAATTGTACAAGGACCTTCAACTGAATGTTCAGCATTAACGATTGTTCCTACTATTACTCAGGTAAATCATAAAGCTATCTAGCTTTGATAGGCTTCAATATAGGAAAGGATTCATATGTATTGATGTATGTATAGGCGAGCAAGAAAAAAAAAAGGCATTAAAAGAACCCGTCGAGCAGTCTAAAGGCGAGAAGGAAAAAGATGATATCAGAAAACAGTTACATGCTTTGAAAGAGGATATAGATAGGAGATCAGAGGCTGTGAGGAAAGGCTATTATCGTTGGATGGCCCATGAGGATTGTGCTATGCCGCAATTTGTTTATTTTAAAAAGGAGATTTTTCGGGATGCTGAAGATTTTACTCTACCAATCAACCCAAGAGACATCATTGAACTTTTGATAGGCGAGCTACTAGGGACCAACATTCTCACTCTTTTCTTAAGGTATGTGAATTAATTGTTACATGTAATACTCTACAAATGCACATTTATGGTTCCATTATTAGTCGAACAAAACCTATTACATGAAGAAAAGAACATCAACAACTGCTTGTTTCGTCTTCTTTTCGTCACCATCACAAACCCTTCACCATCTCCGTTTTTGTTGTTAGATCGAGTCACTTTCGGTGTAGATGACACACTACTCACGGAGAGATAAACCAAAGAAGAAGTAGAAACATAGATCTTGTTGTCGATCATTTGTCAAAATCTTAAAGATAATGTAAACATATTCACCAATGACTTGTAATCTTAAAACAATAGGTCTGTTTTAATAATCTGAAATAGCAGTCTATTAGCATTGCAGTCTTTACTTTTTGAGTTTCCCATTTTTTGAGCAGCCTCAGATTTGATCCTTAAGTTGCTTATTGAAAGTTGTTATAAGCTGAGCTTTTGTGTAGCAAAACTAGGCTTGTTAAACTAGTTGTTTCCAATTTTCATTAATTTTTAGGATTAGCTTTTAAGGTCTTTTTAGTAGCTAGAAAAGTGTGAAATTCCCCTGCACAGACCCCTGCATCAGATCTGTCCCAATTAGCACTTTTCGTAGCTCATAATCTGCTTATCTAGTTAACATTAGGATCTAATTTTTGGTTCATTTAATAGCTTGTAGAATGTATTTTATCTGTTTTGCACATTTTGAGGACTTAGAGCTTATTTAACTGTCTTAATTTGGGACTGCAAATAGCCTCAGCAGACTGCAAATTACCCTGCACACATCAGCATATTCTGTCCCAAGAAGCTGTTTTGACAGCTTATTTTTAAGCAACTCATAAGTCCTAATTGTCTGAATTTTGATATATCTATAGCCTTAAGTATGAATTTCATCTGTTTTAGCTTATTAAGGGAATTAGAGCTTTTGAGTAGCTTATTTATGGTCTGCAAAAAAACTAGTACTCAACCTGGAACTGCCCTGCACCAGACCCCATGGTTCTTAATTTAGTTTAATTTTTATGGTCTGCAAAAAAATTAGAGCTTTTAGAGCTTTTGAGTAGCTTATTTATGGTCTGCAAAAAAACTAGAGCTCATAAGTCCTAATTGTCAAACTCTCAATGCACTAGTTTAATTTTTGTTAATGTGTTTCATCAGGTCACTATATCTGCTCAAGGCAACCTCACCAAATCAAATTAACAAGACGGGTTTCTTGAACCCAGAAGTGATCATGGCGGATACGCATATGGACACAGACATTGGTGTTTCTATTTACTTGACAGAAGCATTAAATTCTGCGATTTCAGGTTATGACTTTTTTCTGGCACCGTATCTACAGAGGTAAAATGGCACCATCTTCATCTTTATATCGTTTTAAAGTTACTTGCTTTATACAATAACAAATTGTTTGCACATGTACAGTCGTCATTATTCTCTTCTCATTATATGCCCAAAGCATGGAAAGGGATTCATTTTGGATTCTTATAAGTGGAAAAGAAAGAGAACCAAGAAAGACTATAATCTTGTTAAACAACTGGAACGGTAATAATATTCTTGAGTTGATATTGAATTCACTTATGTTTTTGTAATATTTAATACAAATTGTTGCTTATTTTGTCTTTTTCTTAGTGTTGTTGGTCCTTTTAGTTGGGAATTTCCGGTTGTAAATAAGCAAGAGGACGATTGGGAGTGTGGATTCTATGTGATGAAATGGGTTCTTGACTTTGTGCTAAAATATCAACATGATGACTTCCCAAATACAGTAAGTACTTGTTAAATATCATTACTAGTATTAACAGTTCCATGTTTATTACTGTTACTACATATAGCCTTATCATTGATCATGGCTTTCTTTTTATTTGTTTATTATTGTACATATAGCTCCCTTGGGGTGAAGAGAGGTCATTAAGTATGAGTGAGATAGATGCTGTTGTCAATGCATGGTTTTCATTGTGGCGCGATGGATGAGGTATGTTACTACCCAATCTAAATTGTTTTTGTAAATAAAAATTGATACACCTATTGCACACTTTTGTATCGATTGATTGTATATCCTTGCTACTTTAAAAATAAGGGTATGTCGCTGTGTTGTTACGTAGCGTTTTACGTAGTGACATATGACTTGTTTAAGGCCAACGATCTTATATCCTTTATATCCTTTGACAGCTTACTACAGTTGACTCAGTCACTAATTTTAGCTAGGCTGCGTATCCCATTTCTCGATATCTTTTAAAGCTGCTTGGCCTGCATGTTTTCTTTCTGTGTTAATTGTTGCTGGAACAAGCCATGGTTCTTAAAATGGATTCGTTTATTAGAAAGTTTAGGCTATATATAATACATAATTTGCAACTACTAGTAACAATGGATCTACTAAAAGAGAGTTAGAGACTGATCTCAGTACCATTTAATCAGTATTTGTTTACACATAATGAGATGATTTGGACTTTATCTTACTTTATTTTGATAGGGATAAAAAGGACCTCAACTGACGAGCTGAGTACAAGGCTGTACTTGGCTTAACAATAATTTGTGTGAATGTTACCATGCAAGACAATAATAGAACAGATTGTTAAAAACCATTTCTTTTAGCTATATCATTTTTATAAGTATATTTCTTTAATTCAATAAAAATGAGTATAGATCACTATTCTAACCTGTAACCCCCCATGTGATAAAACTACATAGTGACTTTCATGAATGTTTATCAAGTTTACCATTGATTAAAGGGAATTAGGGCGACCAATTTTGTATAGGATCCCAACCACTGCAATTTTTTCGTCTGCGCTTTGATGAACTAAGTGTAGCTCTAGATTGAATCTACACATTTAGCAAAGATTAGTGTGTGTCAGCAGTTAGCAAAGATAAGTGTAGCTCTTTCCACCTGTATTTGCCCATTACATTCTTGTCAATGTGCAACAGTGCAAGCTTGTAGCTCTTAGGTTGATACACACACTGTTGTGAGTAATCAGTTTTCAGCGACAAAAACTGCAAGCTCTTATATCATATGTCCTGCTCTTATATCATGTTACGTGCAACCACATATAACCACATGCATGATGGTTGTTCTGATATCGTATGTCCTGCTTTACATGATGGCTGTTCTGATATCAACTTCATATTCAGTCAGTTTTCCAATTTGAAATCAAGAGTGATGAGATTATCTGTTGTGTATTTCTAGGGTTCTGCTGGATGTTGAGAGAAAGGCTGGTCACTGGTTTAACTGGCGTTTGGATGGGTACATTTGATCTTGTTTGATTATCAGCCACTTTAGATACTGTATTTTTGTGTCGCCTTGGAGGGATATGTAATACATTGATTTGTTTGTTTTTTTGTTAAGTACTAGTAAACTGCAGTAGAGTACTATAGGTTTGTTGAAATTTTGTTGTGTTTGGATCGGGCAGCGTTTTCTTTTTGGATAGTAGTTAGTAGGACTTGTGAACTCTTATTTTGAGTGTGTTGTATTATGAATTGTAATTCTGGAAAAACCTGCATTTTTGTATATTATTAAATTCTAGAAATGAATTGTAAATCTGGTTCTGGAAACCTGCATTCATGTATTATTTTTTTAAAAATCATAGCCATTAACTAGATCGGTTATAAGTTACTAAGTGAACCGATCTTTATGCAACCATTAACTAGATTGGTTATAAGTTACTAACCGATCTTTATGTAAAATTAGAAAGATCGTTTATTAGAGATAGTAACCGATCTTTATGTAACTTATAAAGATCGGTTCCGAACCGATCTATATAGATAGGTACTCATAAAGATCACCTCTAGATAGATCGGTTGAGTACCGATCTATATAGGCCATTCTAACCGATCTATATGGCCTTTTGTGTAGTAGTGGTGGGGGGGGGGGGGGGGGGGGGAACATACGCTAATCGTTGTTTTGATTACTTTTTTGAAATAGATGACTGAAAGGTATGTGAAAATATATGAAATAGATAAATTTGTGGTCGTGTTTGGTTGTTTTTATGGTAAAAGTGGGTATTTGTTATTTACCAGGGTGCAGGATTACTGTCCTTTACCAAAAAAAAAAAAAAGTGGGTATTTGTTGAATAAAATAATGTTTTCTTTTGACGGTTTAAATATATTAACCGTTGGAGGGATTGAGTAAAACACTAAACTGCGTGTTGTGACCATGGCGATGCACCTATAGTGCCCGTATCAGTGAAAATGACGATGCCAAAAGCACCATAACGCTCCCATGGCGCTCTCCATCGTGCTCTTTAAGAAATCAGATATCATCTTTCTTTTTTTTCTTTTTTTAATTCGTGTATGTGTTGTGGATAATAGGACAAAAAATCCGATCCGTTAGATATTTCGGGAACTTAAACCATATTTTTGTTCAAGATGACAACAAAATATATATACGATATTTTTACAAGTGCCAAATCATATAGTACGATGAATCTCAGCTAAAACAAAAAAGATGGTAAACTTAGCAAATGCGGAGCATTAGCTAACCAAATATATGCGTTACGCTTGTAGCCATTGGAGGATCTAGGTCTATTTTAAATATAGCAAGTCATTAATGACTTCACTATATATACCGTATAGCATTTTACAATAAACCATAAAATCTTAATAACTCCTAGGCATACAAGCTCCACAAAAGTATGGCACGATTCACATCTATGGCTATGCTTAATGTGGTGCTTCTCATTGTTATCATGATGACAGGTATACTTTTAAGATCTTAATGCTGAATTTTTAAAGTTTACTTAAATTTTGTGTTTATAAAACACTTTTGCTACGTTATGCAATGCAGGTGCAATGAAAACATCGGCAGGGGGAGTATGCCATGATTTGATACCGCTTACGCCAGCTGTGTGCAATGAAGATATGATATCAAGTGATTGTTGGGATGCTTGTCACAAAAAGTTTGGCCCGACTGCAGTTCCCGGGTGTGAATTCTTTCCGTCGTTTCCTGGTCCTAAAAAGATGGCTTGCAAATGTTTTTGGCCATGTTAATGGATGTGTTTCTTTCACGTAGTCGTACACGATAGTTAAACATTATATGAGATGATTTACGATTTATGATTCACGATCGATACTTAATTGATTTATGATGAATTTTTGTGTCAAATTAATAGGACCAAGTGATTAACCATTGTTATTTAAGTTTTTATATTCTAAAAGTAAAACCACGTTGGTCAATGATAGATTAACTCTAGACGATGGGGAAAAAAACAATGTACAGTTTAAGAACACACACACACAAAAAGTTTGCTTTTGTTATTTCGTGATACATTGAATGATTGTTCAACACATACTGAACACAGAAAATTAGTCATATACTCATATGAACCAAGAACAACTTGATATTGGAAGTCGAAAATCAAGTTTAGGCTTAACTCACGACCAATGGATTCATATTCTCTTCTTACGTATACATTCAATATCTTGGAGGAAAGAAGTAAATGTTGCAATATATACGTTGTTATGGTAATTATTCACAACATAAATCACTAACGTATAATCTTATTACCAAAATAATGTTACGACATCCATCTCAAATATAGTTTTTTTTTTTTTTTTTTTTTTTTTTTTTGAAAGGTGAATTTCGTTGAAACTTCGTGTCGCGATTCGACAGCGGGAGGTCTAGCTTACGTTGTCTTAACCGGGTCTGCGCTAGAGAGCTCCCTCGAAGTAGGAATGCCTATTCAAATACCCGATGGGGGAAAACCCCATACTAATCCGCCCGAAGGCACGGCGATTAATAGGGGTAAACCCTGCCCCCTCAGACTTGAGCCTGGGTATACCCAAGCCAAGCCCTAATAGAGGGACTTCGTAATATCTCAAAGTTGGCATTAGTGGGATTTGAACTTGAGACCTAAAGGTCACCAAGGGAAGTCCCAACCATTAGACCAACTCATCATTGATCATCTCAAATATAGTTGGTATTTCATAATTCCACTATATATATTCAACACATTCTTATGTCAAACTCATAAATTTTTTAGTTATTTCTTAACAGCCATAACAATTTTCACCAAAAAGATGGCACGATTAACAGGATTTGTGTTGTATAATGTTGTGCTTGTCATAACACTTATGATCACAGGTATAAACAGTTCTATCATAACAAATCTGTTAAATGTTAATGTTACGCTATGTATGCAAGAGTACGAACACTGTATGTTTGATGATACACTAGGAATGATGCCATTGGTAAAAGGTGACATGTGTAAAGATTACATACCATTCCCTCCAATGTGGTGCGACGGTGATAAATTTGTCTTGAACGATTGCTGGGATGCTTGCCGCGGGAAGTACCAGTTTATAATAAAAGCAACGTGCGGTTACTTCCCAACGTTTCCTGGCCTTAATAAATCGGCTTGTATGTGTTGGTATAATTGCTAAGGCAATACTTTGATCGCAAGTTTTGTGTTTTACAAATGTAACGAAAGTTTGCATCGTTGTGAATTTATGTTCTCCCTTTAATGGTAATAGCAAGGCACTCGCGCGTTGCGACGGCTAATACTTTGAAATAAAAATTTCCGGTGAACACTGTTTTTTAATTTATTACTTCTTTTGACAATAAATTTACGGATGTTAAAAATTTAATGTCACATATTTCATTTCTTTAAAATATGACAATGTTTTTCATTATACAATTGTGATAATAAATATTTTAGTGAATAATGTTTTTCCGTTGTTTAAAATGATAATTTTATATATATAAAGTTAAGCTTTATTAATAAGGGCTTAAAAAAAAAGCTCTGCAAAACTGACAAACCGAGTCTACTCGCTCAATCCGAAACCGAAACAAAAAAAATTCGAAACCGGAAAAACCCTTTTATCACTGTTCGATTTTGGTTTTTATTTTCAAATATTCGCGGTTACCTAAACAAAACCATGTTTAATATACATGTAGTTTTTAACAAAATTCATACAAGTGTAAAAGCATTGACTATATGTAGTTTTTTTTTGAACACGACTATATGTAGTTTAATACTTTTTTTTACATGTCTGACACTACTACAAAAAAGACCTTTTAGACCGGTTGAAAATGCTATTTAGACCGGTTACAAGGGGGTCTAAATGGGTGGGTGGGGGGTGGGGGTGGGGGTGGAGGGGAGGGGTCTAAAAGGTTTTTAATATAAAGACCGGTTAAGGCACCGGTCTAAAAGATGGGTTTCAAGACCGGTTCTTTTGGTTATAAAGACCCGTTCAAACACCGATCTAAAAGAGTTCTATAAGACCGGTTGTTATTATATAAACCGGTCTCTATGTGGTTTTTGAAAAAACAAAATTATGGGCTGTTTGGGATTGCTCTATTAACTTGCTGCAATGAAGGGAAAGGGACTGTTTGGGATTGCCTATTGAAATACATGCTTGTAAAGGGGCTGTTGGGATTGCTTATTGAAACTGCTTATAAACTTTCTAATAAGTTTTAATAAGCAGTCCCAAACAGAGCCACTACATGCAGTAGTCTCAACGGGTGATCACAAATACTCTCATTCCCATTATATCAACAGTTTAATTAAGCATTCCCAAACAATCCGTATGAGCTAAATAAGCAATTGATTATTTAAAGTAGTCTAAATAAACAATCTGAAGCATCTATTATAAGCAATTGCAAATAAACATTACAAAACATCCTTTATAAGGAGCTTCAAACATCTCTTAACTTGATTATGTACCTAAATCGATAAGACTCACTCATATAGTCATATCACAAACATAAACTTTATAGCTTGAATGGTAACAGGCTCTCTTGTTCCTCTGGCAAATTACACACTATAAGCAAACCAAAACAAAAACTATCTTGATTATCACTATACACCTTCATAACCATCAAAGGTTTTTTTTTTTTTTTTTTTTTTTTTTTTTTTAATCAAACAAAACATTCAATAAAGATCCACAAGTCAACAAAATGAGCATCACTGCCTAATCGAACAAAAAAAAAAAAAAAAAAAAACAAATTATCACAAAACCATAATTGTAACATATATAAACTTAATTAGGAAATCAAGACCAGTCACCGTGGTTGACCGACTGACAAGCTAACCCCTAACAAAATCAGTTGCATCACTGCTTTAGCTAACCCCTAACAAAATCTCGATTATTTGTTGTTTTCATCGTGGTGACAGATCTGATGGTGGAGGTTAGGTGAAGCGGCAGCGGTGGTAGTGTAGGTGACGGTGGCTGATGCTATGGTGGTTAGGGTTGTTGGTAGTGTAGATCTAGAGAGAAAGAGTGTGTTTATGTTGCTTTTCTTTTGGCGGTCAAGTGAAATGTTTGAACTGAAAGGAACTTAAATCCCGCATAAAACTTTTTAGGCCCGTGTATTTAATTTTAACAGGTCCAAAAGTGTTTTGACATTTAGACAGGTGGAAACTAAACTGACGGGTCTAGAAAAGTAGTCTTTTAGACCCGTTGTTTTCAATGCAACCTGTTCAAAGGCATTTTTTATATTTAGACCGGTGGGAACCAAGTAAATGGGTCTTAAAGATTGGTTAGGTTGATTGCTCGAAAACTTTCTTCCTGGTGGAACGTGGATTATGTTGATGTTAATACTTACGAGGAATGGAGTACATGGATGGTGTCGCTTCGAATTCAGGCCAAGCTCAAATCTGTATTTGAAGGCATCTTTTACGGCTTGTGGTGGTCGATATGGGATTTCCGCAACAAACTCCTTTTCGAGAAGGAGTCTCCAAGACAGGCGGCGATTTTTGATAATATTGTTTCTTTTTCTTTTAATAGGTGTAAGTTTAGATGTAAAGCCTCGTTCAAGTGGAATGATTGCCTTAAAAACCCATATCTTGTTGTAGTTTAACTCTAGCTCCTTGCTAGTTGGTTTTATAAAATTTGCTGTTCAAAAAAAAAAAAAAAAAAAAAAAAAAACTGTCTTTTAGACATGTGTTTTTTGTAAAAGGTCTAAAAGATCCTTTTTGTAGTAGTGTGACTTAGATTCATTGTTTGTACTGTGTTTATTTGTATTGTACCTTATCTTTATTAGTTGTAATGCTCAATATCATATTTACGAGATATCTTAGTGCATTAAATTGAGTGATTGTCATCCTTCCATTATATGTAACTAGCAGGGTACCTATGTGATGCGGCGGCAGATACTCTGTAATAAATTTTGTGATGATGAATGTCTTTTAATTTTATGTTTTTCGTTACAACAATTTTATAAATGGTGAGAATTTTATATTTTAGTAACTTTAACAATGTTGGTCCTTTAAGTTGTACATGATGGCGTTTTAAGTTGCGTGTTTTTTTTTTTTTTTTTTTTTTTTTTTTTTTTTTTTTTTTTTTTTATGCTGGTATTTTAAGTGCTTGGGTTATTGGATTTTAACAATAGATGAATAGTAGCTTCAATAGATTGTACCATGTGGTAAAATGCATATTTGTCAGGATCCCGATCCTGATCTTAAGATCTTACGATTTTACAATACCGTAAAGCAAAAACGATCCGGATCTTACATAGGATCTTTGCAAGCTTAAGATCTTATAGGATCCCGATCCTGACCATACGATCTTAAGATCTAATCTGATCCGATCTTACTTTTCTCGGATTACAAAGTAGAAAACTATAAATTCATGGTTTTTTTTTTTTTTTTTTTTTTTTTTTTTTTTTTTTTTTTTTTTTTTGTAGAATTCAAAAAACAACATGTTAATCTTTTTAAACATTTCATAATCATAATTTATGACAATATTTATATGAAACATTTATAATATTTTGTGTTTATAATGTATAATAATTTGTAGATTTGTATAATATTACAAAAAGTATTAAGAAATAATATTAGAGTAGGATCTTAAGATCCCGATCCGATCTTACGATCAAGATCTTGCAAAGACGAAAATGATCCTGGGTAGGATCCCGATCTTGAAAACCATTTGGTAAAATGGTTGTATTTTTGAGTGATGAGTGATTTAAGAAGAGTATTAATTGTATGTGTTAAATAAATATATTTGTGCTTTAAATATTGTAAATAGTGTTTTTTTACTTGTAATGTTTAAAATGTATTTATCGAAATCCTAAAAATTATTATAGGTTGTATAGACACTAGTTATAATTAATACCCGCGCATGCACGGGGTCTTTTCTAATTTTTTGAATAACTTATTTTGACCAGTTGTAATTCTAACATAAATCGGTTAATGTGGGTCATGTTTAAAGCGTATTTGTTATAATGTGTCTACTTTCAAAGAATCTGATACGAAACGTGACAAATGGTTCGAGTGTCTCAAACTGTACAAAAGTAATCCAATATATTTTCCAAATGCATATATCTATTAAACTTTATTATTATCGTACTGTTTGTAAAATTTATTCTAATTATCTCCATCCGGGTTATCTCCATACCTGTACATGTTACTAAAGTTAGCAAAAAATTTGATTTGGGTTACTATACTTTTTTTTTGTTGAATTAGGTTACCCATGTATACGGTTTGTTGAATCAGGTTACCCATGTTACAAAATGGTCCTTGTCGTTAGTCGGGCGTCACAGAATTAGTCCCTAGACCACTATATCGGTTAGTTTGACCATTTTTCGTCACGGAATTAGTCCCTAGACCACTATTTCGGTTAGTTTGAAATTATTTTTTTTAGAAATTAATTTTTTTTTGAAATTTTTTTTTTAGAAATTAATTTTTTTTTCGAAATTAATTTTTTTTAGAAATTAATTTTTTTTTCGAAATTAATTTTTTTATAAAATATAATTTTTTTATAAAAAATAATTTTTTTCAAAATTAATTTTTTTAGAAATTATTTTTTTTAGAAATTAATTTTTTTTCGAAATTAATTTTTTTTCGAATTTAATTTTTTTATAAAAAATAATTTTTTTATAAAAAATAATTTTTTTCTAAATTAATTTTTTTTTCGAAATTAATTTTTTTTTCGAAATTAATTTTTTTATAAAAAATAATTTTTTTCGAAATTAATTTTTTTTATAAAAATTAATTTTTTTCGAAGTTAATTTTTTTTCGAAATTAATTTTTTTTTCGAAATTAATTTTTTTCGAAATTAATTTTTTTTCGAAATTATTATTTTTTTCGAAATTAATTTTTTTATAAAAAATAATTTTTTTCGAAATTTATTTTTTTTATAAAAAATAATTTTTTTCGAAATGAATTTTTTTTTCGAAATTAATTTTTTTTTTCTAAATTAATTTTTTTATAAAAAATAATTTTTTTTATAAAAAATAATTTTTTTCGAAATTAATTTTTTTTATAAAAATTAATTTTTTTCGAAGTTAATTTTTTTTCGAAATTAATTTTTTTTCGAAATTAATTTTTTTCGAAATTAATTTAAAAAAAAAATAATTTCGAAATAAATTAATTTCGAAAAAAATTATTTAAAAAAAAAATTAATTTCGAAAAAAAATATTTTTAATAAAAAATTTAATTTCGAAAAAAAAATTAACCGAAATACGATTTAGAGACTAATTCCGTGACGAAAAACGGTCAAACTAACCGAAAATAGTGGTCTAGGGACTAATTCCGTGACGCCCGACTAACGACAAGGACCATTTTGTACTTACACTACTACACAAAAGGCCATATAGATCAGTCCATATAGATCAGTTTTGTTAATAACCGTTCTATAAAAGGAAAAAGAGGGGGAAATTCAATATATAGATCGGTTGTTTTGTTAATAACCGATCTAATTAGTTTCAAACTTTAATAGATCGGTTATTAACAAAATAACCGATCTATACGTCCCTCGCATATTTCGCATGTTCCCAGCATATTTCGCATGTTCCCCATATTCCAGCTGTTCCCCATATTCCAGTTTAATAATACTTATATAGATCGGTTTTTATTAAACAACCGATCTATAAGATCTTTTAAAAATACTTATATAGATCGGTTTTTAGTAAACAACCGATCTATATGATGTTAAAAAAAAAACTTAACCAGTAGCCTCTACACATGCCCGTTTTTTTCATAACCTAACACATATTTACCAACAAAAACACCATCAATGCTCCAACAAAAAACACCATCAATGCTCCAACAAATCACAATAAATGTTTCAAAAAAATCTTAAATTCAAGTTCTATGTTTTGTCAATTAAAAAGGTATGTAATGTTTTAATTATGCTTACTATTTATCCATTAAATTTTTCATCTATGAGTAAATTTGTGTTTATTTGAAGCTTTGTTTGTTGATTTTGATTGTGTGTTTCTATGTAGGCTCGTTTGAAGAATTTTCTACACGTCCCGTTGATACCTAACTACTATTGACCCGTTGATGTAAGTTACTTAACTATACTTTTAAGCTAATCGCGTATTAATAGCATATTTTATTGTTACATTCAAGCATTTAGTATAGACTAAGTTAAAATCATAACCCTTTAGTTAAATACCCGTTCGAAATTAACCTAATAGAGGTTAGTTTCGGATTGTCCCCATTTGGGACTGCTTTTTGAATATTTTATCTCATTTAGGATGTGATTACGTATTATGAGATCGAGTATTATTTGAGAAAATCGACATCATTTTTCCTTACTCCTATGAGTTTGCGTTTTATGCGCATACTTGAGGAGTTAAGGGGAAATGCTGCCGATTTTTCTTCAATAATACTCGACTCATAATACGCATTCACATATGAGACTAAATATTCAAAAAGTGGGTTAGGATTGACGGTTTGCAACTATTTTCATATCTCATCATATCATTCATGCATCTTATTAAAATTATAAAATTGTATATTTCAGATGGATCGTAGGAAATGGATGTACAATATAGAACGTGCTACCCCGGAGTACATCAAAGGGTTGTCTGATTTTATTAAAACTGCCGAGGATCATCAAGCAAAGACAGGAAAAGCCCGGATTTCATGTCCGTGTAAAGAATGTGCAAATTTTATTTTTCATGATGATATTGATACGATTAGAGACCATTTGTTTCAACAAGGGTTTACTGAGAACTACACATGGTGGAAAGATCATGGTGAACCACCACGTGATTGTAATGATGTTGTTTCAGAAAGTAGTGTCAATAATAACGATGGTATTTGTGGTAGTAGTAATCAAAATATAAATGACATGCTACATGATGCGGAGCATAATGATGAACTCGATATGGAGAAATTACAAAAAATGTTTGTCGAATCAGAAAAACCATTGTATACCGGTTGTACGAATTTTACCAAACTATCAGCCGTGTTGCAGTTGTTGACCTTAAAAGCAGAATATGGTTTGAGTGATGTCGGTTTCAATAAAATATTAGAGTTGATAAATAAAATGTTACCTAAAGACAATGAGTTGCCCACTTCTACGTATCAAGCAAAAAAATTGATGTGTCCGTTGGGATTGGAAGTCACAAGAATAGATGCATGTCCGAGAGATTGTATATTGTATAGAAAAAGGTATAAAGACCTACACAAATGTCCTGTATGTAAGGTTTCAAGGTATAAGGATACAAATCTGACGGAACTTGATGATGACGTGACAAAGAATGGTCCCGCTGCTAAAGTATTGTGGTATTTACCAATCAAACCAAGACTCAAACAATTATTTTCAAATCCTAAGAATGCAAAATTGTTGAGGTGGCATGCAGAAGATCGCAAAATCGACGGAAAAATGAGACATGTGGCTGATTCCCCTCAATGGAAGCATATCGATAATCTTTATGAAGAATTTGGAGCTGAGATTAGGAATATACGGTTTGGGCTTAGTTCAGATGGAATTAATCCATTTGGAAATATGAGCAGTCGTCACAGCACTTGGCCGGTTCTTTTATGCATATACAATCTTCCACCTTGGCTTTGCATGAAACGTAAATACATCATGATGTCATTGTTAATTCAGGGTCCAAAACAACCCGGAAATGATATTGATGTGTATTTGGAGCCGTTAATTGATGACATGGAAAAACTTTGGTCTGAAGGCGTCAGAGTGTATGATGCGTACAAGAAAGAGAGTTTCACATTATTTGCCATGATTTTTTGTACCATAAGTGATTTCCCGGCGTACGGTAACTTGTCAGGATATGGAACGAAAGGGGAGAAGGCATGTCCTGTTTGTGAAAATGACACTCACTCGCGGTGGTTGACTAACTGTAAGAAAACTGTGTATATGGGACATCGAAGATCACTTCCAGACGAACACCGGTACCGTAAAAAAAGGAAATTGTTTGACGGTAAAATAGAGCGTAAAAGGATGGCGAGAGTATTGAACGGACGTGATATACTCTCTCGTGTTAAGGATATAAAAACTGTTTTTGGAAAAAAAAGATAAAGCTCCGCCAAGTAATAAGAATATTTGGAAGAAAAAGTCTATATTTTGGAAGTTAGAGTATTGGGAGCATTTACAAGTCCGGCATTGTCTTGATGTAATGCATATCGAGAAAAATGTTTGCGAAAGTTTGATTGGCTTATTGTTAAACATCAAAGGAAAAACAAAAGACGGGGTTAATGTTCGAAAGGACATGGTAGAGATGGGGATTAGAGATGAGCTTGCTCCACAAGAGATTGGTAATAAAAGAACGTATTTGCCGCCCGCTTGTTATACGTTGTCGAAGGCTGAAAAAATTAAATTTTGTCAATGCTTGCATGATGTTAAAGTTCCATCCGGTTATTCTGCTAACATTAAGAAGTTGGTGTCAATGAAAGATCTAAAGTTGATTGGTATGAAGTCCCACGATTGTCATGTTTTAATAACACAAATGATTCCAATCGCAATTCGTGGAATATTGCCAACTCGAGTCCGACACACAATCACAAAGCTCTGTTTGTTTTTTAACATGATTCATTCGAAAGTTATTGACCCTCAGAAGTTGGATGAATGGCAACGTGATATTATTTTTACTCTTTGCCAACTAGAGATGTACTTTCCACCTTCCTTTTTTGATGTCATGGTTCATCTAGTATCTCATATTGTAGGAGAAATAAAGGCTTGTGGTCCCGTATTTCTACGTTACATGTATCCATTTGAGAGATATATGGGTTTCTTAAAAGGGTATGTAAGGAACCGATATCGGTCGGAAGGAAGTATTGTTGAAGGATATGTTTCGGAGGAGGTTGTTAGTTTTTGTACAAGTTATATCGATGGCATCCCAGATATCGGCGTTCCTGAATCTCGACACGAGGGTAGACTTGAAGGGAAAGGGACGATTGGGCGCAACGATGTCACACCGAACAACCATGATTTGGAGCAAGCACACTTTACAGTTTTGCAGAATATGACATCTATTGCACCTTATATACACGAGCACATGTCATTATTAAAAAGAAACAATAGTCGTCAAGGCCTACAATGGTTAGAAATTGAGCACAAACGAACATTTTCAAACTGGTTGAGAGATACTGTAAAAACGAGATACCCAGATGTTGAAGCTGAAGTAATGCAATTGGCGTACCGTCCGCGACGTGTTTTCCATTATCAAGGATACGAAATTAACGGATATACGTTTTACACCAAAGAACAAGATGAAAAGAGTACCGTTCAAAATAGTGGAGTGACGTTAGTTGCAACAACAACAGATAATTCCAGATTGTCGGTCGCCAAAGAGTCGTATTATGGTGTCATTGAAGAAATTTGGGAATTGGATTACAATACGTTCTTCATGCCTCTCTTCAAGTGTAAATGGGTCGATAACTTAAGAGGTGTTAAAGTTGACAAGGATGGTATCACATGTGTCAATCTTTCTACAAATAGCTATTCGTCCGATCCATTTATTCTAGCCAAACAAGCTACCCAAATATTCTATGTTGAGGACTCAAATGATAGGAGATGGAACATTGTCATGCAGGGAAAACGGCGTATAGTTGGTGTTGAGAATGTTGTGGACGAGGACGAGTATAATCAGTTTGACGAGCTACCTCCATTCTCTATTGGTATTCAATCTTTGGATGAAGTTTTAGATGATACCACTTACCTAAGATCCGACCACCAAGAAGGATTTGAGGTTGAGGATTGACAAACTTCACACATCCCGTAGGTAACACAACATTATTCGTAACATTAATTTATACAATTTATAATTTATTTAAATAATTTATTTATAAACATTATTTTTGTTTAATTTTGCAGGAATAACATGCAAATTTCAACAAAAGCCGAAGACATATGCGACTTTATTTAGTCATTTTGTATTAGTTATTTGATTTGTTCGGTTCAAAGTGTTGTAAAACTTTTGTCGCACGGATCATTATATTTATTATGCGACTTTATTTAGTCATTTTGTATTAGTTATTATTTACTCGTAACAATTATATATAATAAAAATTGACACATTTTATAAAATAAAACTAAATAGATCGGTAGAAATAAATAAACGATCTATGTACTAAAAATTATATCAAAACTTTTCCCAAAATTTAGCGGGATACCTAAAAAAATTTGCCGCTTCATCAAAAATTTCACAAACCCTAGCCATTTTCCCTAAAAAAATTAGCCGCTTCACCAAAAATCATATTCTCTCACCCAAAAAAAAATTAGCCGCTTCACCAAAAATCATATTCGCTTCACCAAAAATCATATCCGCTTCACCAAAAATTAGCCATTTTCCCAAACTTACACAATCTAAGTTTCCAAAAATCAATGAATTATTGTGTTCACCTGGTCGAATTGAGCGGCAATCAGAAAATCCCAACTATATAAACTTACTGTTTGTGATTAAATCAACGAATCGAATTGAGCTCGCCATTCTTGTGTTTGTGATTATTTTATCAACTCGGCAGGTATATCCCAAAAAACAACCCTAGCCATTAATTAATTACATTATTGTGTTCTTGTGTTTGTGATTAAATTAGGTTTATCTAAATTTTACATTATTGTGTTCTTGTGTTATTGAGCTGTGATTAAATTGTGTTACAAACTTTTAATTGGTTCTAAGGATCTTGTTTGGTCGGGTCGACCCAGTTTATGTCATGGATTTGAATGTGGATATTTTTATGGAGGTGTGATTGTTGGTCTTGAATCAGTCGACATCACCCACGAGGGGTGTGTCATTTGCTCTCTTGTATCTCAGCCGAACATCAACCACCAAGGGGTGTGTTTGTTCCAGCTTATTTATGTTTATTTTTCCAGCTTATTAAGTAAGTGTTGCGTTATTTCAGTTGGGTCAAGGAAACACAAATGATATGTTGGTGTGGTTTTCACTCATAAGGGGTGCGAGTGTTTGTTTGTCCACGGTTAACTAGTACACCCAAGATGGTGCGTTATTATTGTTGTCTCGGTCTAACAGTGAATCCACAAGGGCGTTAGTTTGTTGGTTTGGTCTCGACTCACGAGTCGATCACACCCACGTAGGGTGTGTTAAGTTTGCTCTAAACAATAACAATAACACAAGAAAATGGTTTGGTTGATTAAATCTTGCTGGTTGTGATAAACGAGAACAAAGAAACAAGAGTGTGTTTGTGCCTATGTTTGTCTTAAGTTTGGACTGGATTTGATTGTTTTTTGTGATTGGGCCTTAACAGCACATGATATGGTGCGTTTTGGGCCCAGTTATTGAGTTGTGTGAGTTTGTTTTAATTTCCCTTTCATGGTTGTGGATTGATGTCTCCATATTCTAAACAATGGATACTAAATTTTTGCATTGCTGCACAATGATTACAGAAAAATACAAGTTAGTGCGTGTAGAGGATGATACAAGGTATTGATTACAGAAAAATATAAGTTAGGAAAATTGTTTGTTACTGTGTATAATGTGCAAAACCTTCATGTAAATGCTTAGAAATTACTTATGATTATCGTCTAAACTTAGGTAGCAAAATATATTGGCTGTTAGTAAATTACTTGTTAACTGTTTTATTAAATTACTTGTTAACTGTTAGTATTATGTTTGAAAACTTATATATGTTGGTGTTTAATCTTGACAGCTCATTAACGGTGTTGAACACGATAAACACCGATTGATCTCCATCATGGAAAAACCACGGAAAAAGAGAGGGATAAACAAAGTAGAAGATCTTCCCATAGGTGAATCTGTAAGGTTCAATGTAAATGGCGCAGCTGTAGGTGAACACCGGCGTAAATTTGTAAAGTATGTTGGAAATGCTACTAGGAAGAATATATCTATCCTCGTAAAGGATTGGCATAAAGTAGACCCCAAAGAAAAGGAGCTGTTATGGTCGGATATCAAGGTATACTATCTAAGACTCTTAGCTGCGTTTTCTTTTGATTAGTATACATATTCACCTTTAACAAGGTTCATGTCAACTTAAATAGGGAAAAATGAGACTTGAAGAGGATGAAATAATTAAAGATTATACGCTTAAGTCGTGCGGTGTAAAGTGGAGGAAGTTCAAGACAACATTAAGGTCTGAGTACATGCTTAAGAATATTTGTCCACGCGGGACATATACATTCCTCGACCCCAAAGTATGGCAAGAGTTCTGTCGCATTGAACGTTATACAGATGAGAAACTGGTTCATTTCACTTCCTCCTGTACTTTTATAATATATTATTATCTTATTGAAAATTTTATAATTTGTTCGTGACTCCCATGTGTAGAGATTACGCGAAGAAGCGAAAGCACGAGCAAGTAATCAAACTAATCGACCTCGGGTAGGAGCAAAAGGGTTTGCTGGTTTTGAGGAGCAGTGGGAAGAGGAGAGGAATGACCCAAATAGAGCAACAGATCTTCACAAGATACCAGGTCGTGGGAGTAATTTTTGTTTGGGGAGGAGACGTCCTGATAAAGATGGAAACTTAGTTGCGACTCCAGAGACGGCCGAGCTATCAAAAAAATTGGTAATTTTATTACATGTTCTGCAATAATAGTGTTATAATTTCTCATTTTTATAGATTGAATATATTAGTTTCAAACTTTAATAGATCTGTGATAATCAGGCATTTATGATGATTTGAATTGCTTGTTTCAAACTTTAATAGATCTGTGATTAAAATAGGCATTTATGATGATTTGAATTGCTTGTTTGATGTATAGTGACTGATAATCTGTTTATACTGACTTATTGATAGTGTTATTCGTGTTATTATAACCGCTTGATTTTATTGTTCTGATGTGTAGTTGTAACTGTAATGTTTGTGTTGTTTATATAATTGATTTGCGATATATTTGATTTGTGCACATAATTTTATGTTGTGTTTGCTTATGATTATAATTGCTGAATTTTTATTTGATAAGTTTTTGATGTTTAGTAGATGATAACTTAGTTTGACTAATTGCTTGTGTATTTATGTTTATCTGTGCTTGATTGATGTATGGCGATGCTACTGATTTGATTTGTGATTATGATGCTTAGTAGCTTATGCTGAGCATATTGTTTTCAATACTTTTAACATTGTCAGAAGCTAGTAATTGGTGATATTTTTTATTATTGTTGAAGTGATTGTTTTATTTGCTTTTTCATGTTTAGTACTTCATTTTATTCTTCATATCCTGATTAAGGTCGTGATTTTATTTTAGTTGGTAAACTATGATTGGTTATTTGTGAAGATCATTTTGTTGTGTTTTTGTTTCTGATAATGCTTGTGTGTATCTGTTTAATGTAATCGTTTGGCTTTGATTTCTTACGTTTGGCATTGATTTATTGTTTAGACTCAGTAGTTAATAAGCTGGTAACTATGAATGATTGTGTTTATTAATGTTATTGTGCCACATTTGATGATTTGATTAATACGTGATTGAATTAGGTTTGAATGATTGTGTCTTAACAAAGGAAAATTGTGTTTTACACGTGACTCTGAAGCGTTGGTAAAATGGTTATTATATTAAATTGAAGTATTGAATTTGAGATAAATGAGATGTGTTGATTGACTTGTTGCAACATGATGTTTGTATCATTGAGTTTGAAGTTCTAATTGTTCGAATAGTTATTAATTTACAACTTGCATTAAACAGGTAGAAGCGAGCGAGCAGTTGTCTCAAGGGACGATTGAATATGAACCTGGAGCAGATCCTTTGACCATTGTGTGTGGACCTGACCATGGGGGTCGCACTAGGGGAGTTAGCTCTATTGTTGGATTTAAAAAAGGCATAGAAGGATATGTGAGGAAAAAAAGGACCTACAAAGAGTCAATAGATTTTGAAGAGTTGACGAAACAAATCGGAGAAAAGTTAATGAATGGTAAGATAATGGATCAATTGAAGGATCAATTGAAGGATAAACTTTTGGAAGAAATAAGGAATCAGCCTGGCTTTGGAACGAGTAGTGTTGGCTCGACAACAAGCAGGATCAAGATAGATTGCATAAAGGTGAATGTGTATCTGTTATGTTAGTATACTATTGATATGTAACATACTTTATATACACACACCTAATATACCATATACTATACGTGGTTTGTTTTCTAGGAACCCACCACATGCTCTTTGTTTAGTCCTCAATCCATTTTGACCGGGGAGAAGATCTTGTGCGCCCACGCGACGGTATATCCAGTTGGGGACGGCTTGATACATGGAAGCAAGTTACGAAAGGGTCACATGAGGGTCTCAGTTCTCAAAGTACTTAATCGGCAAGAAGAATTGGAGCTTCCTGTGCCAGATGAAGATATTTCTAATTTGGGAGGCACAGGCGGGGCCTTTATTCAATGGCCAATTGGTGCCATTGCTTGCTTTTCGGTATTACTTCCATTCTCTTTCACTTCATATTATCAGCATGTACTTCACTTAAACACTGGCCTGGAAATATAGCCTGCAAATAATCATTAAACACAAGCATTATTCAACTATAAACTTCATTATACCTGTCGGAGTATCGGTCCATCTCCAAGAAAAAAACAAAACAGTCGGTCCTTTTTACATTTGTAACACCTTTTTGGAGCAGGAACTGCGTAAAAAATCAACAAATTAGTTTAAGACAGCCAAATAGCATACGCGCAGGTCTGTATGAGGGTAAGCAAAAACGTTGAAAGGAGTAGCATTAAATACGATGATTTTCATAAAAATAGGTGATACGTATTATAATATACTGTAATTCACAGATCGAAATGATACCTTACTCTTGTCCTTTCTTGGTTTTTGTAGGGTTTGCCAAACACCCCTACAACAAGTGCCGCTGCCAAGAGTTCGTTACCTAAAATTGTACAAGGACCTTCAACTGAATGTTCAGCATTAACGATTGTTCCTACTATTACTCAGGTAAATCATAAAGCTATCTAGCTTTGATAGGCTTCAATATAGGAAAGGATTCATATGTATTGATGTATGTATAGGCGAGCAAGAAAAGAAAAAAGGCATTAAAAGAACCCGTCGAGCAGTCTAAAGGCGAGAAGGAAAAAGATGATATCAGAAAACAGTTGCATGCTTTGAAAGAGGATATAGATGGGAGATCAGAGGCTGTGAGGAAAGGCTATTATCGTTGGATGGCCCATGAGGATTGTGCTATGCCGCAAATTGTTTATTTTAAAAAGGAGATTTTTCGGGATGCTGAAGATTTTACTCTACCAATCAACCCAAGAGACATCATTGAACTTTTGATAGGCGAGCAACTAGGGACCAACATTCTCACTCTTTTCTTAAGGTATGTGAATTAATTGTTACATGTAATACTCTACAAATGCACATTTATGGTTCCATTATTAGTCGAACAAAACCTATTACATGAAGAAAAGAACATCAGCAACTGCTTGTTTCGTCTTCTTTTCGTCACCATCACAAACCCTTCACCATCTCCGTTTTTGTTGTTAGATCGAGTCACTTTCTGTGTAGATACAAACATGAGTTTATCAGTCATTGAATATGCAACATTTGAACGTGTAAATGCTTATGTGTGAACAAGAAATGATATGCATGTACTTTAACTCAGGATTAGAGGAGTAAAGGCGTTAGTAGTGGTTAGTCGATGTTTGGAAAAAGTCATGAGTTTGTCTATAGAAGATTTATTGTTAAGGGTGAAAGGTTTCAATATATGAAACCGGAGGTCTAGCATGTTGCTAGACAAGATACACAAAGTAGTGATAGTAGGTTCAAGAGCTTTTTTGATTCATTTTAACCTGCTCTATGCATAAGTCTCTTAGGAAACATAAATGATTGTAACTGAAGTTCAACTCTATCGGCTCAGCATAAGTTGCTTGCTGTGTTTTTGCGGTGGTTATTATCCAACATTTGATATCATAGAAATTTTTGTGATTCTGGAATTTATGTAGCTGTTGTTTGAAATCATTCCATTAAAAAATCAGTTATTATTGCTGTGCTGATAATGTTTTGTGTTCTGGGGTTTATCCTAACAGTAGTGACCCTAATATTGTTTAGATTACATATATCTCATAGTATATGTTGCGTTCTTTGTCAAGTAGGTGTTTTTGATTTAAGTTCACGAAAGTCCAAAGCGTAATGTACCTCGTAAATTGGTTTAATGGACTTGTGTAGTTATAGTTGCCAGTCTCTATAGTGCACATGAACAAACCAGGGGATGGTGCCTAGGATGAGTAGCACAAGTCTCCCAAGCATTTCATTTTCATAGTAAACTACCGAGATCCGGCACTTCCACAGCCCAACCAAACCTTGATCATTAAAGGCAGGCTTGTAAACTAACATCCGGCAGTAACGAATGCCAGAGTTCAATAGCATCCATAGCCTAAACCAGTGCAAAAGATTGGATACTAAATGACTGCCGTATACATGACAAATTTGCTGTTTTTAGTAGTATTTTGCCCAATTGCTGTTTGTTCTTGGGTAAAGGAAACATGATCCTTTGACTCGTAGATGCAACTGATACTGCTGTTTGTTCTCGAGTCACTTTCTGTGTAGATGAATTTCATCTGTTTTAGCTTATTAAGGGAATTAGAGCTTTTGAGTAGCTTATTTATGGTCTGCTGTTAATGTGTTTCATCAGGTCACTATATCTGCTCAAGGCAACCTCACCAAATCAAATAAACAAGACGGGTTTCTTGAACCCAGAAGTGATCACGGCGGATGCGCATATGGACACAGACATTGGTGTTTCTATTTACTTGACAGAAGCATTAAATTCTGCGATTTCAGGTTATGACTTTTTTCTGGCACCGTATCTACAGAGGTAAGATGGCACCATCTTCATCTTTATATCGTTTTAAAGTTACTTGCTTTATACAATAACAAATTGTGTGCACATGTACAGTCGTCATTATTCTCTCCTCATTATATGCCCAAAGCATGGAAAGGGATTCATTTTGGATTCTTATAAGTGGAAAAGAAAGAGAACCAAGAAAGACTATAATCTTGTTAAACAACTGGAACGGTAATAATATTCTTGAGTTGATGTTGAATTCACTTATGTTTTTGTAATATTTAATACAAATTGTTGCTTATTTTGTCTTTTTCTTAGTGTTGTTGGTCCTTTAAGTTGGGAATTTCCGGTTGTAAATAAGCAAGAGGACGATTGGGAGTGTGGATTCTACGTGATGAAATGGGTTCTTGACTTTGTGCTAAAATATCAACATGATGACTTCCCAAATACAGTAAGTACTTGTTAAATATCATTACTAGTATTAACAGTTCCATGTTTATTACTGTTACTACATATAGCCTTATCATTGATCATGGCTTTCTTTTTATTTGTTAATTATTGTACATATAGCTCCCTTGGGGTGAAGAGAGGTCGTTAACTATGACTGAGATCGATGCCGTTGTCAATGCATGGTTTTCGTTGTGGCGCGATGGATGAGGTACGTTACTACCTGCTTGGAAATGCAATGTATTATTATGTGAAATATATCATAGTAATTCTGTAAACTAGAAGTCTAAAGAAAGGAAGATAAGACATGTTAGAATGAAAAAACCAGAGTTGAAAGGAAGTTTATGTCCAGATTCCAGAAGTAGTTGCCTGCTGCATCAGGACAGTTTTATGCAGACCTAGGTTAGAAGCTGCTGATCTAGCTTTGATTATAGCTTATTGAATCAAGCTTAGGTCTTCAATTTTGTTTTTCAAGTAGTTTAAATAGCAAGTTTTATGTTCATTATCTGGGATTTGAAACATGCACCTGATCTAGTGCTTATTTGAATAAGCAAATGAACCTGGATTTTGGGAATTTTTGGCCTAAGTGTAGTTTGTCATATGAACTTCAAGCCTGTGCTTCTGGATCTCCCAATTCTGCCCTTTCTTAGCTTAAAAATAATCTGCAAATAGGCATATCAGGCCTTTGTGAATCTATGTGATGGTTCCCTTTTTGTTCTTAAGTACAAGGTAGACAGAGTACAACTTCCAGTACATGGTTTTCAGTCAGTTTAGAAACAAGAGATAAGTGTTTGATCTTAAATTGTTTATGACATCCAAAGCCATGGTTTTCAGTCAGTTTTTCCAATTTGAAATCAAGAGTGATGAGATTATCCGTTGTGTATTTGTAGGGTTCTGCTGGATACGATGTTGAGAGAAAGGCTGGTCACTGGTTTAACGGCGTTTGCATGGGTACATTTGATCTTGTTTGATTATCAGCCACTTTAGATAGTGTATTTTTGTGTCGCCTTGGAAGGATATGTAATACATTGATCTCTTAGTTTTTTGTTAAGTAGTAAACTGCAGTAGAACTATAGGTTTGTTGAAATTTTGCTGTGTTTGGATCGGGCAGCGTTTTCTTTTTGGATAGTAGTTAGTAGGACTTGTGAACTCTTATTTTGAGGTTGTTGTATTATGAATTGTAATTCTGGAAAAACATGCATTTTTGTATATTATTAAAATTCTAGAAATGAATTGTAAATCTGGTTCTGGAAACTGCATTCATGTATTATTTTTTTTAAAAGAATAGCTATTATATAGATCGGTTATAAGTTACTAAATGAACTGATCTTTATGTAACAATTATATAGAACGTTTATTAGTCTAGCAACCATTCTTTATGTGAAATTATATAGAACGTTTATTAGTATAGCAACCGCTCTTTATATTAACTATATAGATCGGTTCGGAACCGATCTATATAGAGAGGCACTCATATAGATCACCTCTAGATAGATCGGTTCGGAACCGATCTATATATGCCATTTTAACCGTTCTATATGGCCTTTTGTGTAGTAGTGTTAAAATCTAACGAATGTTGACGCAAGTAACCTAATTCAACAAACCCGTATACATAGGTAACCTAATTCAATAAACCGTATACATGGGTAACCTAATTCAAAAAAAAAAAATATAGTAACCTAAATCAAATTTTTTGCTAACTTTATTAACATGTACAGGTATTAACATTTATTCTAATTATCTCCATCCTCGATCAGATAGACTTGGTTGTTTGTTAACAGACATCAATATGTTATCTTTAGTTGCTAATTTCACGCAACTTGGGTCTGAGCAAATTAACACCTACCAAGAAATCAATAGTAGGTATCGACTCTGCAAAAAGCTTCTTGCATGGGGTCATCAAAAAAATTGCCGATAAGGTCCAGAGGTCCAGGTTAAGAGGGGTGACATTAATTAAGTAAATCATGGAAGTTAATGATATAAACGAAACGCGGAGTCTGCTTTTTAATCCTAACCTATAGCTGTTGAGCAGTTGTCCACCATAAACGACATGCACTGCGGGCATGTCTCAAAGATTTCAGGGAATGTAATTTCTTCCACACACCTCAATCTGTGAAAACAGAATAAAGATATATATGTTGCATTCGTGTAAACATACAAAATTGTTCAACCTACTAAATTAACTTATGAAAGCAAGGCACACTTGGGCCATTGTAAGTGTGACAAAAACGCCATCTAATGAAAGGATGTAACCTAACGGTCCTAAATTACATTCTGGCTTAACAGCATACACACTCTCACCTGCTTCTACATCCAAATCTGATAAATCTTTTGATGATAACGAAGATTTTTACGGGTAAAACCAAAACCGAAATGATCACTGTCATCATTATTTCTCCTTGACTAAGAAACCAATATACTAAACAACATATTTAAACAGAAAATATATAACAAACTTACATAAATTCAACAACCCATCCAACAAAATACTCCTTATCTCGCTTTCATTCGCTACATCCTTGTAGTACTCATATATGATATCAATGCGAGAATAAGAGGCACTGTTTGTTGTTAAAAACTCATAAGTAATGAAGTACAAGGCTGCCTAAATATACTACTATCTTGTTCGTGTCGCAATATAATTAGTATCATACTCCATCCATCAAAGGCATTTCCCTGATTTAACCTACTGGCATGCATGCAGGAATTAACTCATCGTTGAAATTTAGCGAGGAGGTAGATAATGAGGTGTATATTCTGGTCCTTCAAAATTCCAGGACGACTTGATCGAGGGAGTCTTGAATCGGATTATTGGGTTGCGATAGAACATCATGTCCTTTAGAAACGGAACTTGACCTCATAACAATGATGGAATTAAAACGATAGCTCCATCCAACATGCAGTGGCAAAGCTTGGAATTTTTAAGTGGGGGGTCGGGATCTAAATTTTTTTTTTCCTAAGGCTATTTTTCAGGTATACCGAAATTTTCGGGGGGTCGAAACCGAATATACCGAAATTTTTCTACACGAAAACTATATACCGCTACATCGCAAAAAAAATTTCGGGGGGTCGGGCGCCCCCTCCCGCCCCTTAATAGCTGCGCCACTGCATCCAACATGCCTTGTCTGCAATATATTATAGTAGGTCATTAATTGATCGTAATTCTCACAAGTGAAACGTGTTTAGACAACCGTTTTAACCATTTTTGCTCAAATACATACATAAAATACTCTAAAAGCAAACTGGAAATCGCCGTGTACTCTTCTAACCGGTAGTAAATGGAACAGTTGTTCAAAATAGACAGGATGATGTTAGTGCTCTCTATGTTGAATGTCTTGCTATAGTAAAATTGGTATTTAGTATATATATCCAAAACTGATAACTATTAGAAACCACATTTCATACTAACAAATATATATCAAGTGAGAAGCATAAGGTCATGAAGATCATGATTACTTTGAAAATATTAAAAAGGTGTCAAAAGATTAACAATCCCTAAAATGTATAAGGAACACAACTGAGTACTACAAACGGTTAATTTAGTTTATAAAGATTTATGTACATGTTTATTGGAAACTGCACTACCTGATCAACTGCAAAAAAGATCTTTGCCATGGCTGAATGTTTAGATCAAACTCATAATAAACTCATTGCATCATCATATTCGAATCATCAATTGATTTTAACATTGTCAAAGCTTAGCGCTCAAAATTTCTATCCTAAACCCACGAACATGAAGATTATCATATTAGAAAACTAAAGCACGTACCAACTAATGAAAATTAAACTAAGTACTTAAGTATAGTATACAAACATTTTAGTGTTGAAGTACTGCATATTGAAATATTTACCAAAACATTATGCTAATTTCATGTACGTTTTTTTGTGTTTATATACTACATACAATGCATTATGTTATGCATTAGTTTGTCTATTACGTACATTTATCCATAATTTCATTTTCTTTGGACACCAACCCAACCGCGGGTCTACAGTTTAACCTACCATTTTGAACCATTATTCAATCCGTCTAAACAACCATGTTGCTACCCTTAATTAAACATAGATCACGATATCTTTTAAAAAAAAGGTACGTGTAACATATTCTAACAATATGAATATGTATGTTCAAGATACTATAAGCACGTAAGTGCACACATTCACCAAAAAGGACATTTGCATACTATTTGTCACATAAAAGATCAAAGCTTACAGCTCTTAAACACATATTATGCATAATCGGATAGGTAGCATGTATAACTTCATTATGTTACATGCATGCATACACTTCTATACATGAGCAGCACATAAAAGGGAAATATTGACAATATAATCTATAGTAAGAGTAGATTTGTATATGCTTACATCAAATTTCATTAGAAACAAAAGTTTACCAAAAACATTGTGAATGGGATTCATGGAAACTTGATTATTAGCAGCATCACCAATCGAAGGTTCCAGTATTCAAAAACGCAAAGTCAGACAGTGTGGTCCTGGTCCTGTTGCTTGATCATTAGCAATAATCTTAAAACGACCGACTTGCCATGCTGCAACACACGAGTAATATTCGCTGATGGGGCTGCCATATCTTAAATCAAACATGAACTTGTAAGCTTCGAAACTAAAACCAAGGGTTAATTAAGAGAGACAACTGATTAAGCTTGTTTTCGTATTCTAACGATGTGAATAAGGTTGATGATTCTAGGAGTATATAAGGTTTGTCCCAAAACTGAATTTAGTGAGTCGATGTTTTGTGAACTTCACGGGAGTTAGACTGACTTTTCTTTTTAGGGTTTTGGGATTGTTTGTGTTTTCCCCAGGTTGTGTGAACTATGGATGAATGATATTGGATCGCGAAACTCCACCTTTTTTTTTTACTTATTTACACTCTAGGCCAAAAGTATTAGAGATGAAATATTAAGTACATGTGTATATTATGTTTATTTTGTGTATTTATTTTGACTCACAAATTCTATTAAGTTTTGCCAAATAAGGAAATGTGTGCACTTTATTTTATTTTTCTACATCTTTTAGAAAAAATAAATAAATTCAGTTATTACCTATTAATCAAACTTTTATTCTTTTTTTCGAAATACGAAAGTCCCTTTTCCTTTATTATATAAAGAGATTTCAATATTAATATCCACTAAAACATATCATAATAGGTTACATGACAAATCTTAGTTTATGCGATGAAAAAAATACAAGTCTTCTTTAGTTATTTCTTTAAAATGGATATGATAAGTTTTAGTCCTGAATCCGCCACTCAAGGTAGCCACCAGCGACAGCGCGATATCATTTTTGCTGGTGTTTTGTGCTTTCATGTTTTGGTGCAGCTATAAAAAATTGTCAACTTTTAGTATCAAATATTCCAATATGGGTGTAGTTAAGGCGGCGATATATAGGGGATAGTGTGATAACGTTATTGTGTGTATTTTGTGATTCATGTCTTGCTGCAGCTACTTCAGCTATTGCTAAAGCCATAGGTGTTCATGGGGAAGCTACACTGTTGATCACTATGTCATTGATGGTGCTTTAGGTGCATGGTGCTCGTTTTAATCCAACTGGTACCGTGGTGTTTTATGTTGTTGGACTGGGTATGAGTTAATTGAAATTAGTTTAAGTTTTGGATTAGATCAAGGTATTGTTTTGACATTAGAAGTCAGACTTTTTTCTATCAGGTAAAAACATAATGAGTTGAGGTCAAGCTTATAATAGCTAGACTTGAACTATATATTGTATACCTTTTTGAGGCTTATATAATACGCATGTTCGATATACATCCTTAATTTTGAGCTATTCGAGCAAAACACGAGTTTGATTATTCTAGTACTTTAGTAGAATTACCACTATATATATTATTTAGTTAGATGATCCCAAATGTTCTTAAGCCGAGCTCATTTTTTAAGGCTAGTAGGCTAGCTATCAAGTCGAGTTCAAGTTTAGCTTAAGGTTCTTGAGCCAAGTGTCACACCTCGCCAAGGCGGAAACGCGAGTGTAACTTCATGGATATCGTTACAACACATGGTGTCTAAATAGAGAATTTCTACATGCGCATAAATAGAGCAAAGTACAGACACAAAGTGTCGTAATAATACCCCAAAAGAAAATAAACAAAACAAATCTCCAAAGATATCCTCAATAAAACAAAAGTACTAGTCGAAAATATTTAAGTATCATAATCCAAAATCAAACATATTAAATTCAAAACATAAAGAATATTCGCTCTCAAATGCAACTAAGTCTCGTCTAGTCGCTTCCTTCTATCTTAGCCTTAGAATGCTCACCTGAAAATGATGCTTAAAAACATCAACATAATGTTGGTGAGGTTCATAGGTTTAAGACACACAATATATCTCAGGCAACCAGTTCACTGTGATTATAAAACATAGCCGGACAGTAAAAATAGTTATTATACAACTAGCATGTAATCGCAACCAATTAACCAGCAAACAGGACATAAGGGACGGAACGCGCCAACGATCCAAATAGCAACAATAATAATAATAATAATAATAATAATAATAATGGGTAAACCGTACCCTCTGATCAGACCACACAGAATAATAGTGAGTAGAAATCCTACTCTCCAATTGGATAATGGGAGCATAGCTACCCTCCAAATGGACCACACAGAATCACCACACAATAATCTCATAACATGCATACACGTATAATAACACTTGCAAGTCCATGCATTTACAACCACATAATCACAGTAACTCAAAAATAAATTCGACATAAGCATCATTCCCATCCCAAGTTAAAACAAAGTAAAAATGGGACTATGAAACTCACCTCAAACTTCGCAGCTTCCAATTATCAAATCACAAATCTATATAATAAAAAGAAGATCACATTACACGCGACCAAGCTAAAAGCTATAGTCCATGTAACACAAATATGATGGATGTCTAAGGTTCATGTAAACCACCATGGATCATGTTAGCAATCACTTCATGATTAAATATGAAGTGATGGTCATTTGGCATGTAGACTCAATGTGTCGTGTATAATTTGTACTTAGTAAAGTGGGCTTGTAGCATTAGAGTATTAGTGTGTCATTTGTTTAAGTGTAATGTACATACAAGCCCACTCCATGTTTTATTTAAAAGCCCACCAAGGCCCACTTGGTTGGCTGTGAAACACAAAACCACGCCACACACACTCTTTCACAGTGTGCCTCATTTTCAACATAAGAAAAAGAGTGTGTGTGTGTGAGAGAGTCCCACCAAGTCTTTGTATTATTTTCTTTCTTTGAAGCTAATATACATTTGACTTGAAATTTATACATATGATCCATACTACTCTTGTGTTCTTAATGTGTTTGTGAGTGTCATCATCTAGTTTGTGTTTGTGTGATAAAGAGGAAGCTCTCGGTGTTCATTCCAAGTGAAGATCGAGGTGTTACAAGTGGTTTCAAGAGCCTAGCTTCAAGGTAGGAGTATCCTTATTATTTTTTGCTTGACCCTAAAGATTAAAACAAACTTTGTTATTTTTCTTTCATTAGAAAAGTTACAAATTGTGTTTTTATTCTTTTCGATCCACAAAAAATTAAGGATAAAGTGTGTTTGTTAGAAGTGGGCTGTGAAAATTTTGGTAAAAAGTTTAGTATTTGTGTTGTTCTTGATTTACAGATCGTGAATAATCATCAAAACTTTGTAAAAGTTTGTTGTTGATTATTTTATTAAAAGGGTTTCAATTATTGGAGTTAGTGTAAAGGTTAGTGAAAAGTGGCAGAAAGTATGGGAATGTAAGAGATGTGCATGGGCAAAGCATGGGGAAGTGAGAAAAAGGACAAAAGTTGGTAAAAAGCAGCAGAGTTTCGCAATTCAGAAAGTCAAAGCTGTCTCGGAATTGTTTTTCTCTCGCATTTGCTTCATTTCTCTCGGAATTGCACTTTCTCTCGCAATTGCTGCTGTTGTCTCGCAATTAGTGCTGATTTTCTCGCAATTAGTACTGCTTGTCGCAATTACTTCTGGTCTCTCGCAATTGCTACTGCTTGTCGCAATTACTTCTGCTGTCTCTCAATTCCCACAGAATTTAGGGCATTTCGCAATTCAAGTGACTTTCGCAATTTGGTGCAGCTTTCGGAATTGGCAACTTCAGTCCTTGTACTTTCAGCTGAATTAGAAGATCTTTCGGATTTGTCACTTCAGGCCCTCGCAATTGTGATTGAACAACTTCAAAGTTAAATAACTTTTAAGGATTTGATTCGAACGTAATTTCGTCAACTCAAAAGTGAACTCGGTATTTTACCACTTGTATAAGTGTGTAAATTACTTCGACAAACGGTTATCTACCCTCTTGTATAAGAGTGTTAGATTTTATATAAATTACCGATTTATATAAATTAGATATATTTCTATCTAAATTGATATTTAGCCATAATTTGTATAAATTTTGGTCAAATTGAAATTTCTATAGAAATTGTCGAGTTTATCTAAATTGTAATTTACATAACTTTTGTCGAAATTGTAAACTTTTGACTTTGTCTTAATTATACTCTAATCAAATTTTGTAACTTTATTTAAATTTGTTCAACCAATCCTACAACTTAAATCGATCATCAACAACAAACCAAGGCATCACAACAACATCAACCAAGTTTAACCGTCAACAACAACATCTCCTACTTTGTTGCAAAGATCCTCAATCCACTTTATCATACTATATTTCAAAGATGACTACACAACAAGACATTCATGCCGCAGGTTCAGAAAACCGACCTCCAATGCTAGAAAAAGGTGGTTATCTTCCATGGACGAGTCGTATGAGAAGATACATGAAAACCAAGCCTAACGGTCAAGGTAGACTCTTGATTAAATCCATTGATGAAGGTCCATTCAAGCCTCGTAGATTCAAGTAACAGCTGAAGATCGAACTTCAGAACCTCCCGTCGAAGCAACTTACAAAATCCAGGAAGAAAAGGGTTATACGCCAGCTGACTAGAAGCAAATTGAAGCTGATGACATGGCAATGCATTTAATCCAACTCGGTTTACCACAAGAAATATTCTGTGCTGTAGATAGTTGTGAAACTGCTTATGAAATGTGGGATCGAGTTAGACGGCTTTGTTATGGTACAGATATCGGTAAACAAGACATGGAAAACAAGCTTCTGACTGAATGGGAGAAGTTCACATCCACACCTGCTGAACAGATTGAATCTTACTACACAACGGTTTTGTACTCTAATGAATGAGTTGATCAGACACAATTTGGCGCCTAAACAAATTGTTCAAAACATCAAGTTCATCAACAACCTTCCAGAGGAATGGGGACAATATGTCACTATTGTCAACCAAACAAAGAACCTTCACGACGTGAACTATGATCAGCTCTATGACTTCCTAAAACAAAACCAAGCAGAGGAAAATGAAGTCAGAAAAGAGAAACAAGCAAAACAACAAGATCCTCTTGCACTCATAGTCCAATCACCTACACCTGCAACAGTCAGTGCACAACCATCATCATCATCATCCACTCAGCAATTCATGCAACAACAGTATATTCCACAATCACCATTCTACCCACAACAACAACATGTCATCCCACAACAACAATACCCACAACACCCAGATCAAGACGATCAGGATGAGTCAACTGCTGCTTTGACTCAAGCTTTTGCCTACCTATCAAAAGCATTCCAAGGACGTTACTCCACACCCACCAACAACAATCAACGAATCTCATCGAACACTCGCAACAAGCAAATTGCATAGCCGAGTTTCAACATGGGTCAGCAAGGACAGATGGTTGGGGGATATGGGAATCAGCAGGGATATGCTCCAAGATTTCAGATGGGTAATCAGAATGCAGGGCAGTATATTGGTAATCAGATGGGTCAGTTTGCAGGGAATCAGATGGGTACAGCTGTTGGTAATCAAAGGGTACAGAATGCTGGGAATCAGTTTGGGAATGTTGCTCAGGGAGCTGGGAATAGAAATCAGGGAAATGTGATGAAGTGCTTCAACTGTCAGGGTATTGGTCATATGGCTAGGAACTGTCCTGACAAGCCGAATAAAAGGGATCCAGCGTATTTGCAGAAAGCATTAATGTTGGCAAACAAGGAAACGGCTGGGCTTCAGTTGAGTGCAGAAGAGAATGACTTCATGGCTATTATGGACAATTCTGAAGATCAAGAGGACATCGATGCAAACTGCATTTTTATGGCAAATCTCCAGGAGGCAAAGTACGACACAGACTCAGAAGCACCTCCTGCTTTTGACACTAATGCGGTTTCTGAGGTACAACCATATGCTACATGTCACAATAATGAAATGTTTGATATGTCACCTCAAAATGAACAGCATCCTGAGACTCCTAATCTCATTTTCGATACATACATGGATGAACCAAGTTGTAGTAATACTAGTTTGGTAACTCCAGATATGGATCCTAATGAAGAATTCGAGTCACAGCATACTGATAATGATGAGGAAACACGTGCTATGTTTGAATCATTATTGCATAATTGTAGTATTGAAATTGAGAAAGTTAAAATGGTCAATCGTGAGGTTAAGGCCGCAAATGAAAAATTGACCGCTGAGCTTGAGAGTTATAAGGTGAATGCACAAGCTTTTGATTTTCATGACGATCAACAGTCAGAACTTGAACATAGTTTAAAAGATTCTGTTTTAAGAGAACAACATTTGCAAATCAAATTTGACACTCTTGATGTTAATTTGAACAATAAAATAAAATCCTTAAACACAGAAATTTCTGAACTAAGCAACCAACTTTCAAAACAAAAATCAACTTATTCTAATCTTGAAAAAGAAAAGAAGGAGTTGAATGAAAGGTTTTCAAAACGTGAAAAGGATCTTCTTAAAGAGATTTCTGACAAAAAGGAAACCATTGCAAAGTTGAAAGATTTACTTGTAAAAACGGGACATTCTGCACAAACAATTAATTTGTTAAGAAACGATAAAAATCCGATTTTACATACATTAAAGAAAACGGCTATCGGTTGTGAAAACCCTTATTATCTCAAGAAAGCTCAGAGTGTACAGAATGTGTTATATAATGGTAGTGTGCTAAATGATAATCATGATCCAATTGAGATTATGATTCGGATGAAACGATTGAGCGTACTGAAAAGAGACGTGTCAAAATGAAACAAATGAACCTGGAAATTAAACCAATTGATTATAACAAACTTAATGCAGATTCAGGCGTTCATTTGGTTCAAAAAGAGTCACCATCGTTTTTTAAACAACCTGTGGCTGTCACAAAATGAATATTTGCTTCAAAACATCTGTCTAACATTCAACAAATGGCATCTAAAAACACTTATGATACAAGTGTAGCTAGACTATATTTGGTGGATCTTAAACAGAGAATTGAAACACTTCAAAGCATTGTGGCTTCCAAAACAAACAGTCAAAAATTTGAACGGTTTTCAGGTGTTCAGGATGAAATTAAAGAGATTTTTGAAACAGAAATTAATCCACATATTGCTGCAATCTATGCGGTTGTTCAAAATGTGGAAAATAATCTTTTAAAAGAGTCTGCAGAATTCGTTAAGGATCACAAATCCTTAGTGAAGGAAGCTAATGAATACTTGGAACACATAAAAGTTTTGGAAAAGCAAAATGACTCTCTCTCTTTTGAAGCTCTATCGACCGACATTATGTCTATTATTTACCAAACATATTCTGTGGAAGATGATGAAAGACTTCGAGATGAGACTTCTGAAATTGTTTCAAAATATGAAAAGGCGCTTTTTAAGCTTGAAAAGCAAAATGTTACATATTTTAAACAACTTGATACGAAAAAGGAAGAATGCAAGTATGACAAACTGTCGTATGAGCGCTCTTATAAAAACATGCAAGGTCAAATTGATTTTTTGAAGTCTCAGCTCGCAAGTCAAAAAGGGCAGGGTGAGGAATCTACAGGTATTGCACCATTAACCCCCTTGCCTAATGAGAAACAAAAAGAGAAAGCTGTTGTCGAAACATCGAATGTAATAGCACCTGGCCTTTATAGGATTAGTCCCACTACTGCGTCTGCCTCTACATCTAAAACATATAGGGCGATAGACAAAAGTAAGAAAGATAATCCAAATGAGTCTAGGAATGCTAATACAACATCAAAGGACAACAACAAAAATTCTAATGAGTGTGCCTTACCTTCTACAGGATTAGAAAGCAACTCTAGGAGCAAAAGACAGTCTAGGAGCAATAACAAGAAACCTAGTGTCTCGCCTGTTTCTGAGAGTGCAAGCAAGAAAGTAGAAGAACACCCTAGGAATTTACCGCTTTCCAAGAAGAAACATGTATCATCTAGTTGTAATGATAAGACTCCTGTTTCTAATGCATGTAATGATTCTGATTGTTTAATGCAAAAGAAAACTTTGTCTGTAAATGCTTGTGATGATAATGTTTCTAATGATGTGAAAAAGAATGATATGCCTGAACAGAAAAAGGTTCCTTTAGTAACTAAGGCTAAGTCTAGATATATTCGAAGACTTATTGCAAAAGCTAGGAATACCACTAGCAGCCTATTGCCTAAGGATCACTCTAAGTTTTGTGCATGGAAACCAACGGGTAGAATGTTTACACTTAAGAATGGCACATTAGAAATAGTTCCCAATGCATCTAAGGAAACCAATTCTAAGTGTAATTCACCCGTTTCATCTAACCCACTGGAACCAAATGTTAAACGGTTTCCATATACAAAATCATCTGTTCTTTGCAGGTCATTGAAATTTGTCTTTGGATCGTCGACTCGGGTTGCTCCAAGCACATGACCGGGAATCTGAAGCTGCTGATTAATTTTGTGTGGCAGTTCATGGGGACTGTACGTTTTGGGAATGATCATGTTGCAGCTATTCTGGGTTATGGAGATCTTCGGTTTGGAAACTACTTAATCACTCGGGTTTACTATGTCGAAGGGTTGGGACACAATCTGTTCTCTGTCGGGCAGTTTTGTGATGCTGATTTAGAGGTTGCTTTTAGGAGAAACACTTGCTTTGTTAGAAATTTGGTTGGAAATGATCTCTTAATTGGGAATCGTGGCACCAATCTCTATGCAATTGACATAAACCAAATGGCCTCTTCATCTCCTATTTGTCTCATGACTAGGGCAGGTGAAACAAAATCCTGGTTATGGCATAGACGTTTGTCCCATCTGAACTTTGACACGATCAACAAGCTTGCCAAAGACAACATCGTCTCCGGTCTTCCTAAATTCAAATACACCAAAGAACACCTATGTCCATCATGTGAGCAAGGAAAGAGCAAAAGAGCAACATTCAAACCTAAACCCGTACCTAGTTCGGTTGATAGGTTGCATTTGCTGCACATGGACTTATGTGGCCCGATGAGAGTTCAAAGCATAAATGGGAAAAGTATATTCTTGTAATTGTTGACGACTATTCAAGATATACATGGGTAAAGTTCTTGAGATCAAAAGATGAAGCACCAAGCACCATCATCACCTTTCTGAAGCGGATTCAAGTTCTACTTCAAGCTCCAGTTAGGATAGTAAGAACGGATAATGGCACGGAATTTGTCAATCAGGAGTTAAGAACATTCTTTGAAGAAACTGGTATTACTCACCAGACATCAGCTGTTAGAACTCCACAGCAGAATGGGGTAGTTGAAAGAAGGAATCGAACCCTTGTAGAAGCTTCTCGCACTATGCTGATTTATTCCAGTGCTCCGTTATTCCTATGGGCTGATGCTGTTTCTACTGCTTGTTTTACTCAAAACCGATCCCTAATCCATCCAAGATTCAATAAAACCCCATATGAACTTGTCAACAACAGAAAACCGGATATTTCTTATCTTCATGTATTTGGCGCTTTATGCTATCCAACAAATGACAGGGAAGATCTGGGAAAGTTGAAAGCGAAGGGTGATATTGGAATCTTCATTGGTTATTCGGAAAACTCGAGGGCATTCAGGGTGTATAACAGGAGAACGAAAAAGATTATGGAGACGATGAATGTGAAGTTTGATGAAATTTCACAAATGGCTTCTGAGAGACTCACTCTAGAACCCGCGCTTAACCCGATGACTTCCGGACGTATCAGTTCGGGACTCGCACCTCAAGGAGCTCAATCAATTCATGACGAACAACCCACAACTCAAGAACTGGATAATTTCTTCGAGTTCATGTACGATGAATACTATGGTGGCGCTTCGAAAAATGCATCTAACCAACATTCCGCTGCATCCACTCAACAACCACCATCACCACCACATCCAGATGCATCCACAACATTCGAAGCTGGCGCACTAACTCCCTCAACATCAACATCATCTACATTTACTCCAGCAACTCCATTCATTGAAATTGTTCTACCAAGAATTGATGAGCAAGAACAAAATAATGCTGTGTTAGACGAAGAAGTCTTTGAAAACCCGTTTGGAACGGAATCTGGTGAATCATCTTCCAGATTACATGAACCGACTAACACACATTTGTTCAGTCCAAGGTACCCTTCAACTCTACAGTGGACAAAAGACCACCCAATAGAACAGGTTATTGGTGAACCCTCAAGACCAATTCAGACGAGAAAACAACTTCACACCGATTGCGACATGTGCATCTATGTCTGCTCAGTCAGTCTCATAGAACCTAAGAACATTCGGGAAGCAATGGCAGATAATGCCTGGATTGAAGCGATGCAGGAAGAACTTCTTCAATTTCAAATCCATGACACCTGGGATTTAGTTCCAAGACCAATTGACAAACTAGTCATTGATCTTAAATGGTTATGGAAAAACAAAAAAGATGGAGAAATGACTGTAATTCGCAACAAGGCTCGTCTGGTGGCAAAGGGATATAGACAAGAAGAAGGGATAGATTTTGAAGAGTCATTCGTACCAGTTGCACGGCTTGAAGCAGTCAGGATTTTCTTAGCTTATGCCGCTCACAAGAACATCACGGTTTATCAGATGGACATCAAGACAACTTTCTTGAATGGAACTTTGAAAGAAGAAGTGTACGTGAGTCAACCAGACGGTTTCGTTGACAAAGATCATCTGGAATACGTCTACAGGCTAAAGAAGGCAATCTATGGTTTGAAACAAGCCCCACAGGTGTGGTATGACGAGTTATCATCTTTCTTGTTGTCAAATAATTTCACCAAAGGAACAATTGATCCGACCTTGTTTACAAGAAAATACAAAAATGACATTTTGATTGTTCAGATTTATGTGGACGACATAATATTTGGGTCCACTAATTCGGAACATTCAAAACATTTTGAAAATCTCATGAAAAGCAAATTCGAAATGTCCTTGATGGGTGAATTAAAATTCTTTTTAGGCTTACAAATTCATCAATCCCCACGTGGTATTTTTCTTAATCAGGCTAAATACACAATTGAGATTTTGAAAAAACATGGAATGGACAATTGTGACTCTGTTGGTACTCCAATGGTCACTTCACCAAAAATTGGCGCTGACCTATATGGGAAACCCATGGATCCGAAGAAATATCGGAGCATGATTGGTTCTCTCATGTACCTAACTGCAAGCCGACCAGATATTCATTTTGCTATTTGCTTACTTGCACGGTTTCAGGCAAGGCCTACCGAACTTCACCTCCAAGAGGTTAAACGGATCTTTCAATACCTACAAAGAACCATTAACATGGGAATTTGGTATCCGAAGGATTCGGAGTTTACACTAATTGCCTTTTCAGATGCCGATCATGCTGGTTGTCAAGTTACAGCAAAAAGTACATCAGGCGGAGCGCAATTTCTGGGAGAAAAGCTAGTAGGCTGGTCCTCAAGAAAACAAGACTGCACTGCTTTATCAACAGCAGAAGCCGAGTATGTGTCTCTATCTGCATGTTGTGCCCAAGTTCTATGGATGAGGACACAACTAACAGATTATGGTTTCTCTTTCAACCGCATACCTTTGTATTGCGATTCAAAAAGTGCCATAGCCATCTCGTGCAATCCCGTGCAACACTCGAAGACCAAGCATATTAGAGTCTGCTATCACTTCATAAAAGAGCACGTTGAAGAGGGTACTGTTGAATTGTTTTTCGTGAAGACTGAATACCAGCTCGCCGATCTATTTACTAAGGCCCTCCCAAAAGAGCGGTTTGAAAACTTAGTTCATCGAATTGGAATGTGAAGCCTAACTCCCGAAGAGTTAGAAAGTCTTCTCGAATCTTATTGATTTATATCAAAAAGCTTCGCATGTAAATATTTTTGTAAATATATACTTGTTCAAAATTAATACTGTAAATACAAAAAATTTCAAAAAGACATAAAAAATTTAAAACTCAAAAACCAAAAATATTCTTCTCACGTCATGTCTCTCGTATAATCGATATTTTGTACGTACTTAGAAATGTCATTCAACAATGATACGGGCATGTACAGATGCTTGAGCGAGAGTTCTTTTTTATGTTTTTCTAAAACATGTCGTTTCTCAAATTTCTTCATTAAGGCTTTCGTATATTTCAGTACGGAACCCGCGCTACATTGAATGACTTCTGATTATTTCCGATCAGAACTCGCAATGTTAATGGCGAAAAGCTAAAACCCGTGAGCACTTAATCAAAATTGTTTCAAAAGATTTTTCAAAGTCTTTTTATAAATTTTGTGCTCACAATGACTCCCTCAAAGACCACTAAATGCTTTTAAACTCAAAAGTTTAACCATTTGCTCTGATAAATGGGGAGTAGAAAAAGAAAAATGTTCCATTTTCATGCTAAAATCAGTCCGTCTCTCCACAAAAAGTTTCATTTTAATCAACTATTTTCAAAAATACCACTTCATGCTATTTTTGAGGGGGAGATTAGGTGATTATTATAAATATGGGGGAGAGGACGTGATTAAAATATGATCTAAAAGAAGTTTTATCGTTTGAATCTCAAAACGAGTTCTTCAAAAAGACTCAGCATGAACCCTCGAATTGACGAAACTAAATGTCCGTTCTCGAAAAGACATGTCCTGGACGGGTAATAATTTCAAGCTGGTTTTCCAGTGATGTAAGCGTGTCTCGCAAAGGACTTGTCTGAGTAGAATGTACCAATTCGAGAGATGATCATTGAATATGACTGGGACGGGTAATAATTTCAAACTAGTCTAACTAGTGATGTAAGCGTGTCTCGCGAAGGTCGTGTTCATTGAAAGTCGATCATTTCAAATGTGCGAACTCTACCCGACATGTGCAGTTTATTTAAAAATTGCATGAGCACATGTGAAGGGAGAGTGTTTCAAAAATGCAAAACTCTCAATGTGAACAAATTGTGTTTTTCTCATAAACATGTTGAGAGATTTTTCACAAGGTTTAATGGCATGTGTCAAATAATCTAGGATAATCATGGAGTAATAAGGTGATTATGGTTAGGTTATGTCCAATGATCCGCCAGAACCGGAGGGATCTACCCAAGGACAATTCCAATAGCTTAGCTTTAGAAGTCCTTAGGTAAGATTGAAAAAAGGAGTATAATGAGAAAGGAGAAAGAAGGGGTTGAAGAATGAAAAAGAAAAGTTTTTGTAAGGGTGAAAAGAAATAGCCCTCCATGAAAACTTAGGTCAGAAACCGGGTCAATACATCTGCTATCAGTACTCACTAAGGTGATACTGGTATTGAAGACAAGACGTCATGGACCCAGTGACGCATTTGCACCACCCCTCCTATCCACTCAGATATCTCTCAAAAGATATTTGTTTCATTTCTCACGGAGATCACTACATAATCTATCGACCTCTCACTCCGAGATGTGTTGATATTGAAAAGGTGGCACTCTGCTCCATGCCTCCGACGACTAAAATCAAAACGCACATAATTGAGTCTAGAGACATGAGATTCATCAAAAGATCTCTTAGGAACACTTCCTATGCAATACACTTGTGTTCACTCAAAAGGATACAAGTTGTATGAGTCTTAATGAGATCTAAGGATCTTGCCTCACGACATGATGGCCGCTGGACGATTTATTGCTAACTGTTTTATGCAGGTACCGACGAAAAGTCCATCCACCATCATCATCTACGACGACGACGCATCAGGACAGAAGATGTAGATCAAGGCAAGACGACTCTTTGAAGATCACAGTGCATGAAGGAACACTGAATGAAGAATATTATACATTGACACACGAAGTTCAAGACGTCAAATGCAAAAGACCAATCTCTGGAGCATCATTGAAATGACCATCCCTTAGGGGGAGATTGTTAGCAATCACTTTATGATTAAATATGAAGTGATGGTCATTTGGCATGTAGACTCAATGTGTCGTGTATAATTTGTACTTAGTAAAGTGGGCTTGTAGCATTAGAGTATTAGTGTGTCATTTGTTTAAGTGTAATGTACATACAAGCCCACTCCATGTTTTATTTAAAAGCCCACCAAGGCCCACTTGGTTGGCTGTGAAACACAAAACCACGCCACACACACTCTTTCACAGTGTGCCTCATTTTCAACATAAGAAAAAGAGTGTGTGTGTGTGAGAGAGTCCCACCAAGTCTTTGAATTATTTTCTTTCTTTGAAGCTAATATACATTTGACTTGAAATTTATACCTACGATCCATACTACTCTTGTGTTCTTCAAGTGTTTGTGAGTGTCATCATCTAGTTTGCTTTTGTGTGATAAAGAGGAAGCTACTCGGTGTTCATTCCAAGTGAAGATCGAGGTGTTACAGATCACCTAGACTCCATCCTAACTACTACCAAACACTTTTACTCACTAAATCCCTTGCATATACTTTTTCAGAATACGCAAATTTTGGGGGTACTTTCACCCACATAAAATCACAACAAAAATAACTCAAAAACTCACACCAAAAATTCACCATAGTCCTTCATGAGCATACAAGCTTCTCCCAGAAGGCCATGCACTAAACACACACATAAGTACTCTTTGAAAAATCAAACATAAAAACTATCCAGATTCGGATCTGGGCGCACACTAAAAAGTTTTGACTCAACAACCATACTTGCACAACTTATTATCGGCTAATTTTCGCATGGAAGTCAAAGGGAATATAGAACTCAATTTCCCAGAAGGGCTAACCCAAATTACTCTTTTTAAACCACTTTTGACCTCAATACTTTTAACCTAAATTTGTCCTGGTTTAACAGTTCTGACACCTTCACTTGCAAAAATCGTTTGACTGACCTCCCGACTTCGAAATCACTCGTGGCTGAACTTTTTGGAAAGCACTTTCTCTGAACTACAATTTAGACTCAAGAATCATCAATTAACGCATCTCCATCTATTAGATCTCGTCGTATCTTTACAACCTTAAAAATCTGTCAAACCCTAACTCAATAATTAACACGTTTTATGCCCTAATCTCTTCACCAATCATCATAATATTACTAATTATTGATCCTAACATGGTGTATATCATTAATTTACAGAATTAAACATAAACCCTAATCCATCATATTATTGTTACATGAATTATAATAATAAATTGAACACAAGTATTGAAAATTATACCTTGATCTTGATTTTTAGGCTTAAATAATTAAACCCTAATTTTTTTCTTCTTCCCCTCTCCTTGGCCGGTCGTATATCACAAAAAAATGGGTGAGGGAGTTTTGGTTTTGTATTTATAAGGCCCTATGGAAGATTCTAGATAAGCCTTATAATTGGTAAGTGTATTTGGATTAAAATTTGGTTTCCTTTTTCCCCCCTAATACCCTATTCGGCCGCCCCTTTAATATATATATATATATATATATATATATATTTATTAATATTAATTATTACACTTAAAACCTTGTACTCTTGATATTTTATAAAAGCCTATACCGAAACCTAACATCTTACGCGGTAATTCTTCATTTTACGACAACCCGGAAAAATTATCATTTTCAAAACAAAGTTTCCAAAAATAAAATTCCACACTCATTATTAATATAACCCATAAAACCGAACACCACTTAATTTACCATCGCTCACAAAATTGAACACAACTCATTACGCAAAAAAAAACCCCGAACACCAAAACCACACAAGTCATTTCCTTGTCACCAAAGTGAACAAAAATGAACTTATACCAAACAACACTACTCATGACACACCAGAAGAGTCACACAAAGGGATTTAGTGCCAAAACACACGTATATCACACATATGCCATACAAAACACTTAAGTCACACCAAGCAAAAGTTAAATGAGTCAAGACTATCAGTTAGACTAACCTGCTAAAATCACGGTTGTGACACCAAGCTTGAGGTCGCTTATCTCCACTAGTAGTCCAAGATCTTGAACTCTAAATTTACATAAATGCTTTTAAAAGTTTGAAGTACTAGTTAGAATCTGTATCAATCATGCAATAAAAACTGAGCTCGTGTTTGAATTTAAGGTCAATGTGTATATTCCTATGTTAAATAACTCAGCATGTGTTCTCAAAATTTATGGACTTCAAGGAATAATTAGATAAAAAAAAAAAAAAAAAAAAAAAAAAATTCGACTTGATATCAACCTCAATGCTTTATTGAGTCTTACCATGTTATTAGGATTGTTTTCAAAAAAGGCGATAATTGGTTTGACTTATCAATTTGTATCTTTGGAGATGGAGAACTCAAACATCAATTTCAAATTGTGAAATATGAAGGTCAATTTCAAATTCACGTGAAATGCTAAAAGGTTTTGAAGTTCCTTTTACTATATAATGGAATTAAATTTAAGTTAGCTGGTTTGACTTCGAAGGTCATGGTTTAAAATCCCAAATCAAGAGCTCAATCAACAGTTGGAATTTACGAAAGTTGGACTCCAAAATTCATTCAGATCAATCTTGAACTCATAATTGACATGAAACTTTATAAACTTTGAAGTCATACTATGTTACAGACAAAAGCTGAGAAATGAGTTTGACATCAAAAGTCAATGTGCTTAATAGACTGTTGGTGCATTGGCTGATTCATACCATTGCAATACAAACACATGCTTGGAGGGCCTTGTCTTAGATGTGATATGCATATACAGGTGTGTTGACATTCAATAGTACCACACTTGTTCTATACATTATCCTTAAAGGCCAGAAGAGCACATTTAATAAATCCTGCTAATTAATGTAAGCTTAACAAATGTGATTACCATTCTTTTTTTACAGATATTAGTAATAGTCACTTACGCCGATTATCTTGAGTTAAACTTGTGTTAAAATGTCATGTAATTTTCTTATTCTGATTGGTAGACACGTTGTTTGGCTGGTAATGTCCTTAGCAAATGAAAATTAATTTAACTATGACGACATCCAGCCACTAAATAAATTTCGAGGAAAATGGGTATTATTTATATTTGAGGGTGTTTGGGATTGCGTTTGCAATACATATTTTGCATTTGTAGAACTATGTTTTAAAAGAGTTGCGTCTTAATCTTTTCGTTCCTTTACAAAAATGCATTTTCTCTTTAAGAAAATGCAGATCAATCACTTTTTTTTTTTTTTTTTTTCTCCAAATGTGTGCCAATTCCAGAAACCATTTTCTAATTATTGACGTTTTGCAACCTTTTAATCAGATAATCTCCTACAAAGCAATCTCGAACACACATTTAATAGCTTTTTTGGCTACTTTTGAATACCAACCATTTTTCTCTCTTGTGTTGTTACTGCTATAGGTATGGTGTGTTTTCTGTATACATTTGGGTAGTACCATGTAACTAGTCAATAACACGATTGTGAAAGAAATTGCATTGCTATCGTTAATGTAATTTACTAACATCAGTAACTCTGTATTCAAATATTAATATCCACCAAAATTTATCATAGTAGATTAGTAGGTTACATAACAAATCTTGATCGATGTTGTGACAGGATTTTATATAAGATACAAAAATCAAACTTTAAATAGAAAGCAAAATCACAAACCAACACCGGCAAACGATGCAATGAATTGAAAGCTCTGAAAATGGTAATCTGACTTCAAATCATAAAGGTCATGAGAAGTCTTCAACACGGGTTTGTATTGAAATATCTTTATATAATCTTCAATTACCATAAATGAATCCTCTTCCCTTTCTCCCAAAATAATACCGTAAACAATCGAGTACGTCCACGACCTCCTCGGACACGAATCATCGTCATTAAGATTCACACGATACTTCACCAACCATTCAGAATACCCTTTCCTCATCTCGTAAACATCCATAAGCAGGGTTACCATACTTCCTACAAAGAAGAAGCAAACAACCACAAGTCTCGAACAACTTGAAATTTGGCTGGTACACCTTACCATCCAAGGTTCTAGGGGTTTTTATGGTCGTTAATGTTTGATGCTCTACATTAATATATAACTTGAAAATAAAAGGGTTATTATACATGTTATTATCCATATGTATCCAATAAAGTGCATCATTTCTATATATTCAAGCACAAAAATAACAAAAACTATGGCGCGGATATCGACTAGTGCAAATACTCCACATGTCTGTCTCTGAAGAGTAAGTTTGTACTATGAATTGAAAACATATTACCATCATCATCAGCATCTTTCACTAATACAGCATGAATGACTTTGTAGTGAGGTGATTTTGTAGGATCAAAAGCTATTCTTGTACCATAAACACTATTCATCGAGCATTGTGGAAGCATCTTTAACAAATTTATGCATGGATTGTATACGTAATACTCATTAGCCTTAGTAATACTACAACATAGTAGCAAACCATTGCAAGACTGCAAAATCTTAACATCATGTAATTTGGAGCCAAAAGTGAAGGGTTTCTTTAATACAGAGCTTCTGCATGGAATTAGGGTATTAAATGCCACAAAATCATATTCACCCAAACATAAATGTAGTTGAATAAGAAAACCACAAGGAGGATCGGAGTTAAGGATTTGACTTCAGCGCAGAGTGAAAGTGGGATTGCTAATGAGAGATAACCAGCGTTTGCATACGGGTTTGAACATAAAAAGTGGGATTACAGGTAACCAGAGTAAGATTTCCGTCAAAAGGTCATCATTGTATATAACCGCATGCATGGAGTGTACATCCATGAAGAAAAATATAAAACCCTAATAACCTTTCTAGTGATTGCTGATCACACCGTATACATGCATTAATCTCGACCCCTTCTTATATTATGGGATCTCCGGCAACGACGCCAAAAACTTGGTTCGTGCACAAGTATATATATATATTATATATATATATATATATATATATATATATATATATATATATATATATATATATATATATATATATATATATATATATATATATATATATATATATTATAGTAAGAAAAACCTGACCAAAAGGTAAATTCTCTCTCTAACCAAAAGTGAATATACTTAGAGGTCAAAGAAAATCAAACAAAATATAATTCCGGAAGTATTGTATTTTCCCGGGTCGTTAAGTTCCGATGAAGTGTGAATGGAACTTTGAATTTCATTTGTGATCGGGTGATTTGATTATTTGAGAAGTTTTGGAATTATGATAAAAATCCGAGAACATATACTAAAAAGCAACTAATAAGCATATAAAACAAGAAAATAAAACACAAATAAGCAAAAACGTAAATGAAACTAAAAACGAGCTCTTAATCGGGAATTAAACGAGCTTAAGAAAACCAAAAAATCAAAAATTAACCCTAGATGTGTAAATTTGATTGCTAAAAGTCCTAAATGATTAAAAATAATTTTAGAAAAAAGAATTATATATATATATATATTTTTTGCTTTTTATTTTATTTTTAATGAATTAAAAACACTTTTGGACTAAAAATAATATTAAAAATACTAAATTAATAAGAAAAATTATGAAAAATTCTGGAAAACTACTTTAATCTATAAGGAACTTAGAAAAAATAAAAAGGAATCGACAGCTTATTTGGATAAGCTGTAAACAAGCTAAAAGCAAAATAAGCTAAAAGGGGAAAGAAAGCTTAAGGGAATTAAAGCTGCACCCTTAGTCGAAAAAGACCCAAGGGCGCAGTTTGTTGTGGTGTGGTGTGGTGTGGTAAAATGGTTGAGGTTTGGTTGAGGTCAGGGGTTCGAGCCCTGCTCACCCCTGACTTCCCAACTTCTCGTTTTTTATTTTTTTTACAAAAAAACTTTTTAAGGAACTTTTTAACCACTTAAAAATAAGCACTTTTAATAAAAGCAACTTTTTTATATTTAGTTAAATAAGATGGATTAAGTTGAACTAACAAACAGTTTTGCTAAGAAAGCTAAATGGCTAAACTAAATAAGCTAATAAGCTGCTAAAAACTAGACTAAAACCTAATAAGCTATAAGAAACCTAAAAGCTAACTTAATAAGCAAATCTAACCTAAAATAAGGTAGCAAATAAGCTAGAAAAGCTAAAAGCTAAAAAATAACTAAACTAAGCAATAAGTCCTGCTAACCAAACAGCCTAATGGGGCAACTATAAGCTATTGAAAAAACTACTTAAACAATAAGTTAAACAATGAAAACTCCAAACAGATCAAGCTAAGCAACCAAATAGCTTATAAAATCATTTTCAGACATTTTAGAGCTTTTTAGATGCTTAAAAATCAAATAAGACAGCAAGTTAAGATAAACTTGAAAACTGATATACTAGAAAAAGAGACCTTATCTACTAACCTGATCTACTACCTTAGACACTAGATATAAGCTTCAATAAGCTATGAATTAAGCTGAAAACTATAAAACAGCATTAAACACTAACCAAAGAACTTATAAAACAATTTTCATAGACATTGAATTAAAAATAAGCTTAAAAAATAAGCTGATAAACAGACTACTCAGACTTGTTTTTAGCTTTTTGAGACTTTTGACACAGGCTTGAAAAATGAAAACTAGGACTCAAAACAATTTGACACTTAATCAAAACATGAAAACAAACTTATGAAACTGATTTTGACTCAAAACTAACACCTAAAAAGGACTTTTCATGAACTTATCAAAATAAGCTATTACTAATGTATAGACCTATGAAATTAAGAATCACGTTTGGGAGGTGGAGGAAACACGATAAACACGATCTAAAGATTAAACATTTCATAATCGGTTTATTGATTGCCGAGGTGTGTATGTTTTCTAAAGAGAGAAGTAAAGAAAACACACACACCTCATGTGTTACAAGTGAATCCCCAACCCTCCTACACAACTAGGAGGGGTATTTATACAAAGCTACAAGTCTAACTTAGCACTAATGACTAAACTAGTCCTTGTACTTTAAATGCTATTGCAATCCCCACATATGACAAAACTTTAAAGCTAACAATCTCTCCCCAAAGTGATGTCATATGGGAATTGCTTACAATGTTCCCTACAAGTAAAATTCAATACAAAAACATGAGAAAGATCTTCAAACTTCATTACTTCGTTCAGCTTGCATAATCTTCTCAGCCGCCATTTCTTTACTTGCAGACGAACTAAGTGAGCAAATCTAATTAGGGTTTAATTCAGAGTGCCCTGAGTGCTCTCCCCTAATTAGTGCTCTCCCCCAAACTGACAACCTCATATTTTGAATGCCCTGAGTGCCCTGCAGTTCGAGGGAATAGAGTATCAACATCTTCATCTCACCAAATGCATCCCAGTTATTTTTCCCATGAGAGATCAGCCCGTACATTTCTCTCCCCTGCTGGTTACGATTTATCGGAATCAGCATACTTATGTGCACGTGAAGTATGAACTGGAAGCACTTCATGTAATCCGTGAGAAGATGTAGATAAACCCAATCTAACCTCCTGTATAAAAAACAACGGCTTCATGTAGTGACTACTGATGGAGAAAAACCACTATGACGAACTTGAGACTGAAGTAGAATAACCCAAACTTGTGACTTAAACTTGCACGATAGTGTGACTAAGAACCTATACTGAGCACTACAACGTAACTCCTTAAAGCATAGGTCGTTTCATATACCCATCCATCCTTCCTTAACTGTATATGAACCTCTCTTGAATTATCCACATCTTTGTGTGACACTGAGTACTACAACGTATCTCCTTTAAGTGATAGTTAGCTAGGTCTTCGTCCATCCACCCCTTGACCTATGAAAACTAGATAACCCAAGACTTAATCACTATTCCCATGAGTGCTCAAACAAGGATCTCGAAGAATCATGCATCCAACCAACCCCGATATCTTCAAGATACTAAGTACACGTACCCGAGATATTCCACTTCAACTTCAAATAAGTAATAATGAATCATCATCCTTGTAGTCACAGCAGATAATTTAGCCATTGTCATTTGATTGTGAATCTTGAACAGGATCTTTTCGGCTATACGTGGTGATTTTGTAGGTGCAGTCCGATAATTTCATTTGTGATTTTGGTGTGAAATATGCCATAAAATGACATTCTAATGGTGCTGGAAAAATTTGAGTTTAAGAAATTTTTACGCCAAAAATTCCCCGAAAAAATTCGAATTTTGGCCTAAAATTTTGAATTTTGGGCCAAAATTTTCACTCTTGTACCAGAATTTGAATCTCGCGTAAAAATGGACCGTTAAGTCTCTCCTCGATTTTTTATTTTTTATTTATTATTTTTTTTTTGGCAATTGCGATAAGTTAGTTCTGTCCGATATCTGAATTGGGATAAAGATCTCGGATAAGTCTGAATTGCGATATCTGATAGAACTTGATTTGCGATAAAACCTGACAACGTTGATTTGCGATAAAGTCTGACCAAGTGCCAATTGCGATAAAATTATCGGAAATGGATTTGCGATAAAAATGTCGGAATTCAAATTGCGATAAGACTGTCTGATTTGCGATAGAACTTCAGACTTTAAATTTCGACAAAATAGTCTGAATCCAATTTCGATAACTATCGCAATCTTATACAAGATTGCGATAAACCTTGCTGAATTGCGATAAAACGCCTGGGTGCTTGGAATTGCGATAACAGGCTGGCTTTACCAACTATTTGTCCTTTTCCTCACATGCCTACGCTTCCCACTGCCAAGCCCATGCTTCTTGAAAGACTTTACTTCACTAACTTCCACCAACTTTGACCCACTCTTATCAATCAAATCTATTACTAATATATTCACAAAACTATCCAAGAACAAATCTTGTATGATCTTAGTTAATTATTGTCGATCTAAACCAACTTAGAACAACAAAAAATTCAGCCATTAAGCACAAGATTCGAGTGAAGAACAATCAAATCTTCACAACCCAACTCGTTAGAACTAACAAACACAACCTTTAACCATAAAGTTTGTGAACGATTCCCAGAAACAATCACAAAAGTTCACGTTTTTATGAAACAAAAGACGCAACTGATGAGACCTTAAGAGCACAAATCGAACAAAAACAAGATGAAACATACCATAAATCACATTTTTACCTCAAAAACATCACGTTTTGCCAAGAATCTCCCAGGTTCGCTCCTGATACCAATTGTAGAGACCAAGAATCACGTTTGGGAGGTGGAGGAAACACGATAAACACGATCTAAAGATTAAACATTTCATAATCGGTTTATTGATTGCCGAGGTGTGTATGTTTTCTAAAGAGAGAAGTAAAGAAAACATACACACCTCAAGTGTTACAAGTGAATCCCCAACCCTCCTACACAACTAGGAGGGGTATTTATACAAAGCTACAAGTCTAACTTAGCACTAATGACTAAACTAGTCCTTGTACTTTAAATGCTATTGCAATTCCCACATATGACAAAACTTTAAAGCTAAGCTATAACTAATAGTTTTAAACCTATGAAATTTAGAAAATTAAGCTAAAATCTATGAGACTTGTTAAAACTGGTTTAAATTCTTTAAAAACTACTTTATAGACTATTTTTAAGCTTAAGCAAACTAACTAACTAACCAAAACAACTACTAGCAGTGCTAACTAACTTAAAGTTAGCACTACTATTCCAAACACCCCTTTAACTTCTTAAAACTGAGTTTAGAACTGATTTAAGCTATAAATCTCATGTTTTATTGAAAACAGATTAACATTAAATGTATTAAAAAGTTTTTAAGCAAGAATTTATAGGAAATAAGCACTTAGCCAATAAGCAAAGCTTATTAGCTATTTTGATAACTCAAACACTTATAAGAACTAATAGCTATTAAACTATGAATTAAGTAACTAAAACAGTAGATCTACTACTAATAAGCATATAAAACACAAATAAACTCGGATAAGCACATGATAAGCAGAAATGAACAATAAGCAGTTAAATAAGCTAAAAATGTAAAAGTATAACTCACTTGGTCCTTTGATCAAACAAGGACTAAAAATGCTCCAAGAGCTGATCTACAAGCTAAGCTTACAAAGCCCATAAGTCCTCACTAGACGAATACCCGCGCAAAGCGATAGTGGCTAATAATTATACTTGTGAACTTGTGGTTCTTGTGTGACTCTTAATGCAACACTTACGAGTTCAATTTGTAGTCATTGCGAGAAAATAGTTTATGTGTTATAAACGGAAAATGATAAAATTTTGAGGATTAAACAATATATATAATATTAATTAAATTTGCTTTATAAGTAGCAGAGATATAGATATAGATAGATAAGAAGTTATGTTTTTTTATAGAAATAAGAGTTATATTTTTATTTTCATTATTTTCTTTATTCAATATATATTCCAAAGGGAAATGGCACAGTTGAAACACACAATAAGCATAAAACAAACAAGACTTAACAAAATTTAATAGCCATTTTTGCTACTATCACTAGTAAAACAAGAGTTGATGATAAAGATATCGGATCTGAACTCGATGATGTGGTAAACACCGGTTGTGTCCCTGAATTGACTCGTGCAAATGGCTCCGGTTGGTTCGTAGATCCATCAGGCATTATATGTGAATGTTTTCGTGGTACAACCATTATATCTGAAACTAGAAGTAATGAACGAAAAATATCAATATTAGACTGTTAATAAGCAAAAATAAAAATTAATAAGCTCGTTTGAATTTAGAGCTTCTTACCACTTGCACCAGGTGGAAATTCTGGAGAATCTGCAATAGGTGCAAAAGCCCTAGGTGGAGGAGGAGCAAATAACATAGGACCTGCAATATAGCAATTATATAAATCATATATAACGTTTATAAAGTCTTAATCATAAGTTATTGACATTACTATTTCCTGTTGTTCGTCGTGGTACTAGATCAAGACCCTAAATTTCTAGAAAATACATGAGGTTTATTGTAAATTTTGGACTAATTTACGTTGATAGTTTCAATTAAACTGTCAATATCATATAAAAGAACTGTAAGATATTTAATAGTCCAGTTTTTGTTTCACATGCTGTGTGTCAAAAGTTAAGAGTCGAAATGTACCTGGAGGTGGTAACAAAATACTGGTAGCTGCATTATATAGAAAACGAAAACATGAGTTGAAGTGTCCATCTGATGTTAAATAAAATGTTCAAGACTCAAGGTTGTTACCTTTGCATTGTAATGGCATGCTCTTAGAATTACACGCTTGTGGGAGCGAAATGGCTAATGCTTGGTTAACTGGACTAGGTAACGAAAATGGTACATTTCCCGTCACTATAAGGCAAGCACAATCCGTACTTGTAGTCATGAGTGATTCCATTGCATCACAACAACTCGCAGATGGTGATTTCCCATTTGGACTACTTCCCATTATATAATTTACACATGGAGCAAAGCCCGTGATCATGGACAGTGTGCACGGAGTGGTGATTTGACATTTTACTGTAATAACTGTAACAGTTAGTAGTGTAGCCAAGATAACAATATAAGACTCCATGGGATTCACAATGATTAAGATGGTTTTTTTTTTGAAAATTTATAGGTTAGGTAACCAATTTTTTTGGTTTTATTGGTGTTCAACTACCTTGACTTGCTAGGTTAATATTGGCTGGTCGTTCGGACTAAAATAAGCTATGTAATTTTAGTAAAGTTAGGTAAAACTTTGATCATATTGCTTGTAAGAGTACCATTAGATTATGGAAATATCGAATGGATGGTTCTAATCTTTGTCGTATCTATCGATTGCTACTGGTAAAGAAGGTGTAACATTGGCACATAATGTATCCATATTTTTATTAGTTAAGAACTTTGGAACCTTAATTATAGCAATTAGCAAAGCATAGGATTCTATTTCATTGTTGTTTCTGTTATTCAAAAATAGTATTTGTTGAAGAAAAATCATTTTTAAGTAGAGTTGGTTAACTATATAAACCAATAAAATTTGTCCTTTTCTATATATGGCATAGTATTTATAATCTCCACATTTTCAACAACTAATTATGTACTTAAAAATCCCCAAAATCACTTGCTTCATATTAGAACCTAAAACAAAAAAAAGTCAACAAAATGGCTTGCAAAATGGTTCTAGCCATGGTCCTTATTGTCTCACTATGTGGTGGAACCATGGCTCAATCAGGGTGCACCAGTGCCTTAATGGGTATGTCATCTTGCCTTAACTTCATCACAGGAAATACATCCACCCCTTCGTCTTCGTGCTGCTCTCAGCTCGGAAACATGGTTCAGTCTCAGCCACAGTGCCTTTGCCAGGTGTTGAATGGGAACGGCATTAATCTTGGTATTAGTATTAACCGAACATTGGCTCTAACACTTCCTGGTGCTTGTAATGTTCAAACACCACCAGTCAGCCAATGCAATGGTAAGATTCTTGTTCTTATTAATTTTTTATACTTCATGGATCAGACATGTTATTCGGGTCAAAACATGTGTTTTTAAGGGCCATTGGCCCGTAACTTTTATTGGCCTCTATTACCAGTTTCCATTTTAATTAGAGGTTATTTGGTATGACTCATTTATGATATAAACATGATTCTAATTTTAAGCAAATCAGAAAATTTTCATCTCTATATAGTGGGTTTAAACCTTTGAGTACCCTCGATTTTAGGAGACCACTTGATGTATTATCGGATCATTGCAGCCTTCCACGGATTGTTACTTTGTATTTGTTACTTATTTTTGTTTGTTCTTGTATTGTGTATGCAGCCGCAAATGGACCACCAAGTTCTACTACGCCTAGCCCAGCTGCTTCTCCAGAAGGATCAACATCCGAACCAGATATATTGCCTGAAAGCCCTACTGAGTCAGATACTCCATCAGGTATACTATACCACTACAACATTAAAAAATTAACTTGTATTGATTGTGTTCACTATGGTATGTGTGGGACAAAAGTTTTTATCGGGATGGGGTAATCCTAGAAGATGGTTGATGGACTCACAAAGCTAAAATAAACATAGGTAGCAAACTGGGGCTGAAAATGAGCAACTTTTAATGATGGGTTAGCCCGGATGTTACAACTTTTTTTGCAAATGATTTAAAGAGTTGTAGAAAAAATATTTCTAGTGTTGAGTTGACCATTCTTGAATGCTAATAAGTGAATGAATTGGTGATTTCAGGATCAGGATCAAAGACAGATGGCTTAACACCTAACGGAAGCGAATCACAAGCTCCCCTTCATTTCTTGGCGTTCGTTCTGTTCATGGTGTTGTGGGCTTCGTTTGGTGCTAATTTCTGAATGCTACCATCTTTGTTCTTCCAAATGCTAAAGAATTTTGATATCTTCTTTATATAGGAGGGTGATTGTGTGTGATATAAGAGTGAGCGATTTTTTATATATATTGAGATTGTAGTATTTGTTTCAATTATATAATTTAAAGTGTCAGTTTCTGGCATGATAATATTAGTTGTGTTTACATGAACCCTCAAGGAGCAACATGGTTTATCTGATAAACGCGTCAAGTGGTCTACCCAATCTATGTTTTGAAACTGTGATCTCATACAACATAGATGTCTTAAAAACACCATAGATGATTGTATAAAACCGAAAGACTCCGAAACCAGTCATCTACATATTAAAAGCACGATAATCATCTAACAGCTAGCTATCACCCAATTAGTTAGAATTTAGTTGAATAAGAGCTTTTTCGCTCGTAAGCAGAAGATCTTTCAATGTTTCTCAGGAGGAAACAAATATTGCAGCTTTTGGTAGTATGCATGATACGATCATACGAATATGTAGTTTGAAAGGAATAAACGAAAATGATGTTTAACAAGTAACATCAATGAAAAAAGAAGCTGTCATACTCAGTAAAAAATATCTATAACAAACTCCCTAATAAGGAAATAACTAGGCCACACTATTTCCATAATTTTCCTATAAATTCACTCCTTTTTCTCAACATTCTAACAACACCAAAAAATTGCAGAACGTTATCGTATTATAGTTACAAAGAAATGGCTTCAAATAGGTATGAGATGTTTAGCATTGCCCTGGTCATGGTCACGCTATGCGGTGGAGCAATGTTAACAACAGGGTGCACAATTGCAATTGTGAGCTTAAGCCCGTGCATTAGCTATGTGACCGGAAATGTATCAACCCCATCACAACCTTGTTGTGCACAACTAGCCAATGTGGTCCAGTCAGAACCGTTGTGTTTTTGTGCATTGTTTAGTAGTGGTCACACATGGACGAGTTCCAAAGTTAATAAAACTTTGGCTAAAGGGTTGCCGAAGGCTTGTAATGTCACAACAACCCCACTTAGTCATTGCAATGGTATGTTATATTTTTGCAACTCAGAATATTATTCATTTGCTGCACAATGATAGCTTTTTTGTTCTTTTTTTTTTCATCATGATGATTAATTAAATATGCTTGTGTATCTACATGTGCTAACTGACTCACAAGTTCAGAGCATAGTCTGATAGCCACTTACCAATTCTGTTTAATCCACTCAGGGGAAGCTTGGTGGGAACGCGGGATCCCTCCTTCACAGTCAATGCCGAAGAAAAAGGGTGTGGTCGCCGAATCTTCCCTGGATGCAGGTAGCCTACGTGGGCACGTGATGCCGATGGCACCGAGCCCCATGTCTGGTGTTGTTAAATGTGGATTAGGCGTGTGAATCTTTTTCAATAAAAATATGATTTAAGCTAAAAAACCGGCTATAATTAAAAATGGTTGATTACTTTTAATTCTATAAAAATCATGGATTTTGCAGGAAATAAAACTAAGACTGTGCCTCATGAAGTGCTTGCAGCAACAACAGCAACATCTAATGGAACCAAAGTAAATTGTCGGTTTTATTTCAAATTTGTTTTACTCTTGGTAGCATCAAATCTGTATGGTTGATCGCTGATAAGATTTGATATGATAGTATTAGTATCAACATATATAAGCTTATACCGAAGGATCAGTGGCCTAGCGGTACCAAGGTGTGAGATAAGGCGTGTCCCTCACTCTAGGGGTTGAGTGTCCAATTCCCACTCGGACAATAATGTGTTTGGTTTGAAAGTGCGTAAATTAAAGAAAACATGTATGTTTATCTATAAATACTAATATTTCAAAATATTATATCATGGAATCTTCGAGCGAATATGTTTGATGTAAAAATGGATATGCGAATTTGCAAATGAAAGTGTTATAGTTTATTGTGCTTGATCGAGTATGTTTTTGAACAAAGTCACACATAAAACTAGTTTTAGACCCGGTGCACGCACTGGGCTTTGGGTTTACTTTTTGTTAGATTAGTGTTAGGTTAAAAAATATATAAATTCATTTTAATATTGTTATAAGACAATAACATACGAAAATATGATAGGAATGTGAGTTGACATTATCATAAATGCCCAAACAATATCATAATATCATAAACTAATTTATATTAATAAACAAAATGTCTTCTATTATCATTATAACTATATTGTGTAAGTACAAACATACTCATTAAAATAATAAATTCAAAGATAATTATCCTTAAGATAAAACATAATATATCAAAACATAATATAGTTAATATAAAATATTGTCCCAAAACTATAGATCGGACAGGAACCAAAATTATTTTCAGCATCAATGGAAAGTAATCATCAGTTTCATAAGGCTCAAATCTGCAATTTAAACAATCTCAATCATCTACCCTCATCAGGCGCGTGGCTTTTTTAATTCGATGGAGCATTTTTCTAATCGGTAACAAACAAAGCATCCTAAAAGCATGTATAACATTGTAAAAATTAGAATAAGACGTAATGATATTTCAATGTATATCAACAAATGTTAAAAGTTTTTCACCATATTTTTTTATAAGTATACCTTAAGGTGTGGATTATTTTTATGAAGCTCAGGTACAACATGATGATCATCCGTCATTTTAAGAACATTGTACACGTGCCGGTCCTTCTCGATATTATAATCAGAAATTTCAACTTTAAAGTCAAACCTCCTACCCACAAACTTTTCAAAAACTTGTGGGAAAGTGTTGATGTCACCGGTCTGTGTAAACATAATATATTGTTAGTGATTACAAAAGTAAACGTTTAGTAGTATTATAGCACTGTAAATCATTTGTATACATGTTCTTGTATTTCTAACAACTGCCGAGCACTCATGTTTATAAGTCTGGACACTTCTCTGTCAAACATTATGAAGGCAGTACTCCCACTAACATCAGCAACTCTTGTTTGTAACTTGAACCTACAATATTGTATTTAAATGATAATATTTCATGAATTTACATGATTATAAATTTAATGAAGAATAAGTAAATCAGAAATACAGTACCTAGGCACAACAAATTTTGGATTAATTTTGCAAATCTTGCACCACAAATCATTATTTATTGAATTGAAATCAGCAGCATTTGGGGCAACATCAATCACATCATTCATATTAGTAACTTTCATGTGACAATCACAGCAACTCATGTAAAACCATGATTTGTCAGTATCGAAAGACACAATAGATGCCAAAACAAAAACCTTGCGCGTCTGTCAAATAAAGGAAAAAATAAATGTCTGGTACTCCACTATTTTGAAAGTATAAGTTGTATTTAAAAAAATAACTTAAGATAATAACCTTATGTAAATCGAGTACATCTTGTATGGATGTTATGGGAAACATGTTCAAGAAAGCATCAGTGTAAAATTTCTTATTGTTTTCTTTTCTTAAAGATATTCGTAAAGCTATTCTCTGTTCATCATCTTCAATCAGTAGCCTTTATAAAAATGAACAATATTTAGTACTGGTAGCACAAAAGATAACAAATCTATTACGGTTAAACATATTAGATATATGTTTCACATACATGTGTTTGAATTCTTCAATTTCGGGCAACTTTGAGTTTATGAACAAACGGGTGGCATGATAAGCGTTATGAATGCTTATATTATCTGTAAAACAAAAAATATAGTGGATTGTTGAATCGGATAATGAAGTGTGCGCAAAATAATGCCTAATGTGTTAACATTAGATAATCATTACCTTTCCAAATCTTACACCGGACATATTTAAGAATAATAACGGTGCTTGGATTGTTATAGTTATCATCATCACTAACATATTTGCCTAATTGCCATGCATGCTCTCCATAAAAACTGCAATACAAACGATTATGACTATAGAAATAACTCAATTAAAATGTTAGACCATTTTACAATATAAAGGTGTGTAAAAACAATTGTTTGGATATAAACAACATACTTTAAATCCATAATGTTGCACTCCAATTTCATAATAGGATATCCATTGATCTCCGTGTCTTAAATATCATAATATCCGGATAAAAAACCTATCAAGTCTACATAAAGTAGAAAATATGTTCCGTAACATAAAACAATTAAGAAGGATCTAATATAAGTTGGAACTAAAAAATGCATACTACAAAACTCACCAACGCGGGCGTTATCTTCCACATGGTAGTTTAGTATCTTATCAAATTCAACAAAATGGAAACGATTATTGTTGGGAATTAAATATTCTGAAGATTAAGTATCGGAAAATTCTCTAAGTGATTAAGTCTGGTGGTTAAGTCTGCTAGTGTTAATCCTGGTTAAGTCTGCTACCTGGTTAAGTCTGGTCGTTGAAGATTAAATCTGCTAGTGTTAAATCTGGTGAATACAGAATTAAGTCTGCTCTTCAGAATGTTAAGTCTGGTTGACTGAATGGATAAGTTGACTAAAGTCAAATATACACGGTAGATAATATCTTACCCCATGTGCTCAGTCTTTATCTTATTCTCACAGAACAAGTTGTAAACATAGATACTTGTTGTATCTTAGTTTCTTACACACATAAGATAAGATAGCAAGTAGTTCGATTAGACTTGATGTGACTTAACAATATTGTAAAGATCTTCTTGTTCTATAAAAGAAGATCTTAGCTTAGTAGTCAAGTGTGCTTACTTAGAACTTGATAGAATTTTTCTAAAACTTACAACAAAAACAACATCAAACCTTTGTATCATTATCAATAATATTAATCGTTTGGTGAAATACTTTTTGTGTTCTTTGTCAATCTCATAAGCATCACTGTTCCATTTCCATACAACAAATTACCTTCTAAGTGTGATTAAGTAAATTACGCGTACTTGATCATATTAACTCAAGTATCACATACACAAAGCGACAAAGGTTTAACCACCTTAATAGTGTATCGAACCCTCTCAATTATAACCAACTTCAAAGCTACTACAGTCCTTCACTTTGGTGTTTTTGTTAAAATCAATTTTGTACCTATGATTTGTGTACTTAGTTTCACATTGGTACTCATGTACATCGAAATTGGATATATGTACGTAACTGGATTCCGCAAGTATTTTTCCAAAACTATTTACAAATTCAGTTGCTACAGATGCATGTATTCTGTGACCCTGTTTATAGATGCAATCAAACAACAAATATATATGCAAACTAATTAGAATTTCTTTGTAAAAAATACATTAATATGGTTTAACAAAAAACATACCTCTTTGTCAATTAGGATGAATTCTAAGTTTTCGAGCCCAGTTGGCTTCCCAAAAACATGTTCCTTCCACATCCTGTCAATCTTAACACAAATGTTTTGTGTTTCATTCATGACAGTCAAATGTTTGAGCAATACAATACAATTATAACTTGTCATTATAATGGTTAATGTAAATTACAGGGATAATTGTTTAATAAGAATGTGTTAACCCTAATTAAAAAGATTAATGAATGATTAGCAGACACATTGGGCAAGTATATATAGATTCTGGTTTAGGGTTTATGATATGCCCAAAAAGTTTCACGACACCAAAGTTTAAAAGAACACACCCAGTTCCTCAAAGGTTTTTTTCTACGCATTTTTTACACGTGTATCGGTTTATGTTTGGGGAGCGTTTTAGAAATCCCAAAAAGTATATTTATATTTGTGAAGGTTTAAGATGTTTTTTATAAACTTATCAAGTTAACAACCCAAATAGATCAGAATTGAAGAAACAATTAAACAACCCATTGTTCATATAAAATCAGATACCATCTGTTAATCAGCACCTCCTACATATTTGTTTATCTTATTATTATTTTACTTTTTAAGGTCATCAAGATTTACCTTTTAATGAATTACTTCCATCAGAAACTACTAAATAAACACATCAATATTAATAATTACATGTGATTATCATTATTTGCTACAAATATTTTATCATGCAGATGTAATTGTTATACGCAAACAAAAACATAAATAAACAAATCCATAGTAAAATTGTACATTTTTGGTACTCTCAATAGAAACTGATATAAGTAGATACATTCTTTTTTCAACTGAAAACTTTTTCCAATACTTATTTATAAACAACATTTGTTGTTTTATTTGAAGCTTTTCCATCTTTATCACATATGAGTACTTTGAGCCCCTTTTTAGTTGTAACTCTTGAAATTGGCACATATAGTTGCCCATGAGTAAATACAAGTTTTCGTAAATACAGCCCTACCTCTGCCAATGACTGGCCTTGACTTTTATTTATAGTCATTGCAAAGCATACAGCTATTGGAAACTATCTTCTGTTAAATTTGAAAGGGACTCTCTTGTCTGAAGGCATTAACTGCATTCGTGGTAAATATGTCATCTTTCTTGCATGTGTTCCTGTTATGATTTTTGCCTCGATGACATGATCTGCTAATCTTGTAGTCACCAAACGTGTTCCGTTACACAAACCTCTTTGCTGATCAATGTTCCTAAGTAGCATGACGGGCACACCTACTTTGAGAGTGAGGATGTGATTCGGTAAACCTGATACTTTGAAAGCATTCAAAAGTTCGGGTGAATATATCGACTCATCAAATGTAGCATCTATCTCTGTTTCACAAATTGTGTCTACGCTTAGATAAGTTTTTTCTGGTCTGTTTAATTTTTTAAGTAGATGGTCATTAATCATATCAACCTCTTCATTTGTTGGAACCAGTATAGCTTTATTTTCAAAATATCCCGGTTTTCCCATGTCTGTTTCGATTGTTGGATATATGGCTGATATCATTGCTTCAAGAGAGTCACCTTCAAAGTTAACCAGCACATCGGCGGGAAACTCTATTTCAACTTCTCCATCATTTTCTAGTCCTATTTTGCCTTCTCCAACGTTCAATAACCAATCAGCAAATTCCTTTATTTCTTTTGAATCATTTTCATTCGCTGATTTCAATCACATGTTAGTAGTTAATTTAAGAACCTTACAATACTCCCAAATCGTTGAATGATTTATGGAGGCATTGACTATTTCTTCTCTTGTTCCTTTTTGAATTACAGGCAAAACTTAACGAAAATCACCACCGAACAATATGGTTTTGCCTCCAAAAGGTTTGTGTTTGCTTTTGCCAGTTACAATGTCCCTTAAACTTCTATCAAGAGCTTCGGAAGCATGTTTATGTGTCATTGGTGCTTCATCCCAAATGATCAATTTGGCTTTTCTTAATAATGTACCAAGCTGGCTTTCGGGAGTGATGTTGCAAAAAGATCCGTCTGTTAGGTTAATTGGGATTTTGAACCTAGAATGAGCAGTTCTACCTCCTGGTAGTAATAGAGCTGCGATACCGCTAGATGCGAGATTAATTACAATGTCCCCTCTTAATCTAATTCATGCTGATAATGCGTTCCATAAAAATGTTTTCCCTGTTCCTCCATAACCATACAAAAAAAATGCAACACCTCTGCCAGAATCTATCGCCTTTAGAATTGTATCATAAACTCCACGTTGTTCATTTGTCATTGATGACATTAATGATATATGTTCCTCCACAAGAAGTTCCTTGTTGATTTTTAGTTCTTCTTGTATCAATATATTCGTCCAATCATCTTTGTTCGTTAAATCAGGTCGTGGCATGTATGGAATTTCTTATAGATTCATCCCTCTTGTTAACAACAGTTCATTTATTAGTAACAAAGCACAGTTTTTTTTCTCCTCATCAGAAATCACATGATCTGTATTTAAAGAATAAATGACAATTTTAAATTTCATGAACAAAATTATATGTAATAAAAGAATATAATCATAAGACTAACCTGGTTTATTAAGCTCAATTCTTCGCATAGTTTGTATATCGTCTGAAAGTTCAACCCAAGTTTCATCCCAAACTTTGGCTGGTTTCTCTACCATTTTATGTACAATAAGCATTACAAACAATATTCTGCAATCTTCCGCAGTGCCAATTCTACCGGTTTCTTTTATCGACTCAATATACTCTTTATCATCTTGAAGTAATCCCCTCGCATAACATGCATCTTGGAAAGTTTTGTAAACAATTTTATCATGCGTTTTGATATCATCGAATTCTTCCTATTGATGAACCTCTCTTTCTTTTTGTCTATACCCTGTCAGTTTTATTCCAAACGTAATATTTTGGAAATTCAACGTACATATACTCCATGGCATGTGTGTCAATCTTGTTTCTTTCCATCCATTGTAAGAATTGTGAATACCCTATAGAAGGCTTGGACAGAATATCATCGACATCAGCACCGCCTTCAAATGCAACTGGTTGTTGATCAGGTAAATGGAACGATAAAACGCTCAACATGTGGATATTGGAAATGAATGTTGAATTTATAAAGTCTCCAAGCTGATTCACATGCTGATATGTAACGACAATTATAATGCTCTACAATCTCGTCTTTGTCTTTACCATTCTCGTCTTTGTTTTTCCCCTTCTTTTTTTTTTCAATAGCCATGAGAACTCTATCTTGGCCTTTGTTTATGCATTTAAATAAATACTTAATTGCCCCTGATTGGTTGCACCATTCAATGTTCATATGAGCTTGAAACATTTTCAACAATACTGGGTTGTATCCAACCACAAATCTGTTATTAAAACTTGGTTATAATGTTGCCATATTTTAATTAAAATTATGATAAAATAATAAATATATAATAAAGGGTTATACCTATTATCCAACTGGACATTGCTTTTGACACATTTTCTCCCATTATCCGGCCGTTTGTAAACAGGATAACCCTCACCATTGATATGCGTTTGTTCGGTAAAATCTTTTGGGAATTTCTTACTGCATACGTTATTCTTCATGCAAACTGAGCTTCTTTTGTCTGGTCCACAAGGTCCGTGCATCATTATTTTAGTTACCAATTTATATAGCTCCGGATCCTCATCCAAGTCAGGTAATTCAGCTGAAATTACACGGTCTATATCTTTCGGATTTGGAAGTTTACTCTCTTTATAAAAAAATGCATATATGTGGATGAGGGAGACCTCGTTTTTGGAATTCTATAGTATACACAACTGTAATTAAAAAATTAGTATGTAATTTAACAAATAAAAAATAACAATTAGATAATATTTGTAAGTTATAATTAAAAAAACATTTACCTGCACTGACTTTTCCAAGAACTTGTTTTTCCCGCAATTCTGATATAAGAATGTCAAGTTTTATCTTGAATACCCTCGATAAAACATCCGGCCTGTCTTCCGAACTTAGTTTATGCTTTTGCATAAATCTGTTTATCTGGCCATTTTGTGTTGCATGTAAATGTAATAAACAAATTTGGATAACCATATGTTTTGCAAAGAGCCATTGCATCAAGATAATTATGCATTTTATATCTGGTTCCACCTACATATGAAGAAGGAAGCACAATAAATTGACCAGCATTTGAAGTATCTGCAATTCCTTTATCCGCACATTTATTTAAATCTCTCACTGATGATATACATAGTTTTTTTTGTTAAACCTGTAAAATTTAAGTCTCTCGTTCTCTACCATTGTGAATGCATCCACTAAAAACTGTTGGAAAAGTCTTCTTCCAATTAATATTAAAGAAGTCTCCGTATCTCTATGTTGTAATCGATATGCAAACCATTATCTAATAGAAACTTTACATTTTTTTACCTTCTTCAGTTTCTACCTCATAGCCTTTAAGAAATATATCATCTCTATACCCATCTTCAGAATACGGGAATAACAAAGGATATTGCAATGGAAGGTATAATCGGTGCATTTCATCAATACGCACGTAGTTACCATTCTTTGCTTGAACAATAATATCTTTTTTGTTACTCGAACCATCTATATCTCCAATGACGATAGCAGCTACTTCATTTGCTATTGGTAGATCATAATTTTTTCCTAAATTTTCTTTATTTTTCTTTGCATCGCTTTCTTTTCTTGATACCAATCTGATCTTGACAGTTGAAGCATTATTAGAGTCAATTTGTTCTCCTATTGCTCGATAATCTTTAACTAAAGCATTGTACTTGTTTAGTATTTTTTTAATCTGAACTGCAATTGAACGATCAATTTCTTTTATCTCGATTGGCGAATCTCCATTTTTTGAGCTATTTTATACAACCATCAAAATATATATATATATATATATATATATATATATATATATATATATATATATATATATATATATATATATATATATATATATATATATATATACATATAAAGATACATATAAGTTAAAAATATTGAAACAATACATAGAATGAATATTAACTTTCATTTGTCAAAATTACCTTAGTGCTGCATATCTGTTTAAAATCTGATCATGCGTGTCCACTATATATAACTGTGCAAATTTTGGAATCTCTTTATCACTAGGCAATACAGTTCCCATGAGATGGTAATTTTGCCCAGACATCCTGAAAATGAATGGGCCACCACCTTTGTTGATATTCTTGTCAACATTTCCTCCTATAGATGTAAAGCTAAACATCATGTTGAATTTTCTAATATCATGCTGGAAAAATTTACTTTCTTTATCGTCTGACTTGAATCATCGTAATAGTTCTTCAAGAGGATCTATCATTGGATTCAATTGAATTTTACCATTCATGCAACAAATTGAGAATGAATCACCGTTTTTTGCTGCCACTTTTCCCTTGCTCGCTTCATCTGCCCATACTTTTGCCATACAATGTGAGCATGTAAAAGTATTGTCTCCAATATCTATATAATCTGTTTAACATTTAAAAATTTTAATATTTACAAATTCATCAACACTACAATTTTTATATCAACATTAAGTACGCTAATGTACCTTTTGATATTCCTTTCGTAGATGATTTTGCCTTATCATGTTCATCATACTCTTCTGATGTGCTTATCGGTACTTCAATAAGCAAATCTTCATTTGGCATATCATGAAACAATCTTTTATTTGATTTTGATTGTTTATTTGTACGTTTTCTTTTTCTTAAACTTCTGATAATGCTAGATTCTGATCCTTCAGTCATGGGAACATCATGTAAAACCCAATGACCAAAGTTACTTGTCCTTTTTACTTTTACATTAAAATAATAAAACATTTATGGGGTCCAACATTGAGTTTCCTTATACGATGGATGTTTCTTTAGAGCTATCAACCTGTCAATCGGTATTGCTTGTATTCTGTGCCACTGCACGTTTATTATTATTTTTTTGTATAACATATTAGGATATAAGGGTATATAAAAAACATTTATGGGTATATAAAAACATTCATGTACATTTAGGTTACCTTCAAGTGATCTTTTATATCTGGTAATGATTCTGAACCATCTTCCATAAGTTTTTTTATTCCAATTGGAGTTACATCTGTGTAAAAGTTAAAAACAACAAACTTATATGCTCTTTTTATTTATTACTATCATTTTATAAAGCAGTATATAAATAACCGTTAGTAGCCGAAAGTTTTATAACAACATCGATAAATTTTTCGCTCCTGGATGGGATCCAAGGTACATATTGCTTTGTTTTTTTCTTCAATGATTTCATTCAAGTTGTTAAGTAAAAACATAAAACACTACAAACAAAAAAACGGAAATTAATAATTAAAATAATAAACTTACAGTTTTTGTTCCATTGGGTTTTAAGGTATTCTCCTTTAATTGATTGTTTTCTGGAATCATTGATATCCTAAGAAACGAAAATAAAAAATGGCTGGAATTTTTTTTATGAATATATATATTTACAAAAGTTTAATAATGTATATATACTATGATTTTTAAAACATTGTATAACATGCATCTTATATTTCGAAACGATTCTGATTCGGCGAGGTTGTAGTCATACAATTTTAGAACTTATCACGAAACATAATTTAAATATATAAAAGATATGGACGAAGACAAATACGATTTATAAAACATTCTATAATATGCATATTATTTTTACAAAGGATTCTGATTCGGCGAGGTTGTGGTCATACAATTTTAGAACTTATCACTTAACATTATTTAAATATATAAAAGATATAGACGAAGATTACTATGATATTTAAAACATTCTATAAAATGCATATTATATTTCCAAACGATTTTGATTCGGCGAGGTTGGTCATACAATTTTAGAACTTATCACCTAACATTATTTAAATTTATAAAAAATATCAACGAATATAGCTATGATTTTTAAAACATTCTATAACATGCATCGTATACGGTTTAATGTTATCTACTAACCAACAGTTCCTTCAGAAACATATTACATTCATCAGAAACATATAAACAATTCAGCAATTCATAAATAATATGTAATTTAATCATTTCATATCAGAAACATGCAATTATAAATATATGTAATTAAAGTTCTATTAATACGATGATTTAATAATTTAGAAACTTTAAATTTCAGTACATGAAATACATCTAACATCAAAAAGTAACATAGACTATCTTATATATTGATTCTTTCAAGCTTGATCCTTTTATGAGCTGGGTAGTTAGTGCTTTTCTCTTTAATCTCTGCTTCGACCAGCCTCGTAAACTCTTTCTCTGGCATTGTGGGGCAAGTGTTTTCTAATCTGTGAACATACATGGCTCGAAAAATATACAACTTTTCTAACGAACAATTACGGAGATCCCTTGCCCTGATAAACCATTTATGCATATATCTATTCTTGAACAACATACCAAATTCTGGTTCATATATAACTTCACCATCACCACATTGTTTATTCACCAGTTCAGGAGGAAGACTAAGATCGCATTCTATTCCAGCAACAAATGATCCATCCTTCTCCATTTCAGAAAGCTTTCTTTTCTTCACAATCTCCTCAAATTCAATCATTGGATCAAGCTCCTTTAAATCGACATTTTCATTAAAACCAAGCATTTTTCCAATTTGTTTCATTTCACTCATCCCGGCTTCAATACTTCTCATTATAGTTTTGGCATGGGCACTGGTTTTTCTCTTTATACATTGCCGAATTTCTTCCCATTTGTACATATTGAAATCACGCAAACAAAGATTATTGTGTGTTTTGTAGTTCAACCAGCCTTCTCTATGTATAGTTACATTAATAGGGCCTTTTCTCGATAGGATATCAACGGATGTAATTCTTTGAGGAAGATGTCTACAATTCGGATCCAGTGCTTTCACATACCTATTATAATGAATCTTTTTATTATAGTATTGGATCTACAATTGTTTGTAATCTTCATTAATTTCATAAGAAATTTTATCCGCATACAATCTCACATCCTTTTTGTTGATCCCAATTATGCACTTGATTGAATCCTTTAGCTTGTAAAGGTTTAGCTATGCTAGATAAATCTAACATAACTAGGTATAGAAACTGTCTTGGAATATATTAAAGTTTATGCGAATCTAAACTTTAATCTTAAGAAGAACTTAATATCAAACAAAACAGTTCAATATTATTAATAATACGAATACTCAAAAGTATTAGGGTTTACAACCTTGAAGTTTTCTAAAGAATCGTATCTATCTCTATGCTCTAGGACCTCCTTTTATAGACTAAGGAGTCCTAGTCGGCTTACAATTACTTGCTATACAAGATAAATCTTAAAGAATCTTTTCTATATTTATCTAACCGACTATACAAGTTTATCTCATAAGCAGTACAAACTAAACACTCTAGCAGTTGTATCTCTAACTCTAGCAGCTTTAACTCTTCAGCAGTAGTAAGTTAGTACTAGCAGTACTAACATTTCTTTTAGCAGTACTAACTACTTAGAGTATTTTCCTTTAACTTCAATAGCAGTTGTAACTCTGAAAGCAGTTGTAACTCTGAACTCGTAGCAGTAACATTTAGTCTAGCAGTAGTAACCACTTAGTGTATTTTCTTGAACATCATCAGCAACACTAGCAGTAGTAAAATACACAAGCAGTTGTAATCTTTGTAACTAGCAGCAGTAATGACTTAGAGCATTTCTTGTGTAAACCATTAGCAGTCTTAACCATGCAAGCAGCAGTAACTCTAAAACCCAACAATCCTCCCCTAAACTTGATATTTTCCCCTAAAATCATCAAGTTTCAATCATAGCTTAAACAAACACTAAGAGGATGCTTCCAAACAATTAATTATGTTTCTTATGCTTGGGTGCTAGAATCTTTTCCATCTTTTTAAGCAGTTGATATGCTGTTTCATCATAAGGATATTGAAGTTGGAGTCTTCTATTTCCATGTAGCATTTGATGTACAATAGCCTTCTGATATTGTAGAGGATAATCCTTTTCTACAAGCATGTAAATTGTCATACCATGTACATCCAAAGCATGAACTCCACACGACTGAAAAATTTTCCACTGTAGAACTGTGTTGTGCTTTAGAGTTCTCCACTCCTCATCCTCATGATGTGGTTCAAACATCACTTTCAAATATCTCCATATGACTCTATCATAAATTTGTTCTGACCTTTTATAACCAAACTTATCTTTATACAGCTTCCATAGAGTCACCATATCTTCTCAATCAAAATGATGAACCATCTATAGAAAACTAACAAACCTCATAGATTTTCCATCAGCCCTCTTGATATCCCAATATGATGTTTTACCATATATTCCTGAAGTAAAAGCAATAATTGGAAGTTTGACATTAAGAGGAACTGCATTCATGACTTCTTCTTCATTGACTAACGCAAGTTCTGTATGAGCTTGCATTTGTACTTTATCACTTTTATTTTCTACATCAGCTTTCAGTTCTTGTATTTGCTCACTCTGCTCTTGCTCTGCCTTATGCTCTATTTCTGCCTACTCTTTAATATGTTCATATTTCTGCTTTTTGCTACTCTTCTTAACTAGCTCTTCTCCTGTTCTTTTAGAAATCCTCCCCACTTCTTCAGTCTCCATAGATACAAACCTCTCAGTCTTTCTCTTGGCAATGTTGTACAGTTCTTTAATTTTGCCATCATTAAACTGTGATAACACTTTTTGTTGCCAATTATCCATATTTTTTAGGTATGCACACATGACAGATCTTCTTTGTACTTTGGTGGGTGGCTTGTTCTTCATTGCTGCTAACCTTTGTGCTGCATATAACTTTTACAATTAGAATTGTTCTAGCAGCCTTGCCTAAGTGATCTATGAAAGCGTAAAACGAACACTAACACGTTCTACCTTGATCAAGTAGAATTGGAGCGTGTAGTATGTAATAGTTGTTAGAGATGATGACGAAGAAACCTTGATACAATAACATTTTTCTTACTTATTCCGATGTGCATCTTATTGTCTTTGTTATTGTTAATCCCTAGTGCTCTAAACGATCCATGGAGTTATATCAAACTCCATAATTCGTTATAATTAAATCTTACTAATGAAGAAAACTTGAGGTATGTACGCATGACAGATCTTCTTTGCTCTTTGCTGGGTGGCTTGTTCTTCTTTGCTACTAACCTTTGTGCTGCATAAAACTTCTTCGTTTCATCAATAAGCTCTTTCAACATTCTAGCTCTTTCATTAATTGAATACTGCTCTTGTTCTTCTTGTGTTAGCTTTTGGGCAAGTTCCCAATCAGCATCACACTGTGCTCTTTCTTCATCCCATGCAGCAAACAATTCTAAAGCTTTAGCTTCCTTCTCAGTAGTAATTCTCATTTGTTCCAAAACTTTTTTATTCTTCTCTTCAAAGTCTACAGCTAATTTTTCTGCAACCTCAGCATCAAGTTGTATTTGTTTTGTTTTAGAAAGTGGTTTCTCTACAGGCTCTTCACTAAGTATAGCTTTGCCTTTGCCTTTGTCTTGTGGAGATGGTTGTGTTGGGTCCTTCAGTACCCAAGGATCCTTAAAACAGGATTTGAATACAAATTACGCTAAGTGTTAATCAACCGAAAACACAATTAAGTCACTGAGTGAACAGTCACTCAGTGAGTTACCTTCAAGATGCTCAGGACGAGTCTAAGAAGAAAGACTCACCAATTCAGTGAGGCGGTTGTTACTTGAGACGAAGAAGAAGGTAATGGGTTCAGTGAGCGTTAGACAAGAGCTCACTGAACCCCAGTCTCCTCAACAACAATAAGTGATTGAAGACTGAAGACTGAAGGCGAAGACTCAAGAACCTGAAGCCTGAAAGAAAGGCGGGAATGAGCGGGAAGGTTTGAAGAGATAAGGACAAGTCTTATCGGGGCAGAAACAAACCATCCCTAAAGCGGCTAAAAGTCAAGAAGTGTCAGAACTGACACTCGAAGACTTTTTGGCACATTCCTATTGATTCTCAAAAATGACAAATACTGTTGTAGTTGTCAGACACGCCTTCCTATTGTTTATGTATTTTTAATCTTCAGTACTCTTGGATGTTTGCCTATAAATAGCAAACAGATGGAGAAAAGTGGGTTAGGTATTTTTGTGCAATAAAAGCTTAGACTTTCACAATACCCCTTTTCTCCTACAAAGAGTAACCAATCCCTGAGATAGCTCAGTGGGTCGATATTGTTACCACTTAAGCATTGCTTGAGTTTAGATAGGAGACACCATACCTTGTCTATTCAATCCCAAGTGTTTGTTCCACAAAACACTTGGGTAATAGATTCTTTGATTGATTTCTAATAAGAATTTAAACGTTGAAAAACATTGTGTTTTTATATTTACGTTTTACTTATAAGTTGTAATTAATCAAATACATTGTATCAGTCATAAACACAAATAGATTAACTTTTTAGTTAACTCTAAGCATGTTAAGGGAACAACAAGTGGTATCAGAGCCTCTGGTTTATAAAACCTTTCAAAAACTAAGAGTGCTCAAGGTTTTTAAAACCAAGATCCTACTATGGCTGATATTAATGTGCCCCAGCTAGTCGATAAAAAGGGTGGAAGCTTTTCAGCTGTTGCCCCCAGACTTGAAGCTGGTAAATTTAGCAAGTGGAAAAAGCGAATGCTTTGCTACTTGACTAGTATGGAACCATACTACATCACTTGTGTCAAAGAAGGTCCTTATGTCCCAAAGACTGCTGAGGGGCTAAACAAGCCTGAAGCTCAGTGGACCATTGATGAGAGAAGGGTGGTCAATCAAGACCAACGCCTGAAAAGCATCATTATATCTTGTCTTCCTGACGATATAGTGGAATCAGTCATCAACTGTTCAACAGCCAAGCAAACTTGGGATGACTTGATCAATAGCTTTGAAGGTCCCTCAGATACCAAGGAAAACAGGATAATGGACCTGAAACTTGAGTACAATATTTTCAGAGCAAAGGACTCTGAAAGTCTCTCTCAGACATATACCAGATACAAGACCCTGATAAACAAATTATCAAATGATGGTGTAGTTTTGTCTAAGAATGAGACAAATGTTGGCTTTGTCAACAGTCTCCCTGAGAAGTGGTTAAACTTCTCACAAGGCCTCAGGAATGCTAATCACATTCAGACCCTAGAGCTCCCTGAGATCTATGGGAAGTTTGTCTATGAAGACAACTTAATCTCTAGGAGATACCCAGACTCAAAAGCTCTTGAGACCAAAAAGGCATTGACCTCCTCACCCATATCAACTGCCTTTTATTCTTATGGTGTTGTGCAGGATTTTCAAGAGGATTCTGAAGATGAGATTGATGAAAGAACTGGTGATGAGTACCTAAATGATTTAAACTTGGAATTCCAAGAAAGGGCACTCCTTGCTAATTCAAAACGTTTCATCAAAAGAAATCAGTCCAACTTTTCAAAAGCCAAAGCAAATGAAACCACTGAATGTTTTAATTGTGGTAAAAAGGGTCATTTTGCTAGAGACTGTTATTCTAAAACCATCTCAGAACCCTCTTATAAATTTTTAGGAAACAGTTCCTCAGGAACTCGCAAGTTTCAACCTAGAATGCTTTAGTCGACCCAACATTTTCAAAACAATAATGTTCAAAAGGGTAAAAAAGACTTTGAAGCGAAATACAGGAAAGCTAAGGCTAAACTTGCACTTCTTGAAACTAATCCCTCAATGTCTCAGGCTGCTCAAATATCCAAACCTGTTCAGACAAAGAACAAGGTTCTTGTAGCAGAAGCTTATGACTGGGATAAAGAAGAGGTCTCCTCAGAAGATGAGGAAATTAGAGTGAGTGCACTAATGACACTTTCTGAAGGTGATCAGGTGGCTGTTGGAAAAAGCCATGCAAGGAATGGAGAGTGGGTGAACATAACCATGAAGAAGGTAAACACTTTACTTTCTATGGATGATGATTCTGATTGGCAGTCCTATATGAATTATATTTGTGTAGACCTTAAGTTTGTTGAAGAACAAAGGCTTAACTTGCTTTCAAAATATAACAATCTTGTGTTAGAATTGAATAAGTGTAGAGATGAATTGCTTGTACTAAAACAAGCCAAGTTAGAAACTATTACTCTACAAATTCAAAACACTGAAATTTTGAAAAGAAACCAAGCCCTGCTAAATGAACTTAATAAAGAAAAGGCTGTCATTGAAGGCTGGACTAAAAAGAACCCCAAGGTTTTTGATACTATGGGTTTAGTTCCTAAGAAAACAATAGGAATTGACCAACTCACTGAAACCCCCAGTGAGAGTCATAGTGAAATGGCCTTTATTCCAGCTGGCATATATTTTGAGCAAGAAATGCTACCCAAGTCAAATGACTGGATTGTCAGGGACAACCCAGTCAGTAAGTTACCAAACTTTGAGACTGGAAAAATCTTGCTTCCTGAAGGTCAGGCTCTGAAAAATATGCTTGGACTCACTGACCAACCCAGTAATACTGAGTCGGTCAATGAGTCTGAATCAGAATCATTCACACCACTCCCACCACTGACTATCCTTCAGGGTGCTGCACCATGCTCAGACCTCCCACCATTGGTCTACTCTCAGTATTCTCCAAAGGAGAATCCAGGAATGGGAAAAACCATCCTGAAAAGGCAAACCCATGAAGTCTCAGTACATACTGATGACTCATCAACTTCAGTCCCTTCTGAAGTAAATACTGAAAGCCCTGACTCAAAAATTGATCAGTTGGCTGAAATGGTCAGGAAGCTGAGTGAGAAGATTGAATCTTCTGAGAAACCTTCTCAATACAAGAAGGAACCCAAATCAGCTTCCTCAAGCACCAAACCAAAACCCCCCAAACCCCTGAAAAGATGTGAACTGTGTCACTTTACCAATCATTTCACTGATGATTGTTATAGAATCCTTTACTGCATGATTTGCAAAAAGGAAGATCACAGGACCTCTGATCACAAATCATACACAGCCACATCAAATATGGCAGGCTTTAAAGCTCAGGCTTCAAAATATCCTTCTGATTCTAAACAGAAACAGAAATAGAAATAAAAGGCCAAGCCTTTTGCACCTTGCCCTCACTGTGGATTTAATGACCACCTTCCTAAGGATTGTATGATGAACAATAGTTGTAAAATTTGTGAAGATCCCACTCATGACACCTCAGGACATGATAAGGTCATTCAGACCAGAAGAGGTATGACAAAGTCATCCTCTCAGTCTACTGAGTCTACCTCTGCAATCAAATACAAAACCTGTGGTAGCTCAGTCCAGTCAACCACTGATCATGAATCAATTGTCACTTTTAGTAAGACCAAAGTCATGCCCTCCAAGATGTGGAGTCCTAGAAAGAACTAACTCAGTTTACCATTTGTGCAGAGGCATGCCAGGGATCCTGTTTGGCATCTAGATAGTGAATGTTCAAGGAGCATGACTGGTGTGAAAGAGTATCTGCACAAATATGTGGATGAATCAGGACCCAAAGTGATATTTGCTGATAATTCATCATGTTTCACTGAAGGTTATGGCTCAGTAAACTGCAATGGTATAGTCTTTACTTGGATGGCTTATGTTAATGGTCTTAAATATAATTTGATCAGTGTCAGTCAACTATGTGATGCAAAAGACATAGTTTAGTTTGATGATAAGCAAGGAACCATCTTCAATGCAAATAAGGAAGTTGTCCTTATTGCACCAAGAAGACAAGATGTTTATGTGTTAGACATGTCCAGTCTAACTCATAATGGAACTTGTCTCTTTACTAAGGCCACTGAAACCCTCAACTAGCTTTGGCATAAGAGACTCTCCCACCTGAACTTCAAAAACATAAACAATCTTGTGAAACAAAACAAGGTCCTTGGCTTACCATCACTTGTGTTTTCAAAGGATAAACCATGCTCTGCCTGTGAAAAAGGTAAACATCATAGAGCATCCTTTAAAACCAAAACAAACTTTTCCATCAGGAACTGCCTTCATCTTCTCCATTTGGATCTCTTTGGGCCCATCAGTCCTAGATCCATTAACCATGAGAAGTATACTCTGGTCATTGTGGATGAATACTCAAGATACACTTGGGTTTACTTCCTGATCAAAAAGAGTCAGGCAGCTGAAACAATCATGTCCTTTGTCAGGAACATTGAAAATCAAAATGACATCAAAGTCAAACAGATTAGGACTGACAATGGAACAGAGTTCAAAAACTATGCACTTGAATGTTTCTGTGATGAGAGAGGAATTTCCCAAAAATTTTCCTCTCCTTACACACCTGAACAAAATGGTGTTGCTGAAAGGAAAAATAGAACACTCATTGAAGCAGCTAGGACAATGATAAATGGATCAGTCCTTTCCAAACACTTCTGGACTGAAGCAGTAAAGATTGCCTGTTACACACAAAACAGATCCATCATTTTCAAGAGACATAGCAAAACCCCTTATGAGTTATTCAAGGGAAGGATCCCAAACATCAGCTACTTTCATGTCTTTGGGTGTCCTGTGTTTATTCATAATCACAAGGATCACTTAGGGAAATTTGATGCCAAAGCTGATGATGGATACTTCCTAGGATACTCTCTTGTCTCAAAGGCCTTCAGGGTGTTCAACACTAGGAGACAGCAAACTGAGGAAACATTTCATGTTACCTTTGATGAGAGCACGGATGCAATCAGTGTCTCTAACACCTCAGTAGAAGAGATTGTCATTGATGATTCATCAAAATACCCTCCTGATGAACATTATCTGACAATGTCCTTCACTCGTACCAAACAAATGCGACATCTCCTATACATCATCCCTCACAACTTCCTTACCCAACCATCACTGAGTTTGTTGAAGCACAAGAGTACTGATCAATCATTCATCTGAAAAATGTTCAGGAACTAACAATCACAGTGATGATCAACCCACTCAGACACTCAGATGCTGAGATCATCATGTGTGACCCTGACCCTACCCATCAGCCTCCTCATTCTAATCAGTTCCCAACCTCAGACAGTTGACTAGGTCTCAGATATACAACTTGTCAACATAATTGGAGAGCCTACTGAAGCATGCTCACTAAACATGGCTGCACAATTGAGAGCAGCCATCAGCCAATGAATGCCTGTTTGTGGACTTCATCTCCACAATTGAACCAAAAGTGTCAAGGAAGCACTAATCATCCAATGGGTTCAGGCCTGCATGATGAACTGAACAATTTGACAAACAAGATGACCTTGGCAAATGTACCTGAAGATGTTCATCAGGCATAACTAATGTTCAAAAACAAATCTGATAAAATGGCATAGTCATTAAAAACAAAGCCAGACTTGACCAAGGCTATAAACCACAAGAAGGCTTGACTATGACACAACATTTGCACCCAACAGAATGGAAGCCATCAGATCTCCTTGCTTTGCAACCTACATGAACATTCAAGAACCATAATGGATGTTAAAATGATTCTAAATGGGTCACATGAAGAATAAGTTATGTTCAACAACCATCTGGATTTGAAAGCATATAAATCCATGACTTGTACCCAAAGCTTAAACAAAAGCATTTATGAGAAATAAGCTCCCAGGCAAGATGAAACTCTCTACCTTCCTGAATCCAAAATAAATTTGTACAAAGGCATTAATGGACAAAAATTAGTTTATCTACAGACAAATAATGATTAAAGCCATGATTTTCCTGACTATGTCTGCAAGCTTAACAAAGCCCTTTATGGACTGAAATAAGCTCCCAGGGCATGGTATGAAACTCTCTCAGCCTTCCTGATCCAAAATAAATTTGTCAAAGGCAAGATAGACAAAACATTGTTTATCTACAGGACAAATAATGATGTCATACTAGTACGAGTATATGTTGATGACATCATCTTTGGCTCAACAAGTTATAAACTTTGCAAACAGTTTGAAAAACTGGTGGCAAAGAAATTTGAAATGAGCATGATGGGAGAACTGACTTACTTCCTTCGTCTGCAAATCAAGCAGACTGATAAAGGAACCTCTATTAGTCAAGAGAAGTATGTCAGAAACCTAGTGAAGAAGTATGAGCTCAGTGACTGTGCCTCAGTCAAAACTCACATGGTACCCCCAAACAACCTTGGTCCTGACCTTACTGGAAAACCAGTGAATCAAACTCTTTTTAGAGGAATGATAGGATCACTGATGTATCTACTTGCATCAAGGCCTGACATCCAATTCTCAGTTTGTTTGTGTGCCAGATATCAATCTGACCCAAGAGAATCTCATATCACTGCTGTAAAAAGGATATTCAGGTACCTGAAAGGTACTCCAAACCTTGGATTATACTATCCAAAATGTTCAGGCTTTGATCTCAAAGGATACTCAGACTCTGACTATGCTGGATACAACATGGACAGAAAAAGCACCTCAGGCTCCTGCCAAATCCTTGGTGGAAAACTAGTCTGTTGGAGTGCTAAGAAACAACAATCAGTTGCCATATCCTCAGCTGAAGCTGAATATGTTGCAGCAGCAAGTTGTTGTGCAAATGTACTCTGGATGAAAAGTCAACTCAGTGACTATGGAATTCAGTACAAGATGGTTCCCATCTTTTGTGATAACACAAGTGCAATTGCCATCTCAAACAACCCTGTTCTTCATCAGAGAACAAAACACATTTATATTAGATATCACTTCATCAGGGACCATGTCATGAATGGTGACATTGAATTACACTTCATTCCTACTGAATATCAGCTAGCTGATATATTCACCAAACCATTGGATGAACCTACTTTCACAAGACTGAAAGCTGAATTAGGAATGTTGGATATTGAGATTCAGTCCACTGATTGAATCCATCCGACCAAGTGTAAATTCTGAGAACCCCAGATCCCTGACTCAATGTGTTCCTCAGTGAAAAAGATCACTGAATCACCTTCCCTGTACCTCAGGAACTAAACCCAAGTCCCTGAACCCTTGTAACTCAGGAACTAAACCCAAGTCCTGAACAAGTAGGTTCACTGAATGAAGAGTCATTCAGGGCCCTCAAGTGACATTCAATGTTAACTTAAATGCTCTAAGTATCTAGTTAGTAAATGTCCGAGGTTGGTAACTGAATTCTTATTTAATATAAGAATATTTGTTCTTTTGCCTTTCTGGCATGCACCTCATGGGCCCCCACATTCCCACTTGGCATTTAATGCCTCTCCAATCACATAACAGATATGTGATGACTCAACCCTGCAAATTACACTTTTTGCAGACGGCACAACTGTTCACCTCGACAGTTGCGTAAAACAGGGAAAGTGGAGTGGTTATGAATTAAATGCGGATCTCAAACGTTTTATTCAAAACGGTTTTCAAAATAATATCTTTTGAAAAAATTAAACCGCTTAATGCCTAAAATACCCTCCTCTCCACTTCCCTATAAATACCCGCCAAACAAAAAACACACACATGTTTTTAAAAATCTTAAGCGAATTCTTGCCTTTTTTTTTTCTTTCAAAACAAAAAAAGGGATTGTGTGTGTGTTCTTAGTCTTTAGAAACCCAGACCAGTTTTTGTTCTTGCAAACCCAAGACCTCCCAACAAAAATGGCTACATCTAAAGCTATTACATACGCCCCAAATGTGGAATTCCTCATTGAGGGCGTAGACATGACCAAAAACAACGTGGTAGGAAACTTTGCCTATCCCCAAAAGTTTTGGGCGTACAGGAATGTGGTTAAATACCTTCAAAACTGCTTTCTTGCTACGACATTCACAAAGACCCCCTCTGTCATATATCATGACTACTTGAGGGAATTCTGGTGTACTGCAGTGGCAAATAGCCCTGAGGACACCAAGGACTCAATTATCACATTCTCAGTGATGAATGGGAGAAGGACCCTCTCCCTTGATTACAAAACCTTCATCAAAGTCACTGGTCTTAATTTCGCTGATAATTTTGAGCCCAACCCCACTGACCAAGAAGTTAAAGCAGAATTGCTTTTTCTAGGGCCACATGACCCCAAACAACATGATGTGGCCCCAGGTTCATTATTGGCCAAGGCACCAATAATCAAAGCTTGGTTTCCCCCAGCCTGGAGGATCCTAATGACTTTTGTCATTCAGGTCCTTGGAGGCAATAAATCCTCTACGGAGCAGTTGAATGCATCACAATAATTGATGGTGTTCAGTCTCCTGGAGGGTAGAAAAATATACATCGGAGGAATAATCTTCCGTGACCTCGTGGCCAAGCTCTCAGAAAAATCTAGACAAAGACACATGTCTTGCCCTAGGTTTATTTCCTGTGTGCTTTAGGCCTTACTAGGCTCTGATTATGTTAGGCCTGACGTTCAAGGATCAAAACCTGACGTCTTACATAAGGCCAACTATTCTAGAGACCTTACTGAGGTACAACCAGTACCCCTGACCAACTATATGCTGGTAGTTATTCAGGGGGAAAATGCAATCTCACCCATTCCTTCTCCTGAAAAGCAGGAGAAAAAGAAAAAGAAGGCAGGGACCAAGAAGGTGGTGAAACCCACACTACTCTCCCTTGGATCTTCTGCCTCAAAAGAAGGGCAAATGGCCAAGACCTCAGAGACACCCATAATTGAGACCCTCTTGACCTTAAAAGAAAAGCCAACGGAGGGTACTGAGAAATCATCCTCAGTATCCTCAGGCAAAACCCTTCCTCATGGCTCTACTGACATACACAAGTCAGTGGGTCAGGAACCTCCACCCAATCACATCCCGATGAAGGCACTGATAAATCACAATCTGTGCCTGAGGGAGAAAAGGGTCCTAAATCCTCGGTAGAGCAGCACTACTCTACTGAGAAGGGGACCCACACCCATTCACATCTTGCTTACGGCCCTGAGAAATCACACTCAGGGTCTCAGGGAGTCAAGGACCCTAAATCCCCAAAAGGGAAGTACAACCCTGATGGGAAGGGGGTCCATCAACAATCACAAACTGTGCCTAGTGATAGTACTGGAAAACACCCACCAGTGCTTGAAGGCGCACATGGGGACAAAGACTCAAGTGGCATGCAACCACCCACTGATATGAAACCACAGCCCCCTCAAGGCGGATCCATTCCCTCGGGAACTGACTCCAAAAGCCAGGCTGAGCAAACCCACTCAGTTATTATGGCAGGGTCAGGACCTGTCCAAAACCAGTTGCAGATTCAGTCAATGGTGGATTTTCAGGCTGTTCTCTTGTCTGATGAAGAGCTCAGCATTGACAGTGAGGAAGAAGTGTTTGAGGCAGGTGATGATATGGACACTGATGCTCAACCCACTGAACAATCGCATCAGTCTTCTCCACCACAGGGTGAAGAATCAGCATCTCAGGCTGATCATTCATCGGACTCTGAATCATCCTGCCCAGCCAATCTCAGGAAGTATGACAACATTCTTCCCCTCACTGAAAGTCAATTGGTCAAGTTCTTGCAGAAAGCCAACAATGCTCTCTTTCAAGGGCTCACTTAATAAATTTTTGACCAACATTGTGAAGCTGAAGTTCATTATGTCAACCTGAAGGAATCTGTTGAAGCTTATCATGATGAAGTTAATGAGCAACAATCAGGGATTTCCTACTCCTTGACAACTCTTGATCAGAATCTTAAAATGTTCAACGCTACCCTTTCCAACATTACTAAGAGCATTGCAACTATTCAAGAGTCAGTGAAAGATGACCCTGAGCTCAATAAGAAGATTCTTCAGGCTTCTGAGACTTATCAACAACAGTCAGCTCAGTTCACTGAGCTTGTCAACATGCTGACATCCTCTAACCTTCAGGGTCTCAGCTCTTCATTGGACTCCATCAAGTCTTCCCTGGTACTTATGGAGGCACATTTGGCATCTTGGGCCAAATCTTCAAATTCCTTGGCCTGGAATCTTGGGCCTCGGATGACTGCCATAGAGGCTTCTCAGGCATCTCTTGAGGCAAAGATAAGCACTCTTTAGCAAGACACCTCAGACATCAAATCTATGATGACTGGGATCTATCAGGCTTTCAAAGGTCAGGCTGCTCCCTCAACTTCAGTGAGCACTCCAACTCTTGCTCTCACTATGGCTCAAGCAACAGTTGAGGGGGAGAAAGTCACTAAAGCATCTTCCAGCCAACAACCTCCTTCTCACACTGAGGGGGAGATTCCTGAAACAACCCCATCATCTACTCACCAAGATAAAGGCAAAGGCATTCTCACTACTACTGAGCCTGAACCTATAATATTGGTGCCTGCTTCCCAGGTCATAAGGCCTGACCCTGATGAACCAGTCAAGGTCCCTTATGAAATTAATGGAGTGATGCATCTTCTCACTGAGACTGAAATTCAGGCTCATATGGAGAAGGAAGAAGGGTTGAAGAAACAGCTGAAGAAGAAAGGCTGAACAAGTCTGCCCTCATCCAGGTGGTCAGTGAAGAGGCTGAAAAGCTTAGAATAGAACCAAAAGCCCTTGCTGGAAGAAAAGGTGGTAAGAGCTTTGTGAAAGCTCAGGATGCTGAGATGATAGCTTTCAGGAAGAAAAGGGATGAAAGGTTGAAAAAGGCTGAGGAGATAAGAAAAAAGAGAATTGAGAGGTACCAGTGGGTTATGACAAGCAGATTGAGACCTGAACCAATCACTGATGTCAAGATTCACCAAAATACCAAGCCTGCTGTCATCAGTGTCTTCAGAGGTCCAGACAAGAGAGACTTTGAGGTTCATGATCCCTTTAGATTCTCTTACTTTGGGATCACTGAATTGGATGAATTGGGTCCAATCATATATAAAAAGTCGAACGTTGTCGTCAAGGAACTGATGAAATCCCTGAAGCTAAGATATGAAAAATGTTGATATAAATAATGTCTAAAAATGTTATTAATATTTTTTGATACCTCTACGTTTTGATAATCACAAAATGTAAAATCATTAAACGAAAGATTATGACGTAAACAAGTATTTAGTTGTAAATATCTATTTTAACAACTTAATCACTTAAGGTATGAATAAACAAATTCCTAATGCATTATATGATCAAAGGAACTTTTTCTTAATCACTAGATTTTTTATAAAATGACACAAACATTTTATATCTTTTACAAAATCATTTTTGGAAATTAAAGGAAAATGTTTAATCCATAATAAATTTATGAATTCAAATTTTCAACCAAAAATGGCAAAAATGTTCCAGAAAAACATTCCCCACAAAAAGACAAAGCTGGGCAACGGATATAAGGGGCGACCCCCTTAATTATTAAGGGGACCGGCCCACTATTTAAGGGGACCGCCCACACTCCTCTAGCCCCCAGCTTTGCCTATAAATACTGGTTCATTCCTCGACTTTTTCCTCACCTTTTGCACCCCAAACCTTCTGTTCTAAATCTCTTCTTATATCTTTCTAAATCCTTTCTAAATCCTTTGATCATATATTCTTAAGCATTGGTTTCTAAGTGATCCAAGCTTCTACCATCCAAGTGTAAAAGAAGAATACTTCTATCAATCAAGACTAGAAGTATTACAACTTAGTATCATCTTGTTACCTAAGTTGTTAGTTTAGTAAACTTTGTAAATCATTCATTCATTTGTGTATAAGGTGTGTATATTAATTAGATAGGTTTGAACATAAAGTGGTTAGATTAGTTTAGTGTGTAAGAAGTATAGTAAAGGTGTGAAGAAGCAAAGGTGTGAAGAAGTAGAGGCGTGAAGAAGTAGTATTAGGAAGTGAAGAAGTAGTGTATAGTTGTGAACTAGATTGTAGTTGTGAAGAAATAGTAGTGTTGTGAAGAAGAAGTAGAGTAGAAATTGTGAAGTAGTTGTGGTGTGTAGTAGTCGTGAGAAGTCGTGAAGAAGTTGTGAAGCCGTAGTGAAGAAGTTGTGAAGAAGTCGTGAAGAAGTCGTGAAGTAGTTGTGATTGAAGTTGTGAGATTGGTTCTAGCTACGATTAGAACTCGACATTTAGCTTTGTGTCGTAAAATTGGTGTAAGCAAAAGTTGTGTAAGGTTTTCTCCGCCATAAGGGAGTTTGTTGACATAGTGAAGAAAATTCTCGAGTTAGGTGCTCGAGGAGTGGAGTAGGGCAAGGAAGGTGTCCTTGTAGCCGAACCACTATAAATCCTTTGTCTCGCGGTTCGATCTTTCCATCTCTATCTTTCATTTTATTTCATTACTTTACTTGCATTGTTAATTTAGATTTACATATATTTGTTCATATTGTTCAAGAGTTGAGTTCACATAAATTCGAATCTAAGTTTTTTAAAAGTAAACAAATTTTTTATAATAAATTAAAAAGACGTAAAACTATTCAACCCCGCTTCTAGTTTTCCTTAAAAAACTGACAGCAACACCTGATGAACTTGGTATTCCCTCACTCCTCCCAGCTCCAGCCAGTCAGCCTGCTCCCTCTCAGTCCTCTAGAAGAAAGAGGAAGCAAATTGAATTTGAGCCTGAGATCAAAGTTCCTGGCCTTGAATGCAACAGAGCCCTCCCTGAAGGAGTTATATTTGTGAACAACTTGGTCATCGAACAACCTAAGAGAGGTCTCTTCTTCACTGATGAGTTTGGAGACCCAGCCTTCCAAAGATGGAGTGACATTGATCAGGCTGGAATCAAAGCCATGCTTGGTTTCCTCATGATGGCCTCCCCAATCCAGAGTCCTGAAAATGTGAGGTTCTGCCTTGACCTGAGAACCAAGATTCAAGAACATCTTGATCAACATGAGCTGGAATCTAAAAGACCAAAGCTTGAAGCCCTTGGTTACAAACTTGACTGAAGAATCTGCAACACCACCACTATCATGTACTTTGTTTAGTTGTTAGGACTCCTGTAAATGAAATTAATAAAATGATGGCCCTTTGTTTTGTTATTTCAGTGTCCTTAATTACTTTCTAGTACATTCAGTATGAGAAGAAGTCATTAGCTCACTCATAACTGATCAAAACACTTAAGCATAATTTATATCCAAATAGGGGGAGATTGTTGGGTCCTTCAGTACCCAAGGATCCTTAAAACAGGATTTGAATACAAATTACGCTAAGTGTTAATCAACCAAAAACACAATTAAGTCACTGAGTGAACAGTCACTCAGTGAGTTACCTTCAAGATGCTCAGGACGAGTCTAAGAAGAAAGACTCACCAATTCAGTGAGGCGGTACTCCCTGATTGTTACTTGAGACGAAGAAGAAGGTAATGGGTTCAGTGAGCGTTAGACAAGAGCTCACTGAACCCCAGTCTCCTCAACAACAATAAGTGATTGAAGACTGAAGGCAAAGACTGAAGAACCTGAAGCCTGAAAGAAAGGCGGGAATGAGTGGGAAGGTTTGAAGAGATAAGGACAAGTCTTATCGGGGCAGAAACAAACCATCCCTAAAGCGGCTAAAAGTCAAGAAGTGTCAGAACTGACACTCGAAGACTTTTTGGCGCATTCCTATTGGTTCTCGGAAATGACAAATACTGTTGTAGTTGTCAGACACGCCTTCCTATTGTTTATGTATTTTTAATCTTCAGTACTCTTGGATGTTTGCCTATAAATAGCAAACAGATGGAGAAAAGTGGGTTAGGTATTTTTGTGCAACAAAAGCTTAGACTTTCACAATACCCCTTTTCTCCTACAAAGAGTAACCAATCCCTGAGATAGCTCAGAGGGTCGATATTGTTACCACTTAAGCATTGCTTGAGTTTAGATAGGAGACACCATACCTTGTCTATTCAATCCCAAGTGTTTGTTCCGCAAAACACTTAGGTAATATATTCTTTGATTGATTTCTAATAAGAATTTAAACGTTGAAAAACATTGTGTTTTTATATTTACGTTTTACTTATAAGTTGTAATTAATCAAATACATCGTATGAATCATAAACACAAATAGATTAACTTTTTAGTTAACTCTAAGCGTGTTAAGGGAACAACAGGTTGTGTAGCTTTTGGTGTAGAAGATGACTCTCTTATAACAACACCTTTGACTTGTGGTTTGGATGTCTTCAATTCTATCATTGTATGAGCCAAAATACTTTCATCATCTATAACCTCAGCTGTAGAAACTTGTTCTTCGGCAGTAGAAACCATTTCTTTGTCAGTAGTAGTAACTTCTGGTGTAGCAGTAGAAACTTTTGCACTAGCAGCAGTAATTTGCTTACTAGCAGCACTAACATCTTTACCAGCAGCACTATCCACCTTAGCAACACTATCCAACACCACTTCATTACCCTGAGTATCAGCAACCACATACTTATTTTCATCACTCTCTGCACCAAATCCAGCACCCTCATTATCCTTAGCCTCCCCTGAAGCTTGGCTTTCATTCTTCCCCTGTTTGGGAGCATCCTCCCCCAAACTGATAGCTTCAGAAGAACTAATCCTTGGAGTTGTGCCCTCCTTATGTACTCTTTTAAGTTTTGGAGCTCTTGACCTTTTGATACCTTCTAAGAATCTAACCCTTCTCTTCAAAGCTTTGATTTCACCACCTTGAGAAGCAGTCAGTTGTTGTAAGTCAAGAACTTGTGCAGACAGTTTGGTACAAGTTTCCATCAATTCATTAAGTAGTTCAATTCTATCCTCACCACTTCGGCTTGTGTTACCTAGCCCGAGAGGTGGATCACTAGAAGTGTTAAGCTCAGCCTCAACCCTAGGTTGAGCATCTGAACCCCCCATATTAGCCATTTGACTGGGTCCTTCACCTGAATCAGTTCCACTGGCCTGTGCTGCTTCTAAGCTAGACACAGTAGTGGCAGCCCTTACCAACATGTCATTCTCCACACCAATGACAGCCTCATCTGCAACAATGTGAGTAGAACCACTAGCCTGAGGTAGCTCAGTATTCTGTGAATGAGTCCTACGTTTGTATGTCTTTTGTGGTTGTTGTGATGATGATGCCAAAAGTGTGGGTGTGTGATGGGTAACAGCTGGGATTGCTGAACCTTCACCCTGAGTTTGTCTAGCAAGTTCCAACATTGTAGCAAACAATGGTGTAACTGTGCCTGAAAAATCTTTTCCATCCCTCCTCATGTTAGTGAAAACCTTTTTAGTAAAAGAGGGAGTGGGATAAAATCTTTTATGACTTTTCTTGTTAACAAACTGATTGTCCAAAAAGAGTTGTAAAAACCTTGGATAGATAAAATATTTGCTTGAAGAACTACCCAAGTTCTTAACCATACTATCAAAAATTAATTTAGAAAAATTTAATCTTTTATCATTATCAGCCAAACAGATTATAGCAGATGCCAAATTGCTACTGAATTCATTCCAACCAGTGGTCTTTGGACTAAGACACACTAAAACAGTATGGATTAAGAATTTCCACTGATGAGAGAAGTTTCCTTTGTAAAATTTTAAAGCATCATTTTTCCTCTCATATCCCATCAGTGAAAGTTTTTCAAAAATTGTAGCATTTGGAAGATTCTCAATTCCATTAGCATCTCCTAGATGAAGATCTCTTATAATAGATGCCTCAGTAATGAGTATCTTCTGCCCATCTACAAGTGCATGAATTTGTAGTTCCCCATTATGAGTTTCGACCTTAGCAGACAACCAAAACTGTATAATGTTGGAAATATATATAGTAGGTTTTACTGTTAAAGCAAACCTTATATAGCTTGCATTAAGAAAATCAATGATTTCAATAAAATCTACAGACTCGTTAGGTTTTTCTAAAAATGCAACATTATTGTGTGCTTCAGTAAAAGTTAAGTGCAACATGATGATTTGATTTGGGGGTTTTTCGATTTGATGATAAAAACTGAATTAGGGTTTAGATGAGAGTGAATTATGTGCGCGTGAAACTGATTATGTGAATCAATTGGGGATTTATACCCTTAAGTGAAAAGTTACATAACCATACCCTGCACTCTAAAACCTAGCAGCAGAAACCTAGCAGCACTAAGTTTATGCTTAGCAGCACTAACTTTTAACCAAAAAAAATTTCTCAGCAGTATTTTCCCAATATCTTTAAAAACAATATTGCACTCGGATATTTTGAAGGGATTAAGTGTAAAGGAAGACACTAAATCATTTTTTGGTTGCATTTAACCTCTGGTTGTGTGAGACCCATTGATGTCAGTATAAATAACTGCCTGTGATTAGATAGATGCATTAAAAGAGCCTTCTTGACAGGTTTCCAGCTTGTGGCAAGTGTTGCCTCTAACACAAATGTATTAGATTCACTTTTGTTCACTGTTCTCTATACCAGATGTCCTTAGACTAGCACACTATCAAATGATAGAATGGTATAGAGTGAGTTAGCTCGGTTACTATCTGACTAACTATGACCATCAATTCATGTTCAAAATAGATTGATTTCAAGAAAAGACTTTAAAGAACTTCCTAACTCAGGTGTAAACCTTTGTCAAGAGATTCCCAAATCCATTCTATCATTAATCAGATGCACCACAGCAAACAAATCACCGCTTTGCTTCTCACATACCATCAACACCAATCATATTGCTTGCTTAACCTGCAAATGTTAGTCCAAAACCAAGAAAAACACAAGCAATAACATTTCACACCATCTAATTATACTCAGAAGTTGTTCAGAAAAACTAGCAGCATTAACTAGCAGTTCTAAGTATAACTAGCAGTTCTAAGTATAACTAGCAGTTCTAAGTATAACTAGCAGTATTAACACAACAATTTTAAGTAAACTAGCAACACTAAGTATACTTAGCAGCAGAAACAATTTATTGACCTAATAACAATACTAATCCTTTCAAAACTTTACAAAAACACAAAGAGATAAGAATTTTCAAAGATTTATCATTCCAATACTGACAACCAAAAATTGAAATCTACCCACATCAAAAGCTTTTGTGAGCAAATCTGCAACATTATTATCAGTATGAATTTTAACAATTTGAATTAACTTCTTTTCATAACAAACTCTTATAAAATGATGTCTTATCTCAATATGTTTTGTTTTCTAGTGATAAACAGGATTTTTAATAATGCACATAGTACTGCTATTATCAATATATATTTTAGTATGCATAAAATTGTACCCATAATCTAGCAATTGATTCTGAATCCAAAGCACTTGTCCACAACAACTTGAAGCAGCTACATACTCAGCTTCTGTTGTGGGATTAGCAACCACAGTTTGTTTCTTGCACTGCCATGAAATCAACCTGCATCCCAAAAACTGACAACCTCCTGTTGTTGATTTTCTATCCAAGCTAGCTCCAGCATAATCACTATCAGTGTATGCAACCAAGTCAAAAGGTGAATCTTTTCGATACCAAAGGCCTAATTTTGGTTGACCTTTCAAATATCTAAAAATTCTTTTCACAGCATTAAGATGTGAAACTTTTTGTGTGACTTGATATCTTGCACAGGCACACACTACAAACATAATGTCAGGTCTTGAAGCTATAAGATACATCAATGAGCCAATCATTGATCTATACAAATGAACATCAACTTCTTTACCATCTTCATCTTTGAGCAGGGGCTTGGAAGTTTCCATAGTTGTCTTTGCAGGCTTCACATCAGTAAACCCAAACTTTTTCAAAATTTCAGCTACATACTTATCTTGACTGATAAATATTCCATCCTCCTTTTGCTTAACTTGTAACCCTAAGAAGAATGTAAGTTCACCCATTGAACTCATCTGAAATCTTTCATGCATTAGCTTTTCAAATTCAACACATAAAACCTTGTTTGTTGATCCAAAGATAATATCATCAACATAAACTTGAACTAACAAGATATCATCTTTGTGTCTTCTGATAAACAAAGTTTTATCAATATTCCCTCTATAAAAACCATTGTCCAACAAGTATGTTGACAATGTGTCATACCAAGCTCTGTGAGCTTGATGTAAACCATATAGTGCCTTCTCCACCTTGTAAACATTGTCAAGAAAATTAGGATCTTCAAAACCAAGTGGTTGTGAGACATAAACTTCTTCTTCAATAGTCCCATACAGAAAATCACTTTTCACATCCATTTTATACACTACAAAATCTTTGTATGAAGCATAAGCCAAGAATAATCGTATAGCTTCAATTCTTGCAACTGGAGCAAATACTTCATCATAATCAATACCTTCTTCTTGAGTGTATCCCTGAGATACTAACCTTGCCTTGTTTCTAATCACAATGCCTCTTTCATCCTTTTGGCATCTGAAAACCCACTTAGTACCAATTGCCCTCTTCCCATTAGGAAAATCTACCAGAGTCCAAACTTCTTGAAGCTTGAATTGTAGAAGCTCTTCTTGCATAGCTTACACCCAGCTTGGATCCTGTAATGCTTCATGAGCATTCTTAGGTTCTATTTGTGATAGAAAAAAAAGCAAACAAATAGTTTTGAAGGTCTTTGAGATTGTTTCTTTGATGAAGGGATCTAGCAAAGAAACCTTGGTCCTTCAAATCCTTTATCATTTTTCTTGTTTGAACAGCAGATTTTGGCTCTCCAATGATTTGTTCCTTAGGATGATTCTTGTGAATTCTTATAGTTGGAATAGGACTGACAGGAACTTCATCTTCCATATTAGTTAAGTCAGCCTCTGCACCAAGTACATCATCATCAGTATCAGGATATATTTCTTCCAATGCAGGCATGTTTGGATCATCTAGATAGTCATCATCATCAAAAGATATGCCTTCCTTGTCAGCAACATTAACACTTGGCTTCGCAGTATTAACAGAGTTAGTACTGCCAGTGTTATTTTCTTCATTGGCAACATTAACACTTGGCTTAGCAGTATTAACAGAGTTAGTACTGCTAGTGTTAATTTCTTCATTGGCAACATTATCTGATACATCATCCTTTTCTTGTTCATCAGTCTGCTTTTCTTCATTAACCACTTTATCATCATCAGAAGATTTTACACCATCTTTTTTATTATCTTTTGGATCTTCAACAAGATCATCTTCTTGTGAACTCTTTGACTCTTGGGTTGAGAAAGGTGGATCAGCAGCAAAATATAATCTTTGCCAGGTCTTGTCTCCTTACCAGCTTGACCTGCATCATTACTTGATTTTGTACCTGCAAAATTGTTAGACTCTGTACCTGCAACAACTGGCTCATAATTCATAGTCTTGGTTAGTGAATCAATATCAAACAGCCAGTTTGGTCCACTCCCTGCAACATTAGGTGTACTCTCACTAAACCTAACATGCAAGTTCTCTTCCACTTTCCTGGTCCTACTATTGAACACTCTAAAAGCTTTGCTATTCATTGAGTATCCAACAAAGAATCCTTCATCAGCCTTGCCATCAAACTTGCCTAAGTGATCTATGGTATTCAAGATAGTAACAGGACACCCAAATAGTCTTAAGAAATCTAGCAATGGTTTTCTACCATGTAAAAGTTCATAAGGGGTCTTGTTGTGAAGCTTAACTACTTTACTTCTATTCTGCACATAACAAGCAGCATTAACTGCTTCAGCCCAAAAAGTAGTAGGTAATTTAGAATCAGCTAACATTGTTCTAGCAGCCTCAATAAGTGTCCTATTCCTCCCCCCAGCAACTCCATTTTGTTGAGGAGTTCTAGCTACACCACGCTGTATCTCAATACCTTTCATCTCACAAAACTGGTTCATATCCCTATTCTTAAACTCAGTTCCATTGTCACATCTTATCACTTTAACCTTATGGTTAACTAGGTTTTCTATCTTGGTTATGAAAGCCTTAAGAATGCTACTAGTTTCATCCTTAGATGCTAAAAAGAAAACCCAAGTAAACCTACTATAATCATCTGTGACAACTAAGCAATACATCTTTTTCATTAAACTTTTTACAAATGTTGGTCCAAATAAATCCATGTGCAACATATGTAAAGGCTGACTTATAGAGTTCACTACTTTGGTCTTACAAGAAGGACTGTGTTGTTTTCTCTTCTGACAAGCAACATAGATTTCAGTATTTTCAAAAACTTTTAAAGGTAACCTTCTTACAAGGTTTCCCTTAACCAATTTATTCATTGTTTTGAAATTTAAATGTCCTAGCCTTCTATGCCAAAGCTTAGATTCATCAGATGTGGCCTTTGCAAAGAGACAAGTCAAACCTCCTTTGGGAACCATATTCTTTAAATCAACACTATATATGTTGTCTGTTCTAGGAACTTTAAGCAAAACATGACTTTCATCAGTCAACTCAAAGTCAGGAGATAAGATAAAACATTCAGTCTCAGTAAAGAGAACACTATTCTTTTTGTCACACATTTTTGAGACACTAAAGAGATTAAACTTAAGCTCTTTTACAAAGTACACATTATCAAAATCTAATTTACCAGTTTTTATTGTACCTTTGCCTGTGATTTTCCCTCCATTGGGATTACTTCCAAAAGCAACATATCCTCCATCAATTGCTTCAAAATCTTCAAGATAGGACATGTTTCCAGTCATGTGCCTTGAGCATCCACTGTCAAATACTCCTTTATCTTCTAATTTCACTTGTGGATTGCCCTGCACATAAAGTAAGAAAATAAGTTCATTTTGGGGACCCAAGCCAATACTGACTTGGATCTGCCTTGTGCATTAACATAATCATACCTCTTTAAAACTATGGATGCACTGCTATTTCTGGAAACATGATTTAAAACTTTAACTTTTGGTTTCCAGACCCAACAAGCTGAGGCCTTAACAGCATAAAAATGATTTCCCAAAACAGTATCAGTTATTGCTTTTGGCTTAGCAGTAGAAACTACTGTTTTTGCCTTAGCAGCAGTAATTGTTGTATTCTTTTGAATGGGCCTTTTTACAGTTGAATGTGCTTTATTTGAAATCTTTGATAATTGTTTAACACCATTCACTGTTCTTTTTGAGTTAGCAGTACTAACTGATCTAGCAGTATTAGTTACTACTGCTGATTTAGAAACATTTTGTTTGGCAGTTTTAACTGATACTAAACCAGATCTCATTTGTACTGCTGTTGGAACTATGTTTCTTTTAGCATGTGGGTGAGTATTTTTAGAAAAACTTTGATGATTCACCCTCCTAGCATAGTTCGAAACAGGCTTTCGATAGTAAAAACAATTTTCCCTTAAATGCTCAAAACTACCACAGTGAAAACAAGTCTTGTTAAACATCACAAAGTCACTGCCTAATCTTTGTGACATCATGTTATTCCAATTCCTCTAGTTACCTCTAGGCCTGTTAGTATACTCCCTAGGTTGCTCAGTGAAATCAACAGTTTTCCTAGACACCTTATCACCAAAACTAGGTTTGACAAACTTAATTTGTTCAACACTAGACTTAACTGTTTTACTTTCAACCTTAGGTTTAGTCTTCACCTGTTCCTCATCATCATCAGACACCCAATATTCAATGATAGGTGCATCAGTATATTTATTTTCAACCTTAGGTTTCTCCTCATTAGACTTACTATTTTCTCCTAAAGGCTTAGCATTAGACTCAACTAAACAAGACAATTCAGGTATAGGAGGTACATACTTTCCTGTTATTGAGGGAGAAACTTCATTATAACCTATACCACTACCTCTCCTCATAAGTTGACACTCTATTGTCTTATTTACACTTTCATATGCAAATTCAAGCTTATTTACCTTAACTTGATGTTTTTCTTTTTCCTGATAAGCTGCATCTTTTTCTTTTTGAGCCTTTTCTAACCTTTTAGTAAGTCCTATAATGACATTCTCTTTAACATAAAGCTTACCTTCAAGGACATTAACTTTCTCTACATACTCTGACTCATTCTGTTTAAAAAATTCAAGTCTTTCCTTAACAGATTTTAAGCCTACTTTATAGCCTAAATTATCTAACTTTAACATCCTTACTTCTTCTATTAGTTTTTCATTCCTAGATTTAAGTTCCTCAATAGTATCTAAACAAGATTTATAAGTACAACCAGAATCATTAGATACCTCAGAATCAGAACTTGATGAAGAAGAGTAAGCCATAAGTGCAAAGTTTGATCCTTCAGCTGCTTGGTCACTCCAATCATATCCTCCTAAACCATCACAAGACACCAAAGCTGTAGAAGTCTTAGGTTCCTCAGACACGGCTTTCCTTGAGCTCTCACCATTCTTGTAGTCTTGGCTCCTTGGTGCCCTGCATTCTCTTGCAAAATGTCCCTTCCTATGACAGTTGTAGCATTCAATCTTGGATTTATCAAAATCTATGTTATCCTGCCCATTGACCTTGAGGTTTCTTCCAGTCTTCTTCAAAAATCTCCTTGCCCTCATTGTCAACATTGCCATCTGCCACTTCAAGTCCATCTCTTCAAGATCATCTGGATGAATCTGTTCCAAATCTTCATGCATAATCTGAGGACTAGTAGATTGACCAGCTAAAAAAGCATAGATAACAACATCACTCAAGTTATCAAGGGTTGTAGACCCAGCAACATTAACTTGTGTGCTAGCAGTACTAACTCCATGAGCAGTATTAACTGCTTCACTAGTACTGCCAGAACTGTTATTGGAGGAGGACACAAAAGCTAAGTTTTGTGTGCTTGAGGATAAGCTAGATGACCCTTTGACTTCAGGTTCATAAACTTTAAGATTGTTATATAGATCATCTAAACTCATTGTATCAAGATCAGCCTTGTTTCTCCATACCACAGTATGTGTATTCCACTCTGGTGACAAGCTTCTCAGAAACTTTTGATTTATATCTTCTTAAGGAATTGAGACTTCCACAAGTGCTAGTTGACTAATAAGTTTCTGAAGTCTGTCAAAAGTCTGATCAAGATTCTCAGAACTTGGAGCAGCAAAATTCTCATATTGTTGCTTCAAAAGGTTCTTTCCGGTCTTCTTGGTAGCAGCATTCCCTCCAAATCTTTTCTCAATAGCTGCTAACAACAGTTTAGCATCCTTGATGTGATTGAAAGTCAACTGATGGTCATTAGGAATGCCCATCATGAGAGTGCTTCTTGCCTTAACTTCCAGTCTTCTTTGTGCCTTGTCTTCAGCAGTTTTAATAGGCAAGGTAATGACATTACCATCAGCAGAAGTTTTTGTTTTAGGTAAAGAATTTCCAGTCTCTATGACCTCCCACATAGAATAATCAACCATTTGAATATACTGCTCTATTCTCATTCTCCATAGCTCATACTCTCTAGACTTGAGCATTGGCACCTTTGATGAAGTAATCATGTGTGTAGATTCTGATTCCATGTCTTCAGTAAGATCAAAACAGTGTTGAGTCTAAACAGGTTCTTCTTGATCACAACTTCTAGATCACAAGCTCTGATACCACTTGTTGATCCCAGTTATGCACTTGATCGAATCCCTTAGCTTGTAAAGGTTTAGCTATGCTAGATAAATCTAACACAACTAGGTATAGAAACTGTCTTGGAATATATTAAAGTTTATGCGGAATCTAAACTTTAATCTTAAGAAGAACTTAATATCAAACAAAACACTTTAATATTCTTAATAATACGAATACTCAAAAGTATTAGGGTTTACAACCTTGAAGTTTTCTAAAGAATCGTATCTATCTCTATGCCCTAGGACCTCCTTTTATAGACTAAGGAGTCCTAGTCGGCTTACAATTACTTGTTATACAAGATAAATCTTAAAAGAATCTTTTCTATATTTATCTAACCGACTAAACAAGTTTATCTCATAAGCAGTACAAACTAAACACTCTATCAGTTGTATCTCTAACTCTAGCAGCTTTAACTCTTCAGCAGTAGTAAGTTAGTACTAGCAGTACTAACTTTTCTTTTAGCAGTACTAACTACTTAGAGTATTTTCCTTTAAGTTCAATAGCAGTTGTAACTCTGAAAGCAGTTGTAACTCTAAACTGGCAGCAGTAACATTTAGTCTAGCAGTAGTAACCACTTAGTGTATTTTCTTGAACATCATCAGCAACACTAGCAGTAGTAAAATACACAAGCAGTTGTAATCTTTGTAACTAGCAACAGTAATGACTTAGATCATTTCTTGTGTAAACCATTAGCAGTCTTAACCATGCAAGTAGCAGTAACTCTAAAACCCAACACTCTTCAAGCACTTTAAAAGCCTCAAAATGAGAAGCCTTTCCTTCTTTCTTTTCCTTTTCAATCATTTATACCGCATATTTCTGTTTTTCAATATCTTTAGCTGTCATCACAACATTTTCCTCTTGTGCAATGAATTCAATAACTCCAACTTGTTAAGCTGCTTTGTCTACAAATTCAGATGTTTTATTACTTGAATCTGCAACAACATTTTCTTTTCGTTTTCTTTGATTAGGATCACAGTGAATTTGTTTTTGTTGCCCCACCCCGAATGTACCAGTAGGCTGATTTAACTGATTAGCATATGTTGTGTTGGGTTGTTGCTTCTGATTAAAAACTCTTATGTTTTATTTTTGTTGCTCCAACACGAATTTACCAGCAGGCTGATTTAACTGGTTGGCATGTGTTGTGTTGGGTTGCGGCTTCTGAATAACATCATCTTTATTTTCTGCATGAGTATTTTTTTGCTTGTCTCCATTAACATCAGATGTCTGCATGTGCTGCTCATTAGATATTTCAGTTTCTTTTTCTTGATCTTTTTCAGCATCAAGAGGTGTTTCATGTTGGGGTGGTTATTGAGGTTTATGATGTTCTGATAAATATGGTGATGTATCTTGACATAGATAGGAAGCTGAATATACATTAGATTTTGGATCTAATGGTAGTTCAACAACAATTGGCTCCTTATGATGATTTTCTGATCATCATATTTCTTCGCATCTTTTCCTTGATCTTTATCATTGTTAAAACTTCTTTCACTTTGGGAAAGTGGATGAGGTGTTGTCTCTTCTGGTATATTGGAAGCGGAATTTACATTAAATTCTGGATCTAATGATAATTCAGTAACATTTCTATCAAAGAATGGTTGCTTAAATGGTGGCCCATCTCCTTCAACATTTGTTTTAGAGGTAGATGTTGAATTGTCCACCATAATACTTTCCGCCCAACGCACGAGAAGCAACATGCTGACGGCTATCTTTGACACCTTATCTTTTAGAACTTTTTGATCTGTCGTTAAAACATTCAACAGTTCTTGATCAACCTTTCTATTTTTTTTGAAGGAATAATCTGCTCAATCTGTTTCTGAAGAACACTAACATCATTTTGAAGATTCTTGAAGTATCCAGCGAGAGACTTAAAAATAGACAAATTCTCTTTGCTCAAGTTAGCAAAATGGTTGATATCCGTTTTAAAAGTGAGAATGTCCTTGACTGTTTGATTCAAATTTTGAATAACATATGGTAATTCAAGCATTTCAGAACATAGCTGGACAGGTCTCTGAGTAATGGACGTCACTGTACTCACAATGCTAGATACATTAGATGAGAGATTCTTGACGAAATCACTAACCTTGATAAACTCTTCTCGAACATTGATCTTAAAATCTATTTTGGAAAATGCCACATTCATAGAGTCAATGAAACTATTCATTTCTAGCTTGATTGCGGCAATTAAAGCTTCACTTATTTCGCTTGCAGGTGTTTTTGTCAATGAACAACTGGCAAAATGTTCTACTTCCTCAGTAACTTTTTGTTGTTTTGATGCAATTTCACTAACATCCTTTGAAATTGTAGAGTGACATTCCTTAACAGACTTATTAAAATTATCCACCAATGATTCCATTGGTTTAATAGTTGCGGTGTGCAACTCTCTTATTTGTTCTTTTAAACTAATGAGTTCTGGTTTTATGGCAGAAAGAACAAGTTTAATGATCTCTTCCTTTGATATTTTAGTCGATGAAGACTGAGACAATTTATTTATTTCTTCAACAGCTTCTTTATGTTTCAACGCTAAATCACTTATTTCTTTTGTCATTGAAGAAAAAGATGGCTCAAAAGCATTGACAATATCAGCAGCAATTCTTTCTTTCTGCTTCGATGCTAAATCACTTATTTCTTTTGTCATTGAAGAAAAAGATGGCTCAAAAGCATTGACAATATCAGGAGCAATTCTTTCTTTCTACTTCGATGCTAAATCACTGATTTCTTTCGTCATTGAATAAAACGATGGTTCAAAGGCCTTCAAAATATCAGCAGCAAATGTTGTTATGGATGGAATTGATGGTTTGTGAAGTTGTATGAGTTGACGTTTAAGAGCCAGTTGTTCATTCTGAAGTGCATATATTTGACCTGTAAGACGACGCACTTGCTCTGTCAAACCACCGATTTCAGAAACATTTGATGAAGCGGGCATTTGATACATTTTCTCACTCTAGTTCCTCAAGCAGCAATTGGAAAACTGCCAATAAACTTTTTCCTCTTGGAGGAATAGAAACTTGAAGCTTCGTTAATCCACAAGCTCTATTATCATATAATTCTGGATTTAAAAACTTCTTACAGATCTCAGTTTATAGGTCAAACTTGCATCCTTCATGTGGACATTCGAGGTGCTTCCCTTGGAGTAGCTTTAAACCTACGCGCTTCCTTATACACTGAAAGCAATGGTTGTTTAGACAATTTTTAACCAAAAATGTTTGACCACTATAGATAGAATCAAAACGTATTTGTACATTGCTCGAGTAATAAGCATTTGCTACAAAGTTAGTGCTTGAGAAAAGGATTGCATCTCTTGAGAATAATAAGTGTAGAAATTTATAAACCAAAGCTATATCAACACAGATTCACTAGAATGAACCCCACCAACCTCCCCTTGGCTCACTCTTTTATTAAATCAATAAGCTATAGAAATAGCAGTTTAGTTACAATACTGAAAACAAGAGGAAAAATGATTACACAAAATTATGGTTTCTCCGACTCAGGGAACCAACAAATGAGAGAGAAAACACACAGTAAAAATAATGAGACTAATAAGCCACAAATGGAAAAATAAGGCATTATATAGGTCTTCAAATTTAATTATCTCTTTAGCCCTCCAAGACTTCATAACTTGTCTGCTTTAGTCCTTCTTGGTTTGGGTGGATTCACTTTTAGCTTGAACAATAAAGAAATGACTAATAGCCCCATGTGATTGAGCTGAATCTTATCCTTTCAACACCCCCCATAAGCTTTAGCTCTCCAATGCTCCTCGATCAGCTTTATCCTGAAAAACATTGAACAAACCCAGACACTTGCAAAACTTGTTATGGTCTGAAATACTAAGACCCTTTGGGAATAAGTCTGCAATATTATCTTCAGACTTAACCTTTTTAGTTTTTATAAAACCTGCTGGAATTTTTTCTTATAAAAAATAAAGATCAATTTCAAAATGTTTACTTCTTTCATGCAAAACAGGATTAACAGCTATCTGCATAGCAGAACTGTTATCACAGCACATATCTACAGGAAATCTTACATTTACCTGTAGATCTGCTAATAGTTTTGTGATCCAAATCACCTCATAACACACATTGCACATTGCTCTAAACTCATCCTGAGTTGAGGACTTAGCAACAACAGCTTGCTTCTTACTTTTCCAAGAAACCAAACAACTTCCCATAAACACAACATAACCAATAACAGACCTTCTGTTTACTTTACACTAAGCCCAATCAGAGTCAACAAAAACCTTTAAACTTGTATCATCACTTTCTTTAAAAGTAATACCAAGCCCAGGTTCTTTCTTTAAGTATCTTAAAACCCTGAATGCAAGCCTTAAATGAGATTTCATTGGCTTATGCATAACTTGACTTAAACAATGCACAACATATGAAATATCTGGCCTTGTTAAAGTCAAGTAGATCAGTTTACCAACCAATTTCTGATAATGTGTTATGCCAGACAATGGCTCATCATCACCAAATTTTGAGACAAGCTTTTTATTGTCAGGATTTGTCTCAATAGGAGTACTGCATGGTTTACAACCAAGCATACCAAACTCAGTTAAGAGTTCAGTGCAGTACTTCCTTTGAGTCAGACAAATACCTTTCTCAATATCTAAAACTTCAATACCCAAAAAATACTTGAGTTTTCCCAAGTCTTTTATTAAAAACTTAGAACTCAAAAACTTTTTAAACTTGTCAATTTCATCAATGTTATTCCCAGTGATAATGATATCATCAACATAAACCAACAATACCAACATAACATCATTATCATTCTTAATGAACAGAGAGAAATCATTAGGACTTTGCACAAAACCATTTTCTTTAAGCACATAAGTTAATTTCTCATTCCATTTTCTTGGTGCTTGTTTTAAACAATATAAAGACTTAACTAGTTTGCAAACTCTTTTATCATTTTTATCAGAAAAGCCTTCTGGTAAAGTCATATATACATCCTCTTCTAATTCACCATATAAGAATGCATTATTTATATCAAGTTGTAATAAAGGCCACTTGTTATTAATAGCAATGCTTAAAACACATCTTATAGTGACAATTTTCACAACAGGAGAAAATGTCTCCTCATAATCTATCCCTTCCCTTTGATTAAAACCTTTGGCAACCAATCTTGCCTTAAATCTTTCTACCTCACCATTAGCCTTATATTTAACTTTGAATACCCACTTATAACCAATGGTTTTCCTACCAGCAGGTAACTCAACAATAACCCAGGTACCATTTCTATTTAAAGCCTCAACTTCTTGATTCATAGCCTCTACCCATCTGTTGTCTTTAGCATCTTCCTCATAGGTAGTAGGCTCATGAATTTTATTAAGAATAGTAGTAAATACAAAGTTATCAAAACTTAAGCTGGAATATTTAACAATTTTGTCAATCCCATACTTATGATTCTTATTTACCACATAATCTTTGTATTTAGATGGCAAGGCGGTCATTCTACTAGTTCTTCTAACAGTTTGACCTATTGCTGGTTTTGGTGACTCAGACATTTGTCCAAACATATGTATGTCCTCACCCTCAGACTCATATTCATCATCACTTATAATAATACTCTGTATACCTTCAGAAACAGGGGTTTCTGTTGCATACTTTTTTGATTTAGTGTCCTTCCTACTAGAAGAACTACTAAAGATATTCTCAACACCTGTATCAGCAGTATCAGCAGTTTCTGCTGTATCAGCAGTATCAGCAGTTTCTGCTGTATCAGGCTGATCAGAATTCTTATCAATGGCAGCTTCATCTACAGTGCTGACACTAGGAGTATTATTATTAGGTGCAGACTTGATACTACTATCTGCACTACTTCTATTATCATCATAGGGTTCATCAGACTCAAGGTTTCTTTGACTGCTATCATTATTTTGATCAAAAAAATTCAAGTTATTCAAATCATTTTCTTCAAACACAAAATCTTTAGTGAAAGAATTATTTTTAAAAGGAAAAATTGTTTCATAAAACCTAACATCCCTTGAGAAAATAAATTTCTTTTGTTCAAGATTGAACAGCTTATAACCTTTTTTTATCAAAAGCATACCCAACAAACACACATTTATCAGATCTAGCACCAAATTTATCAGACTCATTCAAAACAGTTGAAAAACATAAGCAGCCAAAACACCTTAAATTTGTCAGACTAGTTTCAATTTTATACACCATTTCAAAAAGACTTTTCCCAGATAACACAGTAGTAGGTAACCTGTTGATTAAGTAAGTAGCAGTTAGAATGGATTCAGTCCACATGTTCAAAGGTAACCCCCCCTGAAACATGAGGGCTCTAGCAGTATTCAATAAATGTCTATGTTTTCTTTCTGCTACACCATTCTGCTGGGGTGTGTAAGGACAAGTAGTTTGATGTAAGATACCATTGTTTAAGAAAAAAACTTTCAAACTTCTTGTTTACAAACTCTGTACCATTATCGCTTCTGAAAACTTTTATAGTTTTTTCAAACTCATTTTTAATCAGATTAACAAAACTTATAATATGATCATAGACTTCACTTTTATTTTTCATTAAAAACACCCACACAGCCCTGGTGTAGTCATCAACAACAGTAAGAAAAACCTAAACCCATCCCTGCTGGTCACTTTATAAGGTCCCCACACATCTAGACAAACAAGTTCACCCAGATTTTTGGTTTTATGATAACTTAATGGGAAAGGTTCTCTAGTCTGTTTAGCTTTATGACAAATTTCACAAGGTCCAAACTGGTATTTTTAAGGTCTTTTAGCTTATCTTTTAACACAGTAAAAACATGGTCAGAGGGGTGTCCAAGTCTGTTATGCCAAATACAATTTGACATAACACAACTCTTAATATTGTTGTTATTAACCCTCTTACCTTCATCAAGAAAGTAAAGACCTCCTCTCTCACTACCAGTCCCCATCAGGAACTTTTGAGTTAAATCCTGAATTTTACACATTTTATCATTAAAACTCACAATCACATTATTATCTTTAGATAGTTTATGAACAGACAACAAACTCACATGATAACCAGGAACTACCAACACATCTTTAAGAATCAAGTTATTTCCAAATTTATAACTTCCAATCTGTTTAACTTGTGCAACAGTAAGATTTAAGTGAGAAACTTCCATTATATCAAAAAAAATGTTACACAAAAGGTGATGTGTTGACTAGCTCCTGAATCAATAATCCAACCAATATAAGTACTATAAGTACTTATATTAGAATTAAAATTAAAGAATCTACAAGTAAAGAAACTGATAACACAATTAGAGGTCATAACAGTACCTGCAACACTAGCATGAGTCTTGCTAGCATCACCTGTACCACTCAATAAAGACATTAACCTCTGATACTGATCACTAGTAAGAGTATGAGTGGTACTCTAACTAGTATCAGCCTTATTATGAGTCACATTATTAGCAGTATTTTGATTCACATTTCCTTTTTTAACAAAACTAGGTGGATACCCCACCAACTCAAAACATCTATCAATAGTATGCCCATTCATATTACAATGCTTACAAACAAGATTTGACACCCTGTCAAATCTTCTGTTATTGTTATTATTGTTTCTATTAGAGTTCCAATTACTGTTTTGAGTATTACCAGTATTAGGCCTGGCTGCAAAGGCAGCAGTCCCATTTTTAACAGTTTTAGAAGCCACATGACTATTTCTGTGAGATTCATCTCTAGACAATGTGGCAAAAGCAGATTTAACATCAGGTAAAGGATCAGTAGTAAGAATAAGACTTCTCACAGAACTGAACATATCATCAAGCCCCATAAGAAATTGCATTAGCCTAAGAAGGTCTGAATGCTCTTTCAATTTAGGAGCAGTGTCACAAACACAAGTGGGCAGATCAACAAGTGAGTCAAACTGTCTCCACAATGCATTAAACTCATGATAGTATTCAGATAAACTCATACCAGACTGAGTTAAGGTGTGAATTTTATGGTGCAAGTTGTAAATCACAGAACCATCTTGTTTATTGTAAGTTTCTTCTAATTCATCCCAAACATCCTTGGCATATTTAGAAATCACTTGACCTTTATAAAGATCCTGTGAAATACATCCTAAATCTAGGATAACACAACTGAATTGCACCTATCCCATTGAGCCTAATATAGAGCATCATTGGGGTCTCTAACACATTTACCATTAATAAAACCAAGTTTATTCCTACTATGTAAAGCCAACTGCACAGCAGCAGACTAGACCTTAAAGTTCTCAGTACCTTCAAGTTTGAATGTAATCAACTGAGCACCAATGTCTTGAGGGTGCAAATATAGAGGGTCATATATATCCAGTTTTAGTTCACTACCACTTCCTGATTCATTTTCAGTTTCTTTATCTTTTTTATTTAGGTCATTCATTTTGACAGAAAATAAACAAAAGAACTAATAAAAATAAACTTAGCAGCCAAACACAGGAAAAAAACAATCAGCAAAGAACAAGAACCCTTATATCTCCTCAAGCACATATAACCACCAACAATCTCAACTCTACAAACACAAATATCCCTTAACCTACACACCGTCTCATGCAATTCTAAAAAACCTAAGAAAAATAACCTAAAGAGGGTGTGAGTGGTATTACAGTGCACGCAAGCTTCCAAATAACACCACAACCAATCCAAAAGGATCAAGAAGATCCAACCACAACCAATAGCACAGCGAAAAACAACTTGAAACAAAAGAATCAAAGTTAGAATCAAACAATTTTAATAACAACAGTCTAGCACAAGAAAACCTAAAAATTATTTTTGGGGTTTTTGATTTTAATTTCAAGAATCTTGAAATTAGAATCAACACAGCCAGACTTAACCAACTTAATTAAAAAAAAAACCTGAAATTAGGTTTTGATACAGTAAACCCTAATTTTGACCAATTTGATCAAATATCAAATTAACTAACTCCGACACACAATTAGACCACAAGAACACTAAATCAGGGTCTAATTGTAACAAGAACCACTAGGATCAAGAAACCCCCAAAAATTGGAAAACCCTAATTTTTAGGAAAAACTAATTTACTCTTTAGATCAGTCAGATCTAACAACAATAACACTAAATCCACCCTCAGAACAACCAAATCTAAACGTATAGATCAAAACCCCCAAATTTAGAGAAACCCTGATTTTTTTTTAAACTTTTTAAAATCTTTGGTATAGAGCAACCTGGCTCTGATACCATGTAGAAATTTATAAGCCAAAGCTATATCAACACAGATTCACTAGAATGAACCCCGCCAACCTCCCCTCTGCTCACTCTTTTATTAAATCAATAAGCTATAGAAATAGTAGTTTAGTTACAATACTGAAAACAAGAGAAAAAATGATTACACAAAATTAGAGTTTGTCCAACTCAGAGAACCAACAAATGAGAGAGAAAACACACAGTAAAAATAATGAGACTAGTAAGCCACAAATGGCAAAATAAGGCATTATATAGGTCTTCAAATTTAATTATCTCTTTAGCCCTCCAAGACTTCATAACTTGTGTGCTTTAGTCCTTCTTGGTTTGGGCGGGTTCACTTTTGGCTTGAACAATAAAGAAATGACCAAGAGCCCCATGTGGTTGAGCTGAAGCTTATCCTTTCAACAATAAGCAAATTTGATATCATTTTTCTTAAGGAATGCGCCACAATAAGCAAATTTTCTTTGCATAAGTTGGTCAACTAATGCCATAGCCTGATAGCTACGTTGTTTGTCGGTCGCCCTTTACCAGTGAGCTCCATTGCCAAGAATAACATCAATGAAATGTTGATAGCTCTATATGTACACAATATTTAGGCAATATGTGACAGCTTTGGTTTTAAAGACTCTCACAGCAGATGTATGACTAGTTACAGTCATCAATAGGCTGGGCAGGACATTATGAGTATTGGTCTGCTAATTGTAGAAGGGGCCTCTTAGGTCCTGGATTATATAGAGATTGCCTGATTCTAGCATTTGTTTTCACTATCGAATCAAACAAGTTAATTTCTGGCATGATAAACTTATTCTTGTTTATAAAACAGACGAAAAGGTCAAAGTTTGATACATGGTACCCACAAAACAACATGGGTTGTATATGATAGCATTAAATGGTCAACCGATTATCTACATTTTGAAAATGCATACCAAACAACATGATTTGTCTTAAACACATTAATGATTGTACAATACCTAAACACTCGAAACCAATTATCTGTATTTTGAAAACATAATAGTCACATAAACAGTTTAATAACGCAAGACAAAACCCCCCGCTTAACCTACATAAACACACCTGCTTAGATAGCCTATTTCATTTGATCAAATCAACAGTTATGTCAAGTTATCTAATGATTTTTAGCTGTATATATCGTTCAAACAGAAGATTTCAAAGTTACTCAATGAGTAATAAATATTGTAGCTTTTAGTGACCAGATAAGAAATATACAGTTTGAAAGGAAAAACAAAAACGTACGGAATGTAACATCAGTAACAAAGAGGTAGTCATATTCCGTAAAAGACATCCAAAAACAAACTCCCTCATCAGAAATAATTAGGCCACACCAATTCCCAGATTTTCCTATAAATTCTCTCCTTTTTTAAACATTCTATCCAAAAACATATCAGAAAATTAACTAACTATAGTTACTGAAAAATGGCTTCTAATAGGTATGAGGTAATTAGCATTGTCCTGGTCATAGTCATGGGCTCGCTAAGTGGTGGAGCAATGGCTACAACTGAGTGCACCACTGCAGTTGCGAGCTTGAGCCCATGTGTTAAGTATGTTTCCGGGAATGTATCAGCACCATCACATCCTTGTTGTGCGCAACTAGCCACTGTGGTAATGTCACATATGTCGTGTCTTTGTTCATTGGTCCATGGTGAGATGCCCCAAGGTTACAAAGTTAATGAAACTCTGGTTTTAGGACTACCGGTTGCTTGTAACATCCAAACGCCCCCAGCCAGCCGTTGTGATGGTATATTATGTTTTGTTAAGTTGGGAGATTATTCATATTAACTTTATACAAATAACACACTCCCTTTTTACACATAAGCTAGAATGTGATCAATCAATCAGATGCTTGATCAACTAAAAATTAAAAAAAGTTACACCGTGACATCACTAAAATTTTATCTATGTACGTCTTTTAAAAGTTTCCAATTGGTGGAAATTAGAAGTGGATGATTTGTGCACACCAAAATGGAAAGATGGATAATTACTTTGAGACTGATAGAGTAATTACTTTTAATGTAGTTAACTGAGATCTTGGATTTTTTTCAGGGAAGGGAGCTAAGACTAAGCCTCAAGTGCCTCCATCAACAGCAGCAGCATCATCTGATGAAACCAGAATAATGTGGCCGTTTTATTTCAATATTGTTTTAGTTTTGGTAGCTTCAAATTTGTATGGCTGATTGCTTATTACATTTAGTATTGTACTAATAATATCTAAAATTACTGAATTTCAGTGTTACCTTTTCTTGTGATAATTAAAGAGCAAACTTATTGATCTATAACTCATAAACATATGTTTCCATCAAATTATTTTTTTGATGATGAACTTATAAATTTCGGAATGAGCATTTAGAAAAGAGCACATCTGAAGTTATTGAAGAAACTGAGAAGGATACATATTTTCATAGACATCTTGGTTCTTGAACATGATTACAACAAAACTCTAAATTTTTTATATTTAATAATAAAAAATAAAAAAAAAATAAAATAAAATAAAAAGGTGACCTTAAAATTGACATATGTATCATCTTGGAATCGTTGAATAGGATTTACAACGTTCAATCGTAAAGTGTTATTGTATTGAAATTGTTGTGTTTTAACAAACCATATCATGCTGTTAGTCAATCCAAAAAAAAAAAGTGTAGATTGGCAGGGACACCTCAACCTGTGTACCATAATGGTACCCATCAACCCTACCCAACAAAGGTTTGATGCCTGTAAAATACCTCCACCCAATACCCAACCATGCTGCGGATCAGAATCGAACTCGCGTCCTTTGTTAGGTCAAGACATCACATGCTGGGCCCAGGCTTCTAAGGCAGCTGGTTGATATCATTAGAGCTTATGGTCCTAAGTGAGGACTTCCCGTCGTCACCCAACCATATCACGGTACCATGCTGTTATGTGAATCCAAAAGTAAAATCAAGATTGTTGAATCCATTGCAAGAGGTGAAAAATCCGTAAGCGCCAAACGGGTCATTCTTTATCACGTCCGAAGGTGGGAGTCATGATCGTCAATATCTTACCATTGTTGTTACTGCTAAAAAGAGTAGTTGGGATCGATTTTGTATATCCATGTGTGTATAGTGAGACGCATGGCAATAGATACATGCACATGTTCCGGTTAAAACATATTTATGTTTGGTTGTTCATTTTCAATTTTAGCGCTGGCACTAATTTGATTCTTGAGCCGTTCCATGAAATTTGCACAGAGAACATATAAAATGAAGCTTGAATGACCATGAAACCTTGTTACTTGTTATGTGGATTGTTATCAAGTCAATAACGAATATGGAAATAGGAAAGACATATGCTCGTGGCAGAGAATAAAATGAACAGGCATTGTAACTAGAAACATCAAAATAACTATATACATGGAAATAAAAAGCAGATGGAAAGGGAAAGGTTCGACTGCAATACCATTTGTGTGATCAAGAGATTGAGGGTAACGGATAGACAGATATATAGAGTTAAGTGAGGTCATTTTTTTTTACCTCACAAAGATTTAGCGTAATTTTAGTGTAGTTTTAGTGTACTTCTAGTTCTGAACCCACTGAGCTGATATACACACATTGCTTGATTGCTATGAACCCACTAATCTTATATATACAAAAACTGGTATGGACGTATAAGGAAATAATTTGATGTTGCTGGTGTTCAACATCCTTGACTTGCTAGGTGAGTCTATTGGTTTTCTCTGTTTTGACTAATTTAATCTCGGATTTTTAGCTAGTTAATGTTAACACTTTGAGCTTATCGTTTTTTTAAGTACCATTAGCTGAGAAAATGGTAGTTTTAACTGAAAAAATAAATGGTTTTCACAGAAATAAACAGAGACAACGTGTAAGAGCAAAGGGTATAATAACACTGAGTTAAAGTTTCACACACTGCCATGTCAGCGTCACATCAGCTTTAACCTTTTCACTTTTAACTAAAAAAAAAACACTCCTTATCATAACTCACCCTTAACTCACCTTAACTCACATGGGCGGTATGGTAACACACCTTAACTCACAGAAAAGCTTACCTTTAACGCACGTTAAGGGGTTAACGTGCCCCTTAACGCAGGGCCTTAACTCACTTGGACGGTATGGTCAACACACCTTTAACACATCAAATGTGAAACTTTAACACACTCCTGCGTTAACCATACCGTGTGCTCTAAGAACTAACACCGTTAATGAAACATGAAGTTGTCATGTTCCATAAAAGATGCCCAAAGAACAAACAAACAAACTTTCTTATTAAAATTAGGTCACGAAAATCCCATGGTTTCCTATAACTTCACCACTCGTTTTAATGTTTCTAAGGTTAATTAGAACCTGAAATTTTCTGACAAATTAACCTATTATTCTTTCTTAAAAACAAAATGATTTCAAATTGGTCTGCAATGTTTGGTATTGTTGTGGTTGTGGTCATGGTCATATTAAGTGGTGGAGCAATGGCTCAATCAGGGTGTAGAAGTGCAATCGTGAGCTTAAGCCCGTGTATCAACTATGTGAGTGGTAATTTAACAAGCCCGTCACATTCTTGTTGCTCTCAACTAGCCAATGTTGTCAACTCCCAACCAAGGTGCCTTTGTGCGTTCATGAGTGGTGATCACACAACCACGGGTTTCCATATTAATGAAACTGTGGCTTTAGGACTACCAGATGCTTGTAACATTCAAACACCCCTGGTTAGCCGTTGTAATGGTATGTTACTTTGATGTATCATTCTAGTTGGACATTTAAAAGATACTTCGGCTAAAATTATGACAGCTAACCTCTTTTGAAAAGTCGAAAAAACTAATGTTGCACAAAAATATAATTTCGGTACCTTAAATCGAAAAAAATTATAATAATAATAATAATAATAAATTTGAATACCTAAAATTCAAATTGCCCGAAAGTGTAGTACATTATAATTCATAATGTTTTATGGTTAACTAGATCTCTACATAATAAATTATTTTGTTTTGCAGGAAATGGAACACAGACCGTGCAATTAACATCTGAAGGAACCACAATAAATTTTCCAATTTATCTTAGTTTTGTTTATTTATTGGTTCTGTATGTTTGATTGCTATCAAATACTCCGTAGTAGTTTTACTCTAAGTTGCATCTTCTAAATAATAGTACTCAAGTACTGTAACAATTTAGAATAGTGAATCTGAAGTTTCTTCTCTATAGTTATTTAGAAATATAATGTTCTTAATCATTACATATACATAATAATGTTTAACTTTGAGTGGGTCTGGATCATGAACCAAAATGGTCATGTAACAATGTAACATCTACTGTAATATTTATCTGTTTTTAATGCAATTACAGCAATTACTTATTGGACTCCTTTTTTTTCTTTTAATATTATACGATAACTGGATTGAAACTAGATATAACCAGAGTCCATTTCACCCTTTCAAGTATTGCTAAACGCCTAAAAGTGAAGTACATGTCGTCAAGACTCGTGTCATGACTAAACAGTAGCCAAATGAAATTAGAGAAAATTACAAAAAAAAGTTAGAAAAATCCAAGCTTGATCCATTTTCAACACCTTTTTCTCAAAATGGTCATACTCGACTGCTCAACTACTCGACTTCATTCAAATTTTGACACGTGTCATTCCTTTGGCTGCTCAACTGCTCGACTTTGACTTCTCAAATGCTCGACTCCACCCAATTTTTGACACGTGTCATTCTTTTGTATTTTTTCTAAAAAAAAGTACAAATGAATTACACGTGTCAAAATTTGGGTGGAGTCGAACAGTTGAGCAGTTGAGCAGTCGAGTATGACCAAAATGGTAAAAGGATGCTAAAAGTGTCTACATAGTTGATCAAGCTTGGATTTTTCTACCTTTTAAAAAGTAGAAAAATCCAAGCTTGATCAACTATGTAGACACTTTTAGCATCCTTTTCCCATTTTGGTAATGCTCGACTGCTCAACTGCTCGACTCCACCCAAATTTTGACACGTGTCATTCCTTTATACTTTTTTTCAAAAAAAGTACAAAAGAATGACACGTGTCAAAAATTGGGTAGAGTCGAGCAGCCAAAGGAATGACACGTGTCAAAATTTGAATGAAGTTGAGCAGTCGAGCATGACCATTTTGAGAAAAAGGTGTTAAAAATGATTATATAGTTGATCAAGCTTGGATTTTTCTACCTTTTTAGTAATTTTCTCATGTAATTAATATCAACGGCTAGGTTTTTTTTTTTTTTTTTTTTTTTTTTTTTTTTTTCGGCTAGGTTTTTTTTTTTTGAAACGCCAGTTGAATAAAAAAACACCGAGAAAGATGCTAGGGACGAATTACAAGTACGAGGATAGAGTGTTACATGGGTTATAGAGCCACTCTATCCGATTTAAAGACATTTTTTTGTTCCTACTAGTAATTATCCATTCAAAGAGGATAAGGTGGTATCGTTGAAGATGAGTTCTTTCCATGGTTTCTTCAAAGCAAACGTAGTATCATTTCTGAATCTCCACAAGGTCCACAATGTAGTTTGAACCATGACATCAGAGTACTTGAAGATAATAGGGGCCGTATCCGCAAGGTTGATCATGCCGTGTAGAGACGAGAATGTGATGTTACGAATATTCCACCAGTTGAGGACTTTACCCCTAAGTTTCAATGGCAACATCGCAAGTGACAAACAAGTGTAATTCAGTCTTAGGATCCTCATCACATATCAGACAATGAACCGAATCCATGCCGATTCCCCTCCTATCAAGATTCACTCTAGTTGGAAGCCTTTCTTTCGCAATACGCCATGATGAGATGTTGAACCCCAACGGAAGAATTTTGTTCCATTTAGTTGGTTGAGGGGCTGATGTAACTGAAGAGTGGAAGACATGGAGATGCAATCCTTTGACAGTAATAACCTGGATGAGTCTACTGTGAATTCCCAGTGGTCTGGTTCGTTTGTGAGTAGTAAATGGGCCATCAAATTAACTAGATCAATGAGCTCCATGAGTTTTGGACCTGTGCGAACAGGCCTACGCCTCACCCAATTGAATGTGAGGCCCGGAACTTCAACACTTTCATAGTGTCCAGACGAGTAGGAAAGAACAGGGGCAATAGTGGCAATAGAGACCACATTCTGTCGAGAATGGCTATTGTATATGGGGGACCTGTCACATACCATGCAATTGGTGTTAGATTATAATCGAAAGGGCCGTCGAAATTATATTTGTGGTGAAGAACCACCTACAATTATCACACCAAAATCGAGTAGGTTGGTCATTTCCAATCTAATAACAAATGTAAGTCAATCCCAAATTTATTGAAGTGTCGAGCATTTGACAAACTCACACTATCCATTTCAAATGGGATTTGTCCTGTGGACACACGAGCAATCCAACCCGTAGGATTTCCTTTTCCTCTTCCCATTCTGACTTCTGTAGGTTTCCCGGTAATAGAGAGATCTGCGAGAACTCTTACCCATATCTTACCATTTCTTCGGAATTGTCCGCTCATAGTACGATGGAATTGCCCAATTATAGCTCGACCCTCTGTTCAATGGTTCGATATGAAAGACGACCAACTCTACAACTTTTAGTCCCATATCTTCCAAAACCAACTTGTGTACCCCTACTACATCTGACTTTACGATATTGACTATATTTCGTACGTTTCGGATATATCGTGTCCCCTTTCTTTTTTACTATATGAAATCCACACTTTGACACCTGAGATTCCGTAACGAGTAGATACTTCCGCAGGAGCATAATCTATTTTCTGGTTAAATACATTACTAGATGTTTTTCCATACTTTTTGCATTCAGTTCTAGCTATTTCTGCACCTTCTGATCGACCTGAACAACATATACGGATCCCCTCCACCCCTTTTTTTCATTACTAATTGAATATCCTTCACTATTTGACTAAAAATGGAGCGAAATGATCTTGTTGTTCCTCGGTTGAAAAGAGATATATTAAGCAATCAGAAAAGCACTTTGATAAATAGATTTGATCTTGACCGACTCAATTAAGGTATTAGTCTTTGTTCTATTAGACAACAAAGATCGCATTTTTTTTTTCACTTCGTTCAAATAAAAGTTGTACCCATACGGAATTCTTCTGTTTCTCAGTATGATTTCTATCATCATCTCTATTCCTTTTATCAATTCTCCTACCCTACATAGGTCTATGAATTTCTCTATCAATTCCATTACCTTATCCTTAGCCATGAGGTTCCAATATTTTTTCGATGCCACACGTACCCGATTTGGAAGATATGGAAGTAGTATTGTTCAATTCAGCATAGGTGTCGTGAATGGAACGGTTATTTTATTCCATAGAGTATTTTCCTCAGTATGGAAACGCCACAACCATTTTGCTAACATGGCAAGGTTGCTAATCTCTAAGCTTCCAACACCAAGCCCACCGTGGTTAAATGGAGAGATGACTTCATCCCATGCAACCCAAGCTATTTTTTTTCATACGATGCACCTCCCTAAAAAAGTTTCTTCTAATTGCTTCAAGTTCGCGGATAATCCTTTTGGTAGCCATAAAGGTGGAAAAGTAGTAAACTCCTAGACTACCAAACACGGATTTAATACGTGTCAACCGAGGATTTCCATGTTGAGAGGCGCTTGTGGAATCTATCTACTAAAGGAGCCCAATTTGCACACCTTAACATTTTATAATAACCAATGGGGAGACCTAAGTAAATGCAAGGGAATGATGAGGGAAGGCGCGCATTGGCGTGAGCCGAAGAGTTGACATCCAAAGTGTCAACTCTAACTCCATAAAGTTTGTTTTTGTTAAAGTTGACCTTGTGAACCGAATGCTAGGTGAAAATATGTGAGGATTCTTGAAAAACTTTTTGTATTGTTTATGGACCATTCACCTATAATAAGTGCATCATCCGCAAATTCAAAGTGAGTGATATGGACTTTATCTTTGCCCACAATTGCACAATGAAATATATTACTCCCTCCGTCTCAAAATAATTATCCACATTTTCATTTTGGGATGTCTCAAAATAATTGTCCACATTTTCATTTTGGGATGTCTCAAAATAATTGTCCACTTTCCTTTTTAAGTAAAAACTAGAGAATATAGTAGGGGAATATTCTCTTTAAGTGGTTGAAAATAAAAGTGGCCTCACTTTTATTAAACTTTGTGATTCTTGTCTCCTGACAATAATTTTGAGACGGATGGAGTATTCGCTTTTTTGCTTCTAAGAAAACAATATTTTGTGCTTCAATCACCAATATGAACAAGAAAGGTGAAAGAGGATCATGTTGGTAGAAAATTATATTTTGTCGATCAACATGGTTGCAAACAAATAAATATGTACTACCAATGAGTTGAAGGTTCAAGTTTCGTTAATATCTTACACACATGTGAGATATTATGTGTCTAATAGCCAGGTACGGTTGTGTATATTATCTAAGTTTGTCAATCAAGATGCGTACAACTATAAATGAGCTTACTAGGACAATTGGGTCTAAATGAATTCTTAACCCACAGGCGGAAAATGGATATTTTTTCGCACTTTATGATGCATTTAGGCCCCATCATGTGCATGTCTATGGCATACCCAATGTGACTAGGCCCAATTATTAAATGAATAGAGGACACGCCTAATTGTGCCTAATGTGTGGTGCTTAGGCACGATTGCGGTGCATATGCCCGTTTAACTTTTACGTGCACAAGATCAAAAATGATTTGTATTTTTTTCAAATAGAGTATTTGCAAAGACAAATAATACTAGAATATAAATCTATAATGATGCTTATGAGAAATAGAGACAACATTTGGTAAACTTCAAAGTTTAAAAGCCATAACATTGGACTTAAATGTTCTTTAGAAACTAGAAAGTAATTTGGACTACACTAATTAGCAATTACATCTACAATTGGATGCTTCAAATGTATCATTTCAAATCAAATTAGTAGACACAATCTATCATTTCAAACTAATTAAGAAGTCCTATAAAGAGACATTACTTCCGTTTTATAATAAGTGTTCACGTTTATTTTGTAATATCACAAAATAAATGTCCACTTTATATTTCAACCAATAAAAAGAGGTGTTAGTGTGGAGATATGATATTTAATTGATTGCTAATGTAGCTAGCGGGATATTTAAAAAATTTATGCATATTAAAAGTGGTCAATTCATGGGATGGGATGTAGGGAGTATAAATTATCAAATGAATTGATTGGATCAACGGGTGTTACAAAAAATAATTGGTTATATTATTAAGACCTCTCATATGATGTGACAATAGGGGGTTTTGGTTAAAATGTATAAACCGTGATGCACATTGTACAAACCTGCAATACACAAGGCCTCACGAAACCCTCTATGGGAGGGTCCGTATAAACTCCCCCATATAATTTGTGTGGATGTCATCCTTTGTAATTCAACTTTATATGATCTATCAATTGTCGTTTTAGTGTCATAAATTTGATATACTAGTAATTTGGGCCCTACCCATAAGTCCCATATATAAAGTTATTTAGAGTTTTAGGTTTGGAAAAAGTAGCTGTGAGCAGTAGCAGTGAGTAGTAGCAGTGAGCTGTGAGCGTTGTAGTCACAGCTCACTGCTCACCGCTCACAGCTTCTTAAAGAAGCATTGAAAAAATGAGTTTTCCTAAAAAATAGCAAAGCTCACCGCTCTTTTGCCAAACGAAGACTAAAAATCAAAAAGCTCATTGCTCACCGCTCATCGACTCAAAAAACTCCAAAAAGCTCTGCGCCAAACATAGCCTTATACGTTCGATGTAAGAAAACCAAAATTAACTTTGGCTTATGCAAAGGAGAAATGACACATCCAGCTACTTTTTGTTCTTATTTATATGACAAGTGACAGAATTAACGATTTGAATGTAAAAAAATAATGAGTAAAAAAAAACATATTTTATATTTATATGTAAGAGGATGAATAAGCAATAAATTAAGAGGATATAGCAAAACTCTATGATAAGTTATATGGTCCAAAAGATATGTTTAACGTTCATATCCATCTAGAGTTTAGATCAAAATGATACTTTAAACTCCATCTGTCTCAAAACAAGTTTTCACTTTCATAATAATGCACAAATTTTGAAGAAATTTCACTAGCTAACCTCCTTACCAATCAATTATCATATCTACTCACTAGAGTCTAATTTCATTGGTTAAAATATAAAGTTGACACTTAATATGAGACAGATAAAGTAGTATCATATGTTCTCCAATTTTTTGTATTAATATTTGTACTAAAAAATTCTCTAACATTTTTCTACAAACTCTTAGGATGCGTTTAGTTGGGGGAAAACACCCTTGTTTTCCATAAAATATTTTGTAAAAAACAAGGAAAACAGAGATCGCATTCAATAAGCGTTTTCCAACAAAATATTTTGCAAAACACAAAATCCCCTATTTTCTAACTCAACAAGGAAAATTACAAAACAAATTTTAGTTGTTTTTCTTGTTTTCCTTTGTAACCCACAGGCCACAACCCTCCCTCCCCTTCTTCAAAATAGAAAATACAAACATCAACTAAACGCGTAATCTATATTTTCAAGTGTTTTGTGGATATAAATTTTCCTTCCAAATTTTTACAAAACTAGAGATAGAAAACAAAATAATTTTTTCTCCAACTAAACGCACACTTAAGTTTTGTTCTCGTTTACGCAAACAATATTTTATAACCAAAAGATTTTTGGAAAATCCACACGTAGATGGTCTTAAGGGCTCAAGGCTCTTATAATTTTTCAAGGTTAAAAGCCTAGCCCTTCTTATGATTACAAATTTTAGTAAATCAGAAATTAACACATGGTTAACTATAAATTTGTAATTAACATCTTTAAATATACTAGCAGGGTACCCGCGCGATGCGGCGGCGGGTACCCTGTGACTATATTTTGAGGCGAGCAAATGTTGTTCGGTAACACATTTTTTCTAACAATAACCGTACAAATGAATGATAATTTAAATTAAAATAACTTTAAGCAATAACAATGATAGCTGAGTACCCACGCCTAATGGCAACAGTGTCTAGTTTTTAACTAAATTTCGGCGGCGCGTAATTCTCTTTTGATCAAAGGTCTATCTAAAAGTATCTAAAAATATTTATGCATTTTCCATAGCAATAATGCAACATGACAATTTTAATCATAGTTTACAACTATCACTCTCCACAATAAATCAATTTACAACAATGTAAAACACCCCATTTACAATTATTGTCCCGACTGTTAAGTTGCATATGTTCAAAATGAGGAAACAAGAAATACTAACATTGGTTCATATGCTAAATCAGAAGACGAATAAATCAATATAAAAGAGATGACCAACATGACAGACATAGTTAATTTCACGCATAAAATGATTTAAGTTTTTCACTAATGCTACCAGAAATTGTCCCAAAATACTATTGTATTATTGGCATGCATAGACGATTAAATCAAAACGACATGCATACAAAAGGATATACAATACTCAAATAATATCTCGTTTCATGTTTCTAACAACATTTGAACATTAGACTTGCTAGGCACCATGATAAACTGATATATGGTTGATCAATCGCTATATATAGACCTTCGTACAGATATTGTATATTGTAGTAACACGAAAACAACAATCGCCACCACGAGTTCCACTAATCCACTGGTGCATCTACCATCATTGTAGCCACCATATCTATCCAACATTATCAAAGACGTCAAATTTAGCCCACACAATCCCTTAACATTTTTAAAAGGTGCTTCAACTAATAGGATGAGGGTTCGATTCGCACTTTTGAGATGTATATGATGTGGAGCGTAGTGTGAGATGTATATGATTAGTGTGATTTTTTGTCTTGGTAGAAAAAATGATCCTTTTATACTAAAATTTTTAACTGACGAATTAATGTGCTTCAATAGTTGTGTAACCGAAATTTAATTATTATTATTTACTTAATGTTATATTGATATCTTCTTAATTGTTAATAATTTGAATTACCATTTAATACTAAAATTGAGGGGAAAAAAAAAAGCACTCGGTTTATAAAATATAAATGCTATTTTATGGTATTAATGGGCTGTTACAAGTCATTTAATTTTCATAATGTAATGTAACTTCTATTTTATGTGTATGTATTGATTTCATAGCAAAAGTAAGATAATTCTTTCCATTATAAGCAAGTGTTGAATCTGAATTTTTTAAGCCTTCCTTTTTCGAAAAGTCCCAAATGCATTATAAAGTATAGCAGGGTACCTGCGCGTTGCAGCGACGGGTATCTTGAAGTTTATTATGTTCTTTTTGACAATAAATTTACGGATATCAATAATTTCATTTAGCCCGTGACCGTTCGGGCTCGAGCCCATTTGGCCGCACCCGTTCGGGCTCAAGCCCATTTGACCCGTTGCCCATTCGGGCTTGAATATTTGTATAATGTGCTTTATTATTTGTATTAGTTACATTTAATGTAGGAATTATGTTTAATTTGGTTGTACTATATGCTTGATAATTTGTATTTCTTATGTAAGGGGTGTTTTAATAACTGTATTAATTGTATTTATTGACCAGTTAATTAATTGACTACAATAAATAGCATTAATTTTTTTTTTTTTTTTTTTTTTAATATGTGCATTAAAGTGGTGTACACTATGCTTCTTGTATTGTAAGTCTAAAAATTATGTGCATTAAAGTGGTGTACACTATGCTTCTTTTCTTGTAAGTATTAAAAGATTACAAGCATTGAAAGCTATACTTGTAACAACCCATACTTTTTAAAGACACTTAAATTTCTAGGCTTTTAATTATATGTGTATGCATCTTTCCTATTAAAGAAATGTTTTTGGTCTTAAACATTTTAAGACTTCTAAATATAGATGTCCTAAATACATTATAAGGTAGTATAGATTTGATCAGGAAAAATGATAAACTTTATTGATGTCTTTCAAAAAAATGATAAACTTTATTGAATTTTTACGCCACAAAATTAAGCGAGCATAATGCGATGTCTGTTTAAGTTGATCTACATTAAGATGTTATTAACCTCGACTAAATTTATTTCTATTTTTTTTAAAGATATAGTAGATATATATCTAATGTTACCTTCCCATTAAGAAACCCTTTCACCGGTGGTCACCTATACCAAAGTAAGAGGGTTTGGAGAGTTTATGTTTGGTTCTAACCCAATGAAATTGCTGGGTCGACTTTGTTTACTAGCTTTCGGACCAAAAGGATGTTTTTTTTTTTTTTTTTTTTTTTAGTTTACTGAGTATGATAAGTGATAAGATCAGAATCGGATGAGAAATTAATAATTACGATTAGACCAAGAAGAATAAAAGATTGCATATTCTTATTTTCTTGATTTTTGGTAATGTGTCATGATCATGGAGTATTATATCATTGGTGGAAACAGACTACAATTTTTATATGAAATGAAAACCAAAGTTGTCATGAAACTATAATCGAATTTGAGAAATAAGAAAGAGGGCTTATTAAAACTGAGCAAGATCATTGCTATCTCATACTGATAGCTTGGTTTTTAAAACCAAACTGGACATTTAACTTGTTTTTCAAACAGTTTTCAACTTTTTCTGATTAAACCCGGTTGTTATTTTAAAGTAAACCGGTTTGTATTGCATAAACTAAAATAGACAATTAATATATATGATAATATAGAATTCTTATCCGAGATTCTAAGTAGTTGTCTTACCATACACTAAAATACACAATAAATACACATGATAATATATAATTCTCATCTTCTATGTAGTTGTCTTACCATACACTTAGATAATTCAATATTATCAATGTTGACACAACACATTGAATCATAACTCGGATATATTGCGCATTGCAACAATAGATTATGTGTTCTCATATGTGAAAATTAATACGTAGTGAAGTAGGATTGCTAACTTGGACAACTCATCCGAGATCCAAGTATTTACCTTGCAACGCAATAGGAAGGAAAAGTTATCATTTCCGAAAATCCAATATGATGATCAAGGCTTCAAAGACAACCAACTATAATTGGAAGTACCATGCATGGCTTGAAAAATTATGATGCACGCATGCATAATTATAGGAACTAGCTTGTGGAACTTGGTCATCCAACTCCAACTAAATACCAACTAAAACACTCAAATCAATTAAGAATAATCTTCTTCCCAATACCATCTCATCAAGCATCTAAGTACATTGTGTAGATGATCTTGATGTCTTGACCATCTCATCGAGCATCTAAGTACATTGTTCTTGATGCCTTGACCAAATTTTCAAATTAAAAGAATCCTAACTAACAGCTTAAACCACTTCTATACAAACCAAGCAACACAAGATCTTAAAACACACAAAAAAATCACTACAATAATTTCGACTAGGAAAGGTTTAAGAAAAAAAAAATGGATGAGTTTGAGTGTTCATCACACCATGACAGCAATGGTAGAAGGCTTATGACTACTGAGGAACAAGAGAGTGTCAATTGGAATGAGTACCGGGGTGTGAAAATTCCTATTGTCAACGACTTCCTCAAATTGTGCATTGTTGAAGATGAAATTTGGGAGAAACTAATGACTAAACTTGTGGCACCTCTCGTGATGATCACACACAAGGGTGTAGGTATTGTGCTATTCAACACGTGGCGGAGGAAAATGTGTATTCTCTCAGAAAGGAAATGATTTGTGTATCTTTCTCATTTCCTTTCTGAGAGAATGCACATTTTCCTCCGCCACGTGTTGAATAGCACAACAACTACACCCTTGTGTGTGATCATCACAGAGAGGTTCCACAAGTTTAGTCCTTAGTTTCTCTCATATTTCATCTTCAATAATGCACAATTTGAGGAATTCTTTGACAATAGGAATTTTCGCACCCCGACACTCATTCAAATTGACACTCTCTTCTTCCTCGGCAGCCATAAGCCTTCTACCATTGTTGTCATGGTGTGATGAACCCTCAAACTCATCCATTTTTCTTATCTTAAACCTTTCCTAGTTGAAATTATTGTATTGTTTGTTGTGTGTTTTAAGATCTTGTGTTGCTTGGTTTGTATAGAAGTGGTTTAAGGTGTTAGTTAGGATTCTTTTAGTTTGAAAAGTTGGTCAAGGCATCAAGAACAATGTACTTAAATGCTTGATGAGATGGTCAAGACATCAAGATCATCTACACACAATGTACTTAGATGCTTGATGAGATGGTATTGTGAAGAAGATTATTCTTAATTGATTTGAGTGTTTTAGTTGGTATTTAGTTGGAGTTGGATGATCAAGTTCCAAAAGCTAGTTCCTATAATTATGCATGTATGCACCATGACTTTTCAAGCCATGCATGATACTTCCAATTATAGTTGATTGTGTTTGAAGCCTTGATCATCATATTGGATTTACGGAAATGATAACTTTACCTTCCTATTGCATTGCAAGGTAAATACTTGGAATCTCGAATGAGTTGTCCAAGTTATCAATCCTACTTCATTGTGTATTAATTTTCACATATGAGAACACATAATACATTGTTGCAATGCACAATATCTCCGAGTTATGATTCAATGTGTTGTGTCAACATTCATAATATTGAATTACCAGAGTGTATGGTAAAACAACTAAATTGAATCTCGGATGAGAATTTTATATTATCATGTTTATTCATTGTGTATTTTAGTTTATGCAATACCATACCGAGTTCTATATTATCATGTTTATATCATATTTCATTTTTATTGAAATTGTAAGAACGGATGTAATGATGCTCATATTCACTACCGCTACTTTACGCTATACCTCTTTTCTTTTACATTCTTACCTTGTTTACTCCAATAACGTTCTGTTAACCCTACATTATTTAATTATACTTCACTAAATACACGTGAACACACAAAACAATATCTGGCTAGTGGTCTGCACCAATCACTCCTTTTCTTTTGCTCCCCTAAGACCACTTACATCGGATACGTTAAAATGGCGTTAAGGAGGTTTTTTTGTTCCTTTAACGCACGTTAAGATGCGTTACCCGTTGTGTGCTATCCATGTTAACGCAGCGTTAAGGGTCACGTTAACCCCTTAACGCTGCGTTAAAGGGGATGTTTTGTAAATTTTTTTTTTCACTTTTTGGCCCCTGCGTATGGTGAGAAAGAAGAAAGGAAGAAGAAAGGAGAAAGGAACCTGCGTATGGTGAGAAAAAAGGTTGCCGGACATGGTTGCCGGACATTTTTTCCGGTGAGAAATAAGAAAGGAACCTGGTATGTTGAGAAAGAAGAAAGGAAGATGGTGGCTGCTTTATAATATAGGGTTACTAATATGTTGGGCTTCAAATGGGCTTAAAAGTTAAGATAATAAGCAAAAACCCATTTGGATATATGTAAAAAAGATTGTAAGAATCAAAAACCCATTTGGAATATGTAACAATCAAAAACGTAATGTTATTTTTTTTTTTTTTAATAAATGTTATGTTTTTAAAAAATGAAGTAATTTATAAGTTAGGGGTTAAATTTGAAAATTTATGTGTAAAGTTGAGTTAAGGTGTGTTAAAGCTGAGTTATTGATGTGTGGGTTAAAGCTGAGTTAAGTTAAGGGGTGAAAAAGCTGACGTGGCATGCCTTAAAATTTAAAGCTGAGTTAACTGATGTGAGTGGCCAAAGAGCATGGGGTGTGTAACCGTGAGTTAAAGTTTCACCCACTGCCACGTCAGCGACATATCAGCTTTAACCTTTTCATATTTAACTAAAAAAAAAACATCCCTTAGCATAACTCAACCTTAACTCAACTTTAACTCAAATATTTTCAAATTCAACCCCTAAACTTAAAATAATACTTCATTTATTAAAAAACATAACATTAATTCTTAAACATATTACAATACGAAAAATTTTTTTAAAAAAAAAAAAAAAAAAAAAAAAAAAAAAAAAAAAAAAAAAAAAAAAAAAGAAAACTACAACATAAAGGAAATTACGAAAATACAATTAAATCTAGTGAAGATGTTGCAATTTATATTTTTTGATGATTCGGTCTTTTTATTCATTGATCCAACACACAACATTTGGATCCTTTCCGTCAGTGTCAATCATCAAAAATTTCATCTCTTCCAACCATGTTATCGTTTCATCTTTTACCTAAGCCGTCTGATACACCGCTTGGGCGGTTTCCCGCTTGATACGATACTCAGATGCCATAGCCTCCCCGAATTGGCTAGACGAGCTCGTTCCTTCGGTACTCGCTCCCCCGGTACTAGTCGTGCTCTCGGATTTGGCTTTCTTAGAAGCACGTTTTTTGCCCATGGGACGTGGTTGTTCATCATGACCAAACAACGTCTCGTTTGTTTGGCTTAGGACATCGCCGGTTAAGTCAAGCGGATCCGGCCCGTCCCATTTCTTATGACCAAGCAAAACCTCTCAAGCCTCCTCGTTGTTAAACGGTGCAGTTTTATGCTCGTCACGATACATTTGTTTCACCCGTTTGAGGATATCCATCTCACTTTTCCCACTTTTTTCTTCGCGTTGCGAACGTTTGTAATACACGTTGTGTAACACCCCTTGACCACTTTGACCAAAAACTTTGAACTTTACACGCGGAAACGCTTGACTTTACTTTACATTCCGCTACTCTTTTGACCATTTATAAAAATCCACATTCATAACCAAGATGAACATTCCGACTCATAAAAAAGATGACCATTTTATAACCAAGATGACTATCTTGATCCACACTTAGGTCCAGACTTTGGAACCTAAAGGGGGATCCTAGACAGAACTATTTCATAACCAAGATGACTATTTTGAACCACACTTAGGTCCAGACTTTGGAACCTAAAGGGGGATCCCAAACTGGAATCTGGATCCACACTTAGGACCACAATTTAGAACCAAAAGGGGGATCCAAGACTGATGGGTTATGCATAACACTCATTTTGACCCATTTCACTACATACCACCTATACGACTTCCGTTTTACACCAAACTTTCCAGAAATCATTATACTAACATACTAAACATGTTCCAATAACACTTGACCCGTTTGCAACCCAAAATGGGTAAAAACACATACAATCCAAACGCCCCTTTATCTTTTACTAAAAACACTTAAAACACGCTTGACTCATCGTTAAGCCCCCAAATCGTTATGACCTCTCTAACATACAAATTGACACTCGACTTTACTTTACAAAACACTAAAAGACTCACGGGGGTACAACTTTGACTCGAGCTCGGTATTCTACCTAGCTCTTAAGGTATAATATCTTCCAAATCCTTATACTACAACCCATGAACCTTCCTCCCGTCGCACATAAACCTACAAAACATTAACAACTAAAAGAGTAAGCTTACGCTTAGTAAGTAACCCGACATAAAACATATCTCATACACATATTTCCACATAAGCATCATAATCACATAAAAGCCTTTAGGCTACGTCATACCACTCATATCATACACAACTTCATAACATAATTACATCTATTCATCACAACAATAATCAACAACATACCTTAACTAGTCCAAATCCAACAAGCTAACGTACCCTTAGTCAAGATCACTAGCCATCCATCCTTAGCTTACAATCATTATAAATCTAACTCTTATACTCTTATACAACCACAATACATACATGATAAATACACATATAATACATGTTTTAGTGGGAGTTACTTACCTTAGTCCAAGCTAAACAACATCAAAGACATCATCATCACCATTATCGTCCATCATCATCATCATCAATGTCCACAATTAACCATAATCATCAATCTTCTACAACATATCAAGCCCTAATAACATAATAGTTAATAACATACACAAGGTTAACATAACCTATCAAACAACCCATCTTCCTTTCTACATCATTAATTGATCAAATCTTGATCAATTGATGATTTCTCACTTTATTCATAAGCTATACTTCATTGGCATCAAGAACATAAATACTTACTTGTGATGATCATAACTAGGAAGGACTATAGGCGCTTGGTCTTCATCTCCTTCATCTTCTTTAAGTCACCATCTCACTTTTTCCCTCTCTTTTTCTTCCTAATATCCGGACCTCAAACACCCTCTAGGATAAAGTGGAAGTGTCTAGAAATCCTTAGATATAATTAGTTAGGTAGCAAGTTTGGTCATTTGGCAAGAATGGCCCCTCAAGTCTCTTTCCCCCTATTTTAGCCACAACTAACTTATAACACAATTGGCATATGACAACTTAAGCCCTTGAAGTCCATTTCCTATCTATTTGAGGCACATAATACTTCCCATAACTTTATAACACATATTTTGACTATCACTTGACTATCGGGTTTGACTTTCCACGTAACTTTGTTGACCAACCAACCACATTAAACCTTAGCATATTCTATCTAGGGTGGGGCCTACTTAAAACCGGGATACGGGTCTAACACGTTGAACTTTGTGCAATCACGGTTCAACGTTTTTCACTTGCCTTGTATCATATCCTTGTTGCGTTTTTGAAAATTGAGTCTATTGAACTCATTTATTACCCGTTGCCAAAACGTATCGCGAGCTTGTGCACGCCCGACTTGTGAATCATCGGTCGCGGCCACATAACACATGGCAAGTAATTTTTCCTCACTTGATTGCCAACGTGTATTGACGAAGTTGGGATTTTCTTCATTCTCCTCGATTGGTTCGGGGTCTTTGGATTTTTTGGCCTTTCGTTTACCACTACGTTTGAATGGCTTTGGAGGAGACGTAGGTGTTTCGGGAACTTCATGTGTTTCGGTTTGTGAATGTTGTGATTGTTGTGAGAATTGTAGATTTTAGAAATTGGTGTTTAGTGTGTTTTGTTGGTTTTGTTCCCAACATAGAAATCGTAGATGTTGTAGGTAAAGTTTTTGGCTCGACAAGCCGAGTGGGTTAGGGAAATAGTTGTTGGGTGATGGTGAACCCGCGTTTGGTTTATTCCACCCACCGATGAGATTCATGAAACTTTCGTCGTTGTTGTAAAAATCCCGACATTTTTTTTTAGAAATGGAAGTATATGATAGATTGGATTGAGTTGTGGAAGTTTGAAAAAAAATATTGTGTTAATTAAGTATTTATAGTGGTGAGAAAATGGTTTTGAATTTTTATTTTTATTTTTTAGGCAAACTAGCCGTTTAAATCTGTTGAGGGGGGTAAAAGGAAACTTTTTTTTAAACGCAACGGCTAGTTAACCGTTGAGGGGGTAAAAGTTTTTTTTTTTTTTTTATTCAACTGAACTTTAACATTGCGTTAAAGGGTTAATGCAGCCCTTTAACGTGACTTCTCGGTATGGTTCACGCAACTCTAACGCAAGCCAAGTAAGGGTTTAACGCAGAAATGTGTTAAGACACCCCATGCTCTAAGCGTAAAGCCTCCCAATATGACCAACCTTCACATGTGATCATCACCTTCTCTTCTTCTGAACATGCATCGTTACCATTTCTGATATGATGAAAAGCTATTTAAGAATCGATGAATCATAATGGATTTCCGTTTTGTTTTGATACAAATAACGTCATTTATTAGAATCTCAATATATAAAAAATGGATTTCACGTAATTTGTTAAAGTTCAAACATAACAATCAACCATTAAACGAAAATTTTACACCACGACCTCTATCGTGTCAACTTCATTAGGAAATTATCAGCTGATATATTTTTAAAAGGAATTTTCAAAGTAGCCAATTTTTTTGTTTTTAGGTTCACTTTATAGTAAAAAAAGAGTTTCCAAATTTAGTCTTGTGCGACTGCTAAACCGTGCGACCTAATACAAATTGCGGCACGTATTCAAATTAGGTTGGATGTTTTTTGTTAGTCCGAAGTGACATTTTGTGCGACCACTTTTTTATTCGACTGATAATATATTCTTTCTTATTAGGCAAGTGGGTCTCACTTTCAAAAATGGAAAGAAAAAAAGTCAACTGATGGGACCACTTGTCCAATAAGACAAAAATGTCCTGTCGGCCGAGTTAAAAAAATTAGTCGCAAAAAATGTCATTTCTGTCTAGCAAAAAACTTCCCCACCTAACTTTGAACACATGTCACGATTTGTATGAGGTCACACTATATAGCGATCTTAAAAGGCTTAATTTGAATAACTAGTTTTTTTTACTAGAAAGTGAACAAAAAAAAAAAAAATTGGCTTCTTTTGGAAGTCTCTCTATTTTTAATGATATTTTGCGTGCGTTGAAACTAGTTTATAGGTTATAACTTTGTTAAACTTCGTCTAATAAATGATTTAATGATTATGATTAAAAGAAAAAGTTATGATCGAATGAGAAAAAACTTAAAATAAGAATGGTGAAAAAAAAAACTATAACTATATATTTCAGATACATTTATAAAAATAGATTAATTTCCTTTTAAATTTCTCTCATTATGTAAAAGATATGTCTAAAAATCCTTCTTATTATTCTTATTTTAATTTTTTTTTGAACGGCGGAATTATATTGAGGAAAACTAGCAAGGAGCTAGATCAAACAAGAACAATATAAGGGTTCTTAATCCAATCGTCCCATTTAAACGACGATTTACATCTAAATTTACACCAATAAAAAGAACTAGAAACTAAATTATCAAATACCAACGCCTTTTCAGGGATCTTTTTATCGAACAGAAACTTGTTACGAAAGTTCCACAAAAACCACCACAAACCATAGTATACGCCCTCAAGAACGTCTTTGAGTTTGGATTGAATCCGAATAGAAACTAACCAAACTCGCCATTCCTCGTATGAATTCACCTCTAAATAGTCAATATTCCACCAATGAGATATCTTGCGCATAATCTGCCTCGCAAGAACACATTGAAAGAAAATATGATTTGACGATTCCACACCGGCATTACAAATAGGGCAAACAATCGAATCAATATCCATTCCACGGCGAGAGATATTGAAACGAGTTGGGAGCGCGTTAGATTTAACTTTCCAAGCTATGATATTCACCTTGATTGGCACTGATTTAATCCACCTAGTTGATAAGCTAACATCTTGAAAACGATTCCCATCAATAACTTTACGAATTGAAGCAACCGAGAAGACTCCATCACTTTCTAAAGACCAAACGAAACGATCTTCACATGGCACAAGAGTTATCATCCGAGAAAGCTCAGTCAAAGAGTTAAATTGCATCTCTTCAATTCCACTTCTCACTTTTCTTCGAAATGAGAAATCTAGACTTGGCGCATTCAATTTCGCACTAACAGTAGCATTCTTATTAGATTCAAGAGCATACATACGAGGAAACAGCTCTTTAAGGACACCACCTTCATGCCAATTATCGACCCAGAATCGCGTGTTCTCCCCATTCCCCAGTTTCAACCGAATATAATCTGCCATAATAATACCCTGACCTTGTAACGACTTTACTTCTTGAACTATCGATGTCCAGCAGGTTCTAACACCACCAATAATATCTTTCCTCCCTTTCCTTATTTTTTTGAGTATTGTTAACCCCCTCCCTCCTCCCTTTCCTTTTTTTATTTTATTTTTTATTTTTATAATTTTGTTTATATCAAAAAACTATAAATTTAAAAGTGCAAAACAAAAAATATAAAATTTAATAAGTTAAACACTTAAAATAAATTAATAGAAACACAGAAAAAAAACTAATAAAAACCTATATTGTACTAGAAATCAGGAGATGACTTTCACCCCTTTTATGTCACATCAAAGGTTGAAATAACATAACCCCCATCGAATTTATTTCCAAACCTAATAATGATTAACAGCTCTTTAATTAGCGTGGGTCATGTTGACGCATGATTTAAGATGATGAGTGTTTTTTATTTTTTTGTTTATAAAGTGTATCAATCAATGCCTATGACATGACATATGCCTACCTTTCCATATCATTTTACTAAACACAACTTCTATTAAAAAAAATCGATCTCAAATTAACATAAACATCATTGGTAAGATTTTATCATAATAAGAAAGAAAATTAGCCCCTACGCTAGGCTTCACTATTTTGTTTGTAAGAAAATATTACCGGCCATGTTCATATCAACTTGAAAGGCTCTCAATCAATCAAAAAACTAAGTATATGGTCTTCTCAACCTCAATCTATAACAAGGCACGGTTGTTAAACTCGTATACGTACATGAATACATCAGTGAGTTGGGTTCGAGATTGTGACTTCAGGATTTAAGTTAGGATCTAGTCCGAATCAAGTATATTTTTGATGCGGCGGTTGTAACCCTCGCAAAAGGTTTTACAATCTTTCTAATCAGTGTACCTAACCGTTGTAGTGTAGTATAGGTAAGTCCGGGGAATTGATCGTTCTTTAGGGGAATAGTCTCGTAATAGTTGTGGAAATGTCAAGATGTATGACGAGATTGGTATAGATGTGAGGAATGATTCTTTTTGTATTTTTATATATTATGAAAAGCAATTAAAAGTCTCGGTTTTGAAGGAGTGGGCGAAATTAGTTGTTAATCAACTAACCCAAAAACTAATTATAAAACTAAATTAAAACTAATTAAAACAGAAAAATAAATTGGTGGTAACTCTTATGATAGGAAAAACGTGTTCACTTACAATTAATTACTCCCTAGTTATCTCCTACTGATTTGTTGAATTGTCACGTCCTTGTTTTGGTTGAAGCGATGTATCACTTAATATTGGTCGTGGGGAGGTGCCGAAGTCCCCAACTCTATAAATCTTAGTCTCCCCTAAATCACTTAAAGTCTATTAAGTTTTCTAAGATCTACAAGCCGCAATTCACGCAATAAATAAAACGAGAAAAACTAATAGTGCACTCTACGGTTGCGTTTTCTAAGACGTTCAAGCTAGTTACATATAAGAGGTCAGCCATTTTTCTTAGCCTAACGCGAGGCAATCAACTAAACAAGAAACAACAAATCAATATTTAATAATTAGGTTTCACTAGATCTAAGCAAACACAAATAAACTTAAGCTAGCATGTTGGATAGAAGAAAAGATAAACAAGTAATCAAACAACACATAGACATATTGAATGATTAAACGAATAATTTATCTTCAATTGAACATGGATGAAAAAATGCTACAAAAGCTGTGAAAATCGTCTAGGGTTTTGTCCTCCCAAGTGTTACACCTTACAATGAAAAATTGCGAGAGTATATATAGTTTTACAACTCTGACGACGTCACCGTATAGGTCGTGACACCGTCAGCTCGCCGCGTTTAGGGTTTCGTCTTGTGCAAGTCGTCGTCCTGACGGCGTCAAGAATATCTTGAGGCTGTCACTTGTTAATTTTTCTGGGCCGTCTCTTTCTAGCTTAAAACGTGACTCACATCTCCAATTTGTACCTGACGGCGTCAGGTTGTAAAATCTTCAAATTCCTCTAAAGCGTCACTTGATAAACTTGAACCAAACATCCAGCTTCATAAACAAGGGATGGCATCATGTTGTAGCGTGTGACGCCGTCAGATCTCCAAGTATGACAGGTTTTTCGCGACTTCGTCGTTTTCTTCACTTTTTTGTCCAAATATGTCCAAAAAGTGCCGATTTTCAGATTTCTCGTTCCAAGTACCTAAAATACAAAATGAAACGATTTGAAGCAATATGTGATCATATTTATAGGATTTTGGGCATAAATGACCCCTTAAAAAGGTACTAAATAAATTCTTATCAAATATCCCTACACTTGGGATTTGCTTATCCTCAAGCAAATGAGCTTTTACACTAATCAAAATACAAGTTAGGGGTCATTTAACATTAATATAAAAGTAATTACAACACATGATCGTTCAATTTAACATAAAGTGTTTGGATTATCACATCTCTCGGGTGTATAAAGTTATATAACATGAATGGAAACGGGAAAATATAACACTCTCTACATGTCATAGCACATAGATTACCATAGGCTTGGGAAAGGATCAAACCTCCACCACTTTGGCATAAGCACCTAGGATAAACTATCAAAGATGGCTTTTCAAGGGTTGTAACGTTAGGTGTAAGGGTATGGAAAACACGGTTTGTTGGATATAGGGAATTTTACTGGTGGCAAGTCAATTACATGTACAATGAGGCGTTGCTAAGCCAAGACTCGACTTAACTTGACTTGCTAACTACTAACTCTTTTTGTATTTTTCTTGACACTTTCTTGACTTAAACAAAAATAAAAGAAACGGGATGGTAGCACGTATATTTTTTTTTTCTTTTTCTCTTTTTTTGATTATATATATATATATATATATATATATATAATATATATATATATATATATATATATATATATATATATATTTTTTTTTTTTTCATACACTCTTGCCCTACCATCCAAAATAATACATCAAAGGGATCTTGCAACCTCCCTACACTTGAAATTTTACATACTTTACACATAACTAACTAATGGCCCGAATTAAGAAAATCAAAACACGTGGAGTACTTTAAACATTAACGCACATATGGGGGTAATAACGTGACATTCTTCTCAATTACTCCATAACAACTAGTACTTTTACGCATGAGTCCCAATCATCCCAAACTGATTTTACAAGATATGACTCGACTTAGCAACCATGTAACCAATTAGACAATTGAAAAAGGGTTTAACAAATATGTTGTAACAATAATACACTAAAAAATGAGTGCATACAAGGAAGGCTAAGAGCGATTTGGGTGTAGATTTGGGGGTGGATTGTAAACAATGTTCTTCATTAATATTTCTGAATCCACCGAAATATCACGAGAACCGCAAAATAGATAGGCTCTGAAGGGTGTATGATTTGTTCAATTTATACTTCCAAAAGGAAACACAAAGGAAATATGTGTTATGTAACACCCCAACCCGACAAGGGTAAAGGTGTCACATCACGGTGACAAATCAGAGCATGCATAATACACAGCGGAAGCCATAAACCAAAATCAATAAGAAAATCAAGCCAACACGGCTTAAACCAAATTACATGAGTTCAAAAGATAAAGATAAACCAATGGAATAAACAAAAGAAACAGAATCCCGAAACAAATGTCATAAGATAAGGGTGGTCATCTAAGGTAAAAGCTCCAACCAAAAGCTCTAATCTCTCAATCCCAAAGCAGAAGTCCCCAGCTCCTAGCTTAGATACCTGCCGCACACGAAAAGAAAAACGTGCGGCTGAGCTTAAAAAGCTCAGTGAACAGATACATGTACAAAGCAAAGATAAAGAAGTACGAATCATGGCAAAGTTAAAATGATAACGAAACAGATATAATATATGGTGCAATGGGAAGTATCATAAGGTACAGTCAATAAAACGGAAAGAATAATATAGGATAGTAATCCACCACGAGCCCAGAAACATATCAGATCATATCATATACAGTAACCATAGAGGAGCGACCTCTCAGAAATGTGAAGGGCATGTATTGCACACAGTACCAATCACCAGACAAATCATATCATATCATATACAGTTAAATCCACTAAACAGAACAGATCTAGGATGCATCCATACGCCCCTACCCAATCACATGCAGACCAAATCAAAGGGACGGTGTAACCAAATCACTAGGGCTACACACTAGTCATGCCAGTGGTGCATCACAGACACGGCCATGTTACCTTCATGGCTAGGGTCACAAATTTTGGCTCGGGTATCAAACTAGGAATCATGTGTCAAATCAAATCAGAAGGTCATATCCAAAGGTCCAATACAGATAGTTCATAACAGATGGTTCATATCAAATCATTTCAGAAATAGTATCAAATGTTCAAAACAGAGTTTAACAGATCAAAGTATACAAAGCAAAGGTTATATCGAAGGTTCACAACAAAAGGGAAACATAGCAATGGCTTGGGAAAACTTAACGAATCAGAATCAGAATCATATCAATGAGATAGGACACCCTTACTGAAAAAGGGCAGAGTATCTGTACCTTATTCAAATGCAAGCACAAAAGAACAAAAGCAGAAAGTACTGAGACAGATCAGGACCTCTCCCTCTTTACACCTAAAGGAGAAGAAGAACACAGAATCACCAGAGGGTTCAAGTTCAGATTTCCATTTCCAATTATCTATTCATTTTATGAAACTTTCCAGATTTAGTAACTTTCTATTTTTAGCAGGTTTCTCGAATTAGTAAGTTTCCATATTTAGCAATATTCAAATGATATGAATTAAGTTGAGTCATTTATTAGCTTATTATGGAGATAACATTCATTTTAACAAGTTATACAGATTTAAGATCAAACATGACAAGTTTTCATAGTTTAGGGTTATAAGTGTAAATTTACCAAAGTTAAAGGTCTACATTAAAATTATCATCATTTTACCATTCAAACACTTATACTTTCCAGAATTACACATTTAGCCTTCAAATTTCATAATTTACGATTTACACCCTTTTAATTAATTAATTACAATTTAAACCTTATACTTATATAATTTACCAATTAACCTTCACAAGATTCATATTACACATCAAGTCCTTTTATTCCTTCAAATTACAGAAAATAACCCTCAATATTATTATGTTACAAACAGCCCTTAAACTTTCGGTAAATTACATATTTAGTCCTTGTACTTTATTACATTACAAATCGATTTAAATAATTAACCATAATTACATATTAAGTCCATAAATACTCAAAATTACACATTTTACCCTTCATTCTATTATTTACTTCGAAACCCATTCATTTTCCAGAAATTACACTTTTAGTCCTTCATCTTAATTAACTTTAATTCGAATTACATATTTACAAAATAAACCTTTTAAATATAAAACTTGCACATAAGGCCCTTATAAAACATTTTATATATTTTTCCCCAGATCTAAACCACCTTACAAAAATATCCCATAAGTTCGAATAGTTACAAAACACCCCCTTAACTTTTTAAAATACAAATCGGTTTACATTTTAATTCCACAACCCTAACCCTAATTTCACAAATCATTAACTAATCATTGAAACAACATTAATCAAGCATTAAATGACCAGATCTATCCCATGGAACCCTAACCCTAGCTCCTTCCATTTGTTTTACATTTTATTTCTTATTTTCCAATTTATACGCTTTGAAGAAAATTCACCACACTTGATCTAAGCTTCAACAATTCGAATGAACATTTTTCTATGATCATATGGTGTATAAAGGACCCAGGAAAAATACTTAAGAGATCCAGAAAATTCGTATTGTATTTTATTTGTATTTCTTAGCCGATTACACAATATAATTCGATAGCAAATATATAAGCCACCATAATTCGAACTAACAATTTTCCAGTATTATAAAGATCATATGAAGCTCAAATGAATTATGTTTCACCCCCAGAAATTCGTATATAATTATTTAGAGTTTTAATTCGCTTTTAGGGTTTAAAACTCATTAATTCGAATACGCCTCATAGATCTTGCATGGCTCGATTCCAACATTTTATACACGTTATATGGACTGAGAAAAAGGCTATAAAAATACAAGGATCAATTTAGAACGATCGGATTATTTATGGTGATTTAGGGTTTCTCGGTTTTTGGCATTCGACACCAATAATTCTCCACGACCTCACGAACGATCTCACGACCTTGTAGCTATTTTTCCCAGATCATAATCAATATGAAGAACATCAGAAAAATAAGAAACGAATTTTTAGATTGTCGAATGAATTATTGGGAATTAATACCTTTCGGATGGAATAAAAGAAGAAAAATTCGACACCAAGCAAACCCGACCTCTATAATTTGAAGGGCAATTTTTCCAGACCTCTTGAGATGCTAAAGAACAAAGGAAAATTGGTCTTGAACCTCCAGAAATTCGGATGTACAAAAGGGAGAGTTTTTTGTGTGTTTTTGTGTTAATCGGCAACTTGATTTAGGGTTAATAGGAAGTTGTTGTTTTTAAATTAGGAAGGACCGAGTATGGAGGGGAGGGCTTGGCTGGAATCACGGCTCAATCAAAGGGGTAAATCAAGACTTAATTTGTTTCCTAATTTTGTGTTTTAAATCTCTTAAAAATCAATTAATAATAATATAATTAATTAATTAAGTATCTCGGTATATATTTAATATATAAATAAAATTTTGTTACTTCCCAAAATGTCGAATGTAGCATTAGAAATAACTTTTTCTCCGTATCTTACTTATCTCCCGAAGTTTGGAATTTATTTGGTATTTTATAAGCTTATTATTCAAAGTTTAAGATTGTAGGGGCATTATGGTCTTTTTACACGTTTCAGATTTTTGGGGTATTACATGTTAACCCGAGTCGTAGTCCCGATGAAGATTGAATGGAATTTAGTGATTCGGGATTTGTGATTCGTGTAGTGAATGTGAATAAAAGTGATTGGTGATTTTTATACTATGAATAATGAAATATTAAAAGAAAACAACTAATTAAGCTAAGGGTACAAGTATACTAAGCATGCTATTCTAAAAACGAAAATCGAAATTTAAAAACGTTACGCGACGAATTTAAAAACAAAAATAAAAGTGAAATTCTAAAATCTAAGTCCTAAAAATATAAAATTATTTTTCTAAAATTCTAAATATAAAAAGAAAATTTTGGGAAAAAGAAAAATATTTTTTTGGCTTTTTATGAATTTTTTATGAATTAAAAAACTAATTTAAACTATTTAATTGGTTTAAAACTATTAAAAGACTTTGGAAAAATCTGAAAAATTCTGAGTAAATCTAATTTTAAATTCTCTATCTAGGAAAAATAAAATCAAAACTTAAATCAACCTAAATAAGCAGAACAGTGAAAATAAGCACTTTGAAATAAGCCAAAAATAAGCAAAAGTTGACCAAATATTTTCAAAAGCTCAGGTATGATAAAAGGGACTATTTCAAGTTCACTTCTACTCAGAGAACACAAATAAGCCAAAGAAAAAAGTAGAAAAGCAGTAGCAATAGTAGCAATGTAGGTATAGAACAGTAATCAAACAAGCAGTTTTGCAGCTTAATAATAAGCTAACCAGAGGCTAATTATGGAAAATCAGAAGCACAGGCTTAAAGCTAATGTGAAAGGCTTCCAACAGACCAAATATGCCTAAAATCTAACCTCAAATGCTTAACTAATTTGACCCAAGATCATATGCAATTAGCAACCCTAAGCTGTTGCAGCAGATAAGCAGTGTGAGAACTAATATGCAGACCCCAAATAAGCTCTCTAATAAGCATAAAGTGTGGATCCCAGATGTTCCATCTAAAGTTTGCTATATGAAATTCCTATAAACCAAGAATTATGAACTCAGCTTAATCCAATAACCCACAAGAAAGGATAGATCAGCAGCAAAAACACTAGGTCTGCACACAGATTCTGTGACAGCAGTGAGTATTTCTGGCGTTAAACTCTGTCAAAACTACTCCAGTGCAAACCAGCCTTTGTATACTTACTTAAACACCTAAAAGCAACACAAAAATGCCTAATTGGGACTTCAAATAAGCTCAGCTTATGCTGAGCTTATTCAAGACAGATTTTACCTTCAAATACCCTTATAAGCTAATAACCTTAGAATGAGCTAAAAAATTTTAACACCCTACTGAAACAAGCTAATTCCACCTTATTTAAGTTGATTCAAACATTAGAAACATGCAATTGAACAATATCAAACTACAACAACCTCAACATGGCTAATCCAAACACACCCTTAAATTCTGAAAAAGCAATTCTATCCTAATAACTAACTGATTTAAGCTAATCTACTGATCCTAAACTGTATAACTAACTTTAAGCAAACACTAATAAGCAAAATCTAGTTCTATAGAAGCACTAATAAGCAGTAGCACAAAATAAGCTAAATCTATAAGCTAAACCAAACTTACAAGCATGAAATGGATGAGAACTGGTATATACCAAACAAATAACACCAGGGCTTATCCAATAAGCCCAAATATACCCAATAAGCACCTCAGAATCAGCTTATCACCTCCATTAGCTTATTTGACTGCTACTTTGACTTTTGTTGACTTTGATGGAAATTGAGACTAAAATCAGATTTGAACTTATCAAAAGCTTACAACAAGCTACTGAGCTTATATAAACTTATAAAATCAGAAATCAGCTTATTGAAGCTGGATTATTAATTATTTTTTGTATTTTTTTAAATATTTTTGGAATACTTTTGGAATTTAACAAGAGATTAACAAAGGTTGAGATAACAAATGGAAATAGGATAGAAATTAATTGAAACACACTACTGATAATTTCAATAAGCTAAATTCAGAAGAACAAGTGAAATGAAAATAGAATCAAAGTAGGAACTAAAATAAAATTTTCATTAATAAATTCTTCAAAGTTACAAAAGGAATTTTAACACTACAAAACATAAAATAAATTCGACAGAGTAACTCTAAAATTAAACTACATACAACAATGAAGAATCATCATCCTATTTATAGCCGAAGGAGGAAGGATCTAGGAGGTGATTGCCAAGCTGGCAATCCGTGTGCCTTGTGCTTTCTTTGATCCATTTCCAACCCTTAGATCATGCCTTGATCACTACTCCTTCATTGTAAGCCCTTGGATCAACTTTGGTGAGGTGTTCGGACCAATGGGAGAGTGCCACGTAGCCATTCGTGTGCTTCTTCTGACATCTGACACCTCTAATAGCTTCTAGAACCCCATTGATTAGACCAATATGCCCTTAATTGTAGTGAAATCGTACGGTTAAAAGTTAGGGTTCATAGCACAGTGAAAAATCTGGGAAAAGATAAGAAAGGGGGGCGGGGTTATTTTTTTATTTGACCGGGCATTGATTATCTGTTGACTTCCGGGTTGAGGTTTGTTTGACGGGTCGGTTAATGGATTTGGGGTTTAAGTGTGGGTCGCGGGTTGGGTTAAAAGGACAATGGGCTTGGGATTGTTTTAGCAATGGATTTGGGTTGGATTTGTGATAATGTTTTATTTAAATCCGGATTTTAAACAAAAGTCAAGTTTAAAACCAAGGACTAAATATGTAAATTCTGAAACTCAAGGGTATTTTCTGCTATGCTCAAAAGTAAATCCAAGGGCTTGTCTTGACAAATGATGATTCTTTGAGGGTTGACTTTGACTTTTTGCATCCCGGCATCGGCTATAAATAACACTTCCATATCTCGTGCTCGTTTTTCCGGTTTTTGCTTGATTTTGTCTCTTTTCTTCGATATCCGTGCCTGCATATGCAAAAACACAAAAACACAATATCTTTTGGCATTTTGGTCGGGTTTTTGGTTATTTTGGTCTTAATTTGGTAAATAAAAGGTATGTGTTTAAGCACATACCAAATTCCCCCAGACTAAGCTATTGCAATGTCCTCATGCAATGTTATAAAAACATGTTTTTGAAACCGAAAATTTCCAATCTCTTTTTACTAACTTTGAGAAGTAGCAAAATTTTCAAAAGAGATTAAGAAATCTTAAGTTCTAAAAACTCCCCATTTTTCCTCTTATTCTATTTTTTTTTTTTATTTTTCTCATTATTCAAGTGACGGCTTTGTTTGACAATCATTATCTATCAATAATTTTTAGGGTCTTCGAGTAGGAAACACGACTCATAAAGAAGTGACCATACGGATAAAATTCGTCGTCCCTGATTTTTCACGAGTCCCCAAACTAAGCTTAAAAACGAAATCATTGTCATTTACAAGTTAGATTGCCAACACTACCCATAAAAGCTAATTGTGTATTACTTCTCGTTCCCAAATTCCTATTTTCCTCTATTTATTTTATTTTTTGCGAGAAATGAATTTCTTCAAATTCTCGTTTCGATAATTTTAAGTCCGATAAAGATACCTAGTTTAGACGCTAAGTAGTTTCCAAACCTTCCCTCGAAAACCGTTGCATACAAAAATGAGGTCCACATCAAGGTCTCTGATTTAACACGATTTTGAGGATATCCCTTTTATTTGCGACCGAAACAACTCATCTACGAGTCCAGAGACAGAAGCTTTTATTAGGATATCCCCGGAGTCGAAGTTTGGCATTTTTAACATTATTAAGCACATTAACGTATTTAATCCTTGGCCCTTTATAACAATCACAACATCGGCTGCGAACCGGCAAGATGTGATAGTCTATTATGACCTTGGAATTTTTCCTCTGCCTTTATTAGAAGTCTACAACATCGGCTGCGAACCGGCAAGATGTAGAAAACTTTTTATGGCTTTGGATTATTATTATACATTATCATATTAATTATTTATTTGTGTTGCCAAACCCCAAGTCCTACGGCTTTTATAACAATCCCAACATCGGTTGCGAGCCGGCAAGATGGAATAGTCTATTACACCGTAACACTGACAGTACCTTGATGTGTACCCAACTTTCATAAGCAAGAATTCTCTAAGGAAGAAATAAAAACTAATTATCGCCAAAACCAAAATACCTTTAATTATTCCTAGATTACTATTATTTGGTGAAACAAGCTTATGGGAACAAAAAGCCACAAGTAACTTCGATGAGCTCTAAAGAGATCCAACTACTCCACGTTTAGCAATCTAACTTATAAACAACTCTATCATTTCTCGTTCTTCGCAAATTTAAAATCTTAAATAATAAGATCCGCGAATGCTTAGCCTTATAATTAAGCCATGCATATATAAAGTCAATACGGGAACTTGCAAACTCTTTAAAAAGAATTCGCATTTTATAGCTCCTTGTGTAAAAGACTAGCACGAGCTTATAGATTATAAATGGTTAAGGAGACAAGCTAGGGCTCAACACGCCCGGTCAAGTCAGAATTTTATTCCTACTCTCACCAGCGGAAAGTCAACAAAATGTCAAAACTTATTATATTTTTGCACAAAATTTTTTAAATTTATCTCATTTTTTTTGGATTTTTTCAATTTTGGAGGAAAAACGGGGTTGCATGAGTAAACGGCAAAAATGCAAGGCAAAAAAAACGCGCAAGCAAAAATCAAATCGCAAGATACCCCCCCCAGACTAAAACGAGACATTGTCCCCAATGTCTTAAAGGTAAGGGTTCTCCTACATAAATCTAAGGCCGTTTATTAATTATGCCAAAACATAGATGTAAAACAATAAGATTTTAGGATATTGATAAGCAGCGAATGATGAAACTCGAGTAGCATGAAGGAAACTACGAGCACGAGAGTCTTCATCATCGGGCATTCCTGGACATACCACAGAAAACACGAAACACAAAATACGGAAGAGGGGAATCATCCTCATGTTTTATTAGAAATAAGATAAGAGGATAGATGGATAAGCATGGGGTGCCTCCCACGAAGCGCTTGTTTTTAGTAACCGATTCACATGAGCTTGACTCGACCCCGAATTTATTTGTCCTTGGGGGAGCAAGTGGAAGAGATAATCTCAATCGGAATTTTATTCAAGATGTTTGGATAATCATTGAAGCATACGAAAGTTCCACTCCGATGAGATACCCACGGCTTAAAAGAAGGAGAGATGTCGGGGTCAAAAAATTTGTCTTCATTTCCAGCTAGAAACGATAGTAAAGTTTCAATCAGAGATGACTCCGAACAGAATGGGAGTTTTTGAACAGAAAGAGGTAGAGAGGAATCACTTTTCTCCAAAATTAAAAATTCCTTAGATGAGGCAGGAAACTTTAAATTCTTAGCACGAGTCAATTTCATCAAAGGATGAATGTCACCATCAATGAGTAAGCCTGGCTTAAATACTTTGTCCTCACAAGAAAACTCAGCAGGGTACTCGATGGAGGACTCAAAAAAGAAATCATCCTCGGGAGAATGAGGAGCTAAGTCATGAGAAACTATTGAAGCATCCTCGGTTATGGTTTCAATTTTAGGGCCTTTTTCATCATTAGGTTTGCCATATAAAAGATTTCTCCATTCGGTTTGATCGGCCCTAAAATCGAAGAGGTCATCATCATCTTGTAAATCATTAAGCTCGGTGTAAGAATCAGATGATGGAGCATGGTACAAAAGATCTTCAACTTCTTTAAGATCAGCATGAAAGTCAAAGAGATCATCATCATCTGATGGAAGAGAATCATCGTGAGCGAGTTCATCGGTGAACTCCTCGTGATAAAAATCACATTTCGATGGATCACGGTTCAGCAAAAATTCCAATTCTCTTAAGTCAGATTCAAAATCAAAGTTATCGTCCTCATCCCCCGGTGGGATTGGATTGATGTGAGCGAGTTCATCGGCGAACTCCTCAAGAAGAGAATCAATATAAGAAGTGGTACTGCCACTACTTTGCTCTTCTGATTTTGAATCAACAACTGGAACGGATTTAGGTGTCTTTTCTTTAACATCTTCCAGGGGAAATAATGGTTCATCAAATTTCAAGACATCTTCCCCTGGATCACTATCGGTCTGAACAATTTCTGGTGAAATTGGAAGAGGATCAGAGAACACTTCGAGCTCTTCCCTCGAGATTTCACTTCCCTCAATCGGAGGAGAAGGATGGGAAGAGTCGGAAAGGATAGAATCAATAATATCCACACGATAAACCGGCTCCGGAGGTGAGACAAGTGGTTTGCTCTTAGAGCTAGCATTTTCCACCACTTCCGTTGTGGTCTCCGAATCCGATTCATCATCATCAAGAATACTCTTAACATCTGCGGAACAACTTTCAAACCATTTGGTTGAACCGGGTGCAATTTTCATAGCTTTGAGTTCGGCACGTTTTTCAGACATACTCTTAACCGCAAATCTTGAGAGAATCGAATCACTCCTTGCGGAAGTAATTACTGGATCAGATTTTTGATTAACCACAGCAATATTGCTTTTGGTGGTTAGCGGTTTAGAGTTCTGATTGATTTGAAACGTGACTTTTTCATCATCAACTCTTAGAGTTATTTCTTCTCCGTACACGTCAATCAAAGCTCGCCCGGTCCTCAAAAATGATCTTCCGAGAATAAGAGGAACCCGGGGGTCAGCATCAAAATCAACTACCACAAAATCGGCGGGAAAATGGAACTTCCCCACCTTGACAAAGACATCCTCGGCTACACCCTTAGGAAGGGTTATGGAACGATCCGTAAGCTCGAGGGTCATGCAAGTGGGGGTAAGTTTGGGCAGAGAAAGCTTTTCCCAAATTGACAACGGCATTAGGTTGATGCTTGCACCGAGATCGGCCAAGGCGCAACATTCAACCATCCCTGAAAATTCACATGGAATAAGGAATTTTCCGGGATCTCCAAGCTTTTCCGGAAGCTTTTTAAGTATTGCCGCTGAACAATTCTCATTAAGAGGAGTTTTTGCCAATTCAAATAATTTTTCTTTGTTGGTCAATAATCCCTTTAGTGTGGAAGCAAACTTCGGCATGAGGAGTAAAGCATCCGCAAAGCTGATATCAAAATGCAAATCTTGGAGGATTTGGTAGAATTTTTCCATTTGATTTGAAGCTTTATCACGGAGCTTTTGATCATTCATTCTTGAAGGATACGGAAGGTTTGCTTTGACGGGAGCTTTTTCGGGAATTTCTTCGGGCTCCAGCACAACCTTTAGTTCAGATGGATGGATGACCGGAGGTTGGACGTCTTTGGTTCCTCCGTTGTTAGTAGGAGGTTCCATGTCCTTGGTCGCCTCGGGTTCACGGTCGACTACCTTGGGAGGTAGAGAAGAATCGGTAGTCGGAACCGTGGGTCCATCATATGAAACACCGCTACGAGTCGTGATCGCCTTAGCATCGCCCCTCGGGTTAGCGATCGTGTTGCTTGGGAGAGAAGTAGTCCCTGAACCCGAGGGTCGATCATTTAAACGTTTGTTCAATTCGGTTATTTGATTAATCATCATTCTATTCATTTCCTCTTGATTTTTCATAAATTGCTTGATAAGCTCATCTGAGGACGGTTGGTTTTGAATCAAATCTTGATTTTGATTATTCAAATTTTGTCCTTGGTTGTTTTGAAAATTTCCATGATTATAATTCCCTTGATTTTGGTTTTGAAAATTCCCTTGATTCGGGCCTTTTTGAAAATTTCCCTGATTTTGAAGCTTTGCCCTTGATTAGCCCGATTTTGATTTTGATTGTATGGAACAATGTGGTTCGACACATTCTGATTTTGATTTTGATTTTGTGTGAAACCGGGTGGTCCGAGAAAATTGTTAGAACGGTAGCTGAGGAGATTACGGTCTCCCTGAGGCTGGTAACCGTTACCACCTTGATTGAAATTTCCAGAAGCAGCATACACATTCTCTTGAGTATAACCACCGGAGGCTGGGCACTCAAAATATTGGTGAGGACCACCACATATTTCACAACTCTGATTGACAACATTAACTTGATGAGAAGAGGATTGTGCTTTGGTTAATGATTCAACTTGTTTAGCAAGAAAGGCAATAGTCTCATTTGTTTTAGTATTAGCATCAAGAACACGAGCTAAAACTTCATCATTAATTTTGTTAGCACTCGAAATGGGAATCTTGTTTCTCGAACTCCTCACTTTTGCTTTACTCTCAATGATCGTGAAAGCATCTTGACTATTTCTCGTTAACAAGTTTCCACCCGCAGCAGAATTTAGGGAGTCTTGATCGGCCAGACTCAACCCATTGTAAAACGTGTCAATTTGGTGCAAGTCAGAGAAGCCATGATTAGGACACTTTTCTAATAACTCCTTAAATCTATCCCAAGCTTCGCTGAACGATTGATCGAAAGCTTGTTGAAATCGAAAGATTTGAGTTCGGAGACTAGAAGTTTTGGAAGGAGGGTAGAAATGATTGATGAACTTTGTAGCTAGATCTCCCCAAGTTAATATGGAATTAGGGGGTTCTTTCTCTAGCCAAGTTCGAGCCGCTCCTTTCAAAGAAAAGGGAAACAATTTCATTTTGATGACATCGTAATCAACTTGGTTAATCTTTATTGTTTCAGCAATATCGGTGAAATTTCGGATATGAACATAAGGGTCTTCATGATCAAGTCCGTGAAATGAGATACCTGTGATAAGATTGAGTAACCCGTGATTGATTTCAAAGTGATTTGCTTGAATATTGGGTATCACGATGGCTCGTCTAACACCATTGAAAGGTGTTTGGAGACGTTCCTCCATTGGACGGAGATCGGGAGCCGGATTGGCACCCACCGGAGGGTGTTGATCGTGTTGGTCCATTTCCTCAACGGTTGAGAAATGAACACGGTTGTTGTGACGGATAATCCTCTCGGGATTTGAAAGTGGTGAAAGAAGAGGTTGAGAAGAAGAAGAACGGGTGTGCATACACCAAATACAAACACAAAATCAAAAAGGAAAACCAAATTTGAAAATAAAATATTTTTGGATTTTTATTTTTTTATTTTTTTTATTTATTTTTGGTACCGATCCCTCAATCAATATTCATTTCTTTTACGACTACGCGCAGAGTGGCGAAGAAGCAAAGGTCTGCCGAAGCTAATTAAAAACCCGCCTCTTTCGGTCTGCAATTTAATGTCAAGACCATCCTTAAACCACTTGTATAGGTTGTAATCGAAAAAATAATCCGAAAATCAAATGATTTCACGATTGTTTTGTTGTTATTTCGGAATAGTTTACAACACTTTTGAAGAAAAGTGAGGATTTATTTTATTTTTGTATTTTTGAAAACACTTTAGGAAAAGTGTTTTATTTTTTTTATTTTTTTGTATTTTTATTTATTTATTTATTTATTTTAAAAAAAACGATAACTTCTGAGGAAGGGTCTTCAAAACACGTATCGAAAAACAAAATCACAAATTCGCGTCAACCTTCCCCGGCAGCGGCGCCAAAAATTGATTTGTTCAATTTATACTTCCAAAAGGAAACACAAAGGAAATATGAGTTAACCCGAGTCGTAGTCCCGATGAAGATTGAATGAAATTTAGTGATTCGGGATTTGTGATTCGTGTAGTGAATGTGAATAAAAGTGATTGGTGATTTTTATACTATGAATAATGAAATATTAAAAGAAAACAACTAATTAAGCTAAGGGTACAAGTATACTAAGCATGCTATTCTAAAAACGAAAATCGAAATTTAAAAACGTTACGCGACGAATTTAAAAACGAAAATAAAAGTGAAATTCTAAAATCTAAGTCCTAAAAATATAAAATTATTTTTCTAAAATTCTAAATATAAAAAGAAAATTTTGGGAAAAAGAAAAATATTTTTTTGACTTTTTATGAATTTTTTATGAATTAAAAAACTAATTTAAACTATTTAATTGGTTTAAAACTATTAAAAGACTTTGGAAAAATCTGAAAAATTCTGAGTAAATCTAATTTTAAATTCTCTATCTAGGAAAAATAAAATCAAAACTTAAATCAACCTAAATAAGCAGAACAGTGAAAATAAGCACTTGAAATAAGCTAAAAATAAGCAAAAGTTGACCAAATATTTTCAAAAGCTCAGGTATGATAAAAGGGACTATTTCAAGTTCACTTCTACTCAGAGAACACAAATAAGCCAAAGAAAAAAGTAGAAAAGCAGTAGCAATAGTAGCAATGTAGGTATAGAACAGTGATCAAACAAGCAGTTTTGCAGCTTAATAATAAGCTAACCAGAGGCTAATTATGGAAAATCAGAAGCACAGGCTTAAAGCTAATGTGAAAGGCTTCCAACAGACCAAATATGCCTAAAATCTAACCTCAAATGCTTAACTAATTTGACCCAAGATCATATGCAATTAGCAACCCTAAGCTGTTGCAGCAGATAAGCAGTGTGAGAACTAATATGCAGACCCCAAATAAGCTCTCTAATAAGCATAAAGTGTGGATCCCAGATGTTCCATCTAAAGTTTGCTATATGAAATTCCTATAAACCAAGAATTATGAACTCAGCTTAATCCAATAACCCACAAGAAAGGATAGATCAGCAGCAAAAACACTAGGTCTGCACACAGATTCTGTGACAGCAGTGAGTATTTCTGGCGTTAAACTCTGTCAAAACTACTCCAGTGCAAACCAGCCTTTGTATACTTACTTAAACACCTAAAAGCAACACAAAAATGCCTAATTGGGACTTCAAATAAGCTCAGCTTATGCTGAGCTTATTCAAGACAGATTTTACCTTCAAATACCCTTATAAGCTAATAACCTTAGAATGAGCTAAAAAATTTTAACACCCTACTGAAACAAGCTAATTCCACCTTATTTAAGTTGATTCAAACATTAGAAACATGCAATTGAACAATATCAAACTACAACAACCTCAACAGTGGCTAATCCAAACACACCCTTAAATTCTGAAAAAGCAATTCTATCCTAATAACTAACTGATTTAAGCTAATCTACTGATCCTAAACTGTATAACTAACTTTAAGCAAACACTAATAAGCAAAATCTAGTTCTATAGAAGCACTAATAAGCAGTAGCACAAAATAAGCTAAATCTATAAGCTAAACCAAACTTACAAGCATGAAATGGATGAGAACTGGTATGTACCAAACAAATAACACCAGGGCTTATCCAATAAGCCCAAATATACCCAATAAGCACCTCAGAATCAGCTTATCACCTCCATTAGCTTATTTGACTGCTACTTTGACTTTTGTTGACTTTGATGGAAATTGAGACTAAAATCAGATTTGAACTTATCAAAAGCTTACAACAAGCTACTGAGCTTATATAAACTTATAAAATCAGAAATCAGCTTATTGAAGCTGGATTATTAATTATTTTTTGTATTTTTTTTAAATATTTTTGGAATACTTTTGGAATTTAACAAGAGATTAACAAAGGTTGAGATAACAAATGGAAATAGGATAGAAATTAATTGAAACACACTACTGATAATTTCAATAAGCTAAATTCAGAAGAACAAGTGAAATGAAAATAGAATCAAAGTAGGAACTAAAATAAAATTTTCATTAATAAATTCTTCAAAGTTACAAAAGGAATTTTAACACTACAAAACATAAAATAAATTCGACAGAGTAACTCTAAAATTAAACTACATACAACAATGAAGAATCATCATCCTATTTATAGCCGAAGGAGGAAGGATCTAGGAGGTGATTGCCAAGCTGGCAATCCGTGTGCCTTGTGCTTTCTTTGATCCATTTCCAACCCTTAGATCATGCCTTGATCACTACTCCTTCATTGTAAGCCCTTGGATCAACTTTGGTGAGGTGTTCGGACCAATGGGAGAGTGCCACGTAGCCATTCGTGTGCTTCTTCTGACATCTGACACCTCTAATAGCTTCTAGAACCCCATTGATTAGACCAATATGCCCTTAATTGTAGTGAAATCGTACGGTTAAAAGTTAGGGTTCATAGCATAGTGAAAAATCTGGGAAAAGATAAGAAAGGGGGGCGGGGTTATTTTTTTATTTGACCGGGCATTGATTATCTGTTGACTTCCGGGTTGAGGTTTGTTTGACGGGTCGGTTAATGGATTTGGGGTTTAAGTGTGGGTCGCGGGTTGGGTTAAAAGGACAATGGGCTTGGGATTGTTTTAGCAATGGATTTGGGTTGGATTTGTGATAATGTTTTATTTAAATCCGGATTTTAAACAAAAGTCAAGTTTAAAACCAAGGACTAAATATGTAAATTCTGAAACTCAAGGGTATTTTCTGCTATGCTCAAAAGTAAATCCAAGGGCTTGTCTTGACAAATGATGATTCTTTGAGGGTTGACTTTGACTTTTTGCATCCCGGCATCGGCTATAAATAACACTTCCATATCTCGTGCTCGTTTTTTCGGTTTTTGCTTGATTTTGTCTCCTTTCTTCGATATCCGTGCCTGCATATGCAAAAACACAAAAACACAATATCTTTTGGCATTTTGGTCGGGTTTTTGGTTATTTTGGTCTTAATTTGGTAAATAAAAGGTATGTGTTTAAGCACATACTAGTGTACTAGGGGTATCGTGTACTAAAGATGAGTACATCGCAGAGGTGTGGGAAAATTACTTGGCCGGTGTAGCCAACGTAATTATAAACACAGGTTTAAAACAAGGGTTATCCTAATGCCTCTTATCATTTAGTAAATCCTAACAACACGAATGTAGTCTCACTAGCGATCTCGGGATGCATCACAAACGCAAGTTCTAGAATCTATGTACTACCGGTACACTCATAAGCATTAAAAGTGGATGCTTTTTCCTATATATCTAAAGGCAAACCTCACTTTTTTTGGGGTGAAAATTTTTGAGTGGTAGGGTTTTTGTGCTAGCAATATAATATCTATCCATGAGACTCTTATTAAAACTAAAGTTTCACTCCTATATGTTGTAAAAAAAATTAAATTTGGTGCTAAAATTGCCCAAACAAGTATCGTTCTTAGTTTTATTACACATTTACTCTAAAACGAAACAAATATCATGTGAAGTTATAGTTTCTAAGGTATCCCATTTTACCCTCCCTACACTTAAATTGAACATTGTCCACAATGTTCTTGAAAAGTATCAAAGTTATGATAATGGGAAAATAAAATAGAGAAAGAAACTAGTACTCCCCTGATTTGCTCGGCATGGACGATGTGAAAACATGGTTAAATCCTCTTCCAAGAAAACAAACTTGATAAACTTCACCTCCAATGTATACTTTCATCTTCTTGTCCAATATAACATGTAATTCACTAAGAAAACGAAACACAAAACCTCGCATAAAATCGGCAGTAAATACTATATATGTAAAAACTAATTCCTAGAAAAAAAAATGTGCATATATATCTTATTTGCTTTCTAAGAATTAAAAGGATATAATGCTTGCAAAATAAATGTCCACAGATTCCTGGAAATCTAAAATTCTGAAAATTTTTCAAAAATTTTTAAGTTTCAGCAGAAAAACAAAATCCTGGAAAACTGTGCTGGTATAGTGCCTGACGCCGTCGGGTGGTAAACCCTGACCCCGCCAGGTATAACCTGACAGTATTTTTGCGTTTTGTTTATAGAAAATTTTGGGAAAAATCTGATTAATAAAACCTGGAAAAACTGCAGGACATTCATTGTGACTTGATACAAGCATTTGACTCTAACAAACACATAAATATATGCTAATCATTAATTGTTAATTTTCAAGTTCGAATTTGTTCTAATAAACAAATATGATCTTCCCTACACTTATCTTTTTGTAAAATACCTTTATATGCAATTAAGACGAGGTTAAAAACAAAATAAAGCATTTTCACAAATTATATTCGAAACATGAAAGATAAACAAATGAAGATTGAGCATATATATGAAATTTAACAAAATAAAAACAAACAAGCAAACAATTAAAAACATAGGTTGCCTACCAAGAAGTGCTTTTCTTTATTAACGAGTCTTGTAGCTAGACTCAAAGTCATGCCTATTACGTGACTCCATCCTTTGTCACGTTCTCAATGTCATCTTCTATCTTGGTTTTATATTCCGGACCTAGTTGTAAGCATTCTTTGTAAAAACCAAATATCTTTTTCATCACATAGTCTACTCCTCTTCTCTTATCCTCTTCATTCCTATAGTAGACCAATTGCTTAAGTTCCTTTTCTAGGTTTGGCATAAGAAGAAATTGTTCAATCTTATATGGCATTTGGTAGGCAATCTCGTCGGTTTCATCCGTAAACCTAACTATCCCTAATGATGGGTCATAAGTCATTCTAGAAACCTTCACGAATGGCTTTCCTAATACTACATGGGATAAACAATTATCAATCACCGGACGAATATCTTCTACAATCAAGAAATCCATAATATATGTGAAGTTTCCTACATATACGTGCATTCCCTTAACTCTCCCCACAAAATTATTCACCCTACCCGTGTCGGGATCTTTCCAAGGCCAAAGTTGCTTTTTCATTACCCAATTGTGATGGATCCTAGTCATAATGTTTATGGGGGACCTAAGGTCAATGTAAACCTTCCACACATGCACGTGCCCGATGTTACATGGTATGTTTATGTTAGATGGGTCACCCGTTTTTATGATTGGAGAACTTATGCAATACGGTGTCTTAAGATCATCTAATAAATACTTATGGCACGCACGTTCATCCTTTGTGGGAAACTTGTTGAAGTCATCGCTATCTACTTCTTCCATTTCCTCCTCATCATCATTCTTAATTTCCTCCTTAGGATCACCTTTGTTCTCAATTACGTATTCATTATCTTCTTCCTCACTACTCCTATTTGGTGATTTTAGAGTAATGGCGTTGACAAAGTGAACATGTTTAGATGATGAAGGATCCTTAACCTCGCTACCCCCACTTGTGTTTCTAGCAACTGTACTTCACGGGGTCATTACTTGATTGTTGAGTGCCTTCAACAAATTGTCAATCTTATTGGTCATCTAGCTTTGTTGTTGTTTGAAATCGGCTTCAAACTTAGACAAACAAGATTCTTGAGATGCCATAAAATTAGACATTAATCCTTCAAAGTTATTGGAATTGTTGGAAGGATTGTTATTGAAGGTACGGTTTGTGGATGAACCGTTTGATTAAAAACGATTAGGTGGATTTGAAAACTTATTTTGAGAAGAGTTTTGGTTTTGTTTCCACCTAAAGTTCGGGTGATTCTTCCAAGATGGGTTGTATGAATCACCATAAGTGTTTTGCTCGGGTTTGAAAGTGAACCACTTGTCTCCCGCTCCATCTGTACGCGAGGATGCATAATCTGCAAAAGCATGATTGGGAGTTCCATGCAATCACGAGTGTCATGGGAACCACTACATAATTCACATGAAGAAGTGATTTTGTTCACTTGACTTGAAGGTTTAGGAGCTTCGTAGGATTTCATGAGAAACTTGACTTGGTCTTCAAGTTCCATGATCCTACGGTTGGGAATGCTTGAGTTATTCGAAGGCAAGGATATTTCCTTGACCGTTTTGCTCAACTCGCGGGGTTCATTCCAACATTTGTTGTCATAGAGAGCAAGATCTTCTATGATTCCCCACGATTCTTCCACATTCTTATCACGTAGCTTGCCACCGGCCGCTTGGTCAATGGTTTGCCTTGTGGATTCATTGACATGATCGTAGAAGATTTGGTCTTGAAGCCAAAGATCAATGCCATGATGAGGGACTTTTTGGAGTAAGTCCTTGAAACGAGTGCACGCTTCATAAAGAGTTTCACCTTGACATTGTTGGAACATCAAGATGTCATTCCTTAGCTTCGTAGTTCTCCCCGGTGGGAAAAATTGAGAGAGGAAATGAGAAGTGAGATCAACCCAAGATGTGATGGATCCCGCGGGTAAACGCTCAAGCCATTGACTAGCTTGGTCACGTAGTGAGAATTGGAAGAGACACAATCGAGTTGTCTCTTGAGTGGCAACATCAAGGTCTATGGAATCGACGATTTTAAGGAAATCCTTGAGATGTTGATTTGGATCTTCGGAAAGAACTCCATGGAATGCACATCCGCTTTGCACCAACCGGATGGTCTCGGTTCGCAAGGGAGACACATTGGCTCTTTGGGGAAGCTCAATTGTGTTTCAATAGCCTTCGTGGCTTGGTTTGGAGTACTCACCTGGAGTTCGGGCTCGAGGTGGGTCTTGATTGATTGGTGGGTCTTGGTGTTGTTGTTCTTGGTGGTTTGGTGGACCTTGGTGTTTTTGTGGTGGTGCTTGGTGTAGGTCAAAGATGCCTTAATTCACCATGATGGCAAATAAAGAGAATTACGACAAAGGAACGAAGAAAAGATTGACTACAAGAAAGCTAATAAAAAGAAAATAAAAATCTCACTTGATAGGAATCTAGTGAGTAGACCTAAACGAAATAGAAGTTGAACCGAAACTATTAACTATTCCCCGAAAACAGCGCCAAAAACTTGATGCGGCGGTTGTAACCCTCACAAAAGGTTTTACCATCCTCCTAGGCAGTGTACCTAACCGTTGTAGTGTAGTATAGGTAAGTTCGGGGGATTGATCATTATCTAGGGGAATAGTCTCGCAATAGTTGTGGAAAGGTCAAGATGTATGATGAGATTGGTATAGAGGTGAGGAATGATTCTTTTTGTATTTTTATATTTTATGAAAAGCAATTAAAAATCTCGGTTTTGAAGGAGTGAACGGAATTAGTTGTTAATCAACTAACCCAAAAACTAATTATAAAACTAAATTAAAACTAATTAAAACAGAAAAATAAATTGGTGGTAACTCTTATAATAGGAAAAACTTGTTCACTTACAATTAATTACTCCCTAGTTATCTCCTACTGATTTGTTAAATTGTCACGTCTTTGTTTTGGTTGAAGCGATGTATCCCTTAATATTGGTCGTGGGGAGGTGCCGAAGTCCCCAACTCTATAAATCTTAGTCTCCCCTAAATCACTTAAAGTCTATTAAGTTTTCTAAGATCTACAAGCCATAATTCACGCAATAAATACAACGAGAAAAACCAGTAGTGCACTCTACGGTTGCGTTTTCTAAGACGTTCAAGCTAGTTACATATAAGAGGTCAACCATTTTTCTTAGCCTAACGCGAGGCAATCAACTAAACAAGAGACAACAAATCAATATTCAATAACTAGGTTTCACTAGATCTAAGCAAACACAAATAAACTTAAGCTAGCATGTTGGATAGAAGAAAAGATAAACAAGTAATCAAACAACACATAGACATATTGAATAATTAAACGAATAACTTATCTTCAATTGAACATGGATGAAAAAGGGTGAAAAAGCCCTACAAAAGTTGTGAAAATCGTCTAGGGTTTTTGTTGGGAATTAAATGTCTTCAAGTTACAACTGCCAAGCCAAGAGTTAGTATTGTCAAGCCAACAGTTAGTACTGCTAAAGATACAACTGCCAGTACTAATCAGTTAGTACTGCTAGAGTAAACTGCTGAAGTAAGTTAGTACTGCTAAAGTGATAAAGACGCGTGAAGTTATATGTATTGAGATATTCAGTGTGTGTTCTATATAGTTAGAAAGATACGTATATTCTATATTGTTAGAAGATTTGTAGTTATCTTATAAAGGACTCCTTAGTGTATAAAAGGAGGTCCTAGGTTATGATGTTTGATACGTACGTTTTGATAACATAGATTCAAGGTTGTAAACCCTCGTACTAAACAGAGTACTCGTATTATTAATCATAATAATATTGGAGCTTTTCAGTAATCTCATTGTTCATACATTATTCATACAATTTACTATTACATTCATATTCTTTTAAGTATTAAAGAGTAGATTCTGCATACTCTTTAGTATTTACAAAGTTTCTAACATAGTTATTTTAGATTTATACAAAGTAACTCAACCTCAAGCTAAAAATTCGATATGTGTTGGGGATCAACAAGTGGTATCATAGCTTAGGTTCTGAAACTTTGATCTAGAAGAAACTAGCTAGAAGAAACAAGGAAGAGATGGATCTAGATACTACTCAAACCTCTACTACTGCACAATTGCCCATTCTCAAACAGGGTGATTATGATATAAGGAGGCTTAGGATTGAGCAATACTTTCAGGTACAAGACTATGCTCTATGGGATGTCATAGAGAATGGTAACTCGTTTAAACCAGTTGCTAAAGCAACAACAGTTGATGGTGTAATAACTACTATAATACCAGGTCCTGTAACTGCTAAATAAAAGACTCAAAAGAAGAATGATGTGAAGGCAAGAAGTATGCTACTGATGGCACTTTCCAATGAACATCTGATGACCTTCAATCAGTACAAGGATGCTAAGACCTTGATTGCTGCTATAACAACAAGATTTGAAGGTAATGAAGCCACAAAGAAGACTCAGAAGACTCTTCTGAAGAAACTGTATCAGAACTTTAGTGCTCAAAGCACAAAGTCTCTTGATTCTATTTTTAACAGACTTCAAAAGATTGTAAGTCAACTGGCTGTCTTAAGTGAAAATATTTCACAAGAAGATCTCAATTTGAAATTTTTGAGAAGTCTGCCTTCTGAGTGGAATACTCATGTTGTGGTCTGGATGAATAAACCTGATCTAGACACAATGAGCTTTGATGATCTTTACAACAATTTCAAGATTCTTGAACAAGAGGTTAAAAAAACTGCAAGCTCAAGTTCAAGTTCTCAAAACATGGCGTTTGTGTCATCTCCTAACACTAGCAGTACTGATTAAGTTAATACTACTTATGGAGTTAGTATAGCTAGCACTCAAGTTAGTACTGTTAGCACTCAAGCTAGTACTGCTGCCTTAAGTAATGCTACTGTTTATACATTTTTGGCAAATTAAACAAATGGGTCTCAGCTTGTACCTGAAGACCTTGAACAAATCCATGAAGATGACTTAGAAGAAATGGATTTGAAGTGGCAGTTAGCATTGTTGAGTATGAGGGCAAAAAGGTTTTTCCAGAAGACTGGTAAAAAGATCACTATCAATGAGAGTGACACAGCTGGATATGACAAGTCCAAGGTAGAGTGTTACAACTGTCACAAGTTAGGACACTTTGCAAGGGAGTGTAGAGGACCTAGGAACCAAGATAGTAGAAACAGGAATCAAGAAAGCAAAGGACCTAGGACCCAAGAAGGCACTAGAAAGACTGTGAATGTGGAAGAAACTTCTTCCAAAGCCATGGTGGCTATTGATGGGCTTGGTTTTGACTGGAGCTATATGGCAGAAGATGAAGTTCCTACAAACATGGCTCTTATGGCTCTTTCAGACTCTGAGGTATATACTAACAGTACTTGTTCAAAAACTTATCTAAAAAACTATGAAACTCTTAAAACTCAATATGATGATTTAAGAAAAGACTTTAACAGATCTGAGTTCGATTTAGCTAATTATAAAAGAGGGTTAGCAGTTGTAGAAGAGCAACTTGTCTTTTACAAAAAGAATGAGACTATTTTTACTGCGGATATTGCTGTTCTAAAAAGAGATATCTCATATAAAGACTCAGAAATTAGTATGCTTAAAAGAGAGTTAGAAAAGCTTAAGCAAGAAAAAGAAAGCATTCAAGTTGATATAGAGAGATTTGAACATTCATCTAAAAGTGTAGACAGGATCATACAGTGTCAGGTTATTGACAAACTCAAGAAAGGTTTAGGATATAATGCTGTTCTACCTCCCCATACAGGGTTATTTCCACCCCCAAAACTTGATTTGTCTGAGCCTGAGATTGAAAGCTTTTGACCTAAGATTAGTAAGAGTGTTTATGAATATGTTTCTAATGAGGTTAGGAAATCTTATGATACCCCATTAGTTAAGGAGTTGGTGTCAGATGATAAGTTAGAGAAGAAAACTGTTTTTCCTACTATTGCTAAGGTAGAAGCAGTTAGACCTAAACAACAAGAAAATCCAGTTAGGACACCAGTTAAGTATGCTGAAATGTACATGTCACAATGTCCTAGGGGAAATCAAAGAAACTGGAATAATCAGAACTTCCAACAGCTAGGAAGTGACTTTGTGATGTACAATAAAGCTTATTTTGTCTGTGAAAGTTTTGACCATGTGCAGGCTAACTACAATTACCATCAGAGGGAAAGGGTGGTATATAGGAATACCTATAAAAAGGGTAAATTACAATTATTTTGCTAAAAAGACTCACCATAGTGCTTATAGAGACATGGCTCCAAGAGCAGTTTTAATTAAAACTGACCTAAGACCACTTAATACAGTCAGGCCCGTTAATACTGCTCATCACAAAACTATAGTTTATAGTGCTAGACCAATGTCACATTTTTCTAACTTAGCACAATCAACTGTAAAGAGGCCCTTTCAAACAAGAACATCATTAACTAACAAAAATTTTAGTCAAAAAGTTAATACTACTACACCAAATTCAGCAGTAGTTAATGTTGTTAGGGTAAATCAGGTTAATGCTGTTAAGGCCTCAGCATGTTGGGTTTGGAGACCTACCAAACTTAATAGTGCATCAATTACTTTGAAGAAACATAATTACATTGATGCACGAGGCAGATCCAAGTCAGTAATGGCTTGGGTCCCCAAAGGAAACTAATTTCCTTATTTTTATGTGTAGGGTCATTCACAACAAGAAGATCAGAGATATGTTGACAGTGAATATTCGAGGCACATGACAGGGAACATGTCCTATCTCTCAGATTTCAGGGAATTTGATGGAGGTTATGTTGCCTTTGGAGGAGGAGCCAGAGGAGGAAGAATTACTGGTAAATGAACTATTAAGACTGGTAAGCTTGATTTTGAAGATGTGTACTTTGTCCAGGAGTTAAAATTTAACCTTTTTATTGTCTCACTGATGTGTGACAAAAAGAACAGCGTTCTTTTTACTGACACTAAATGTTTTGTTCTTTCTCCTGACTTTAAGTTAGCTGATGAGAGTCAGGTTTTACTTAAAGTTCCTAGAAAGAACAACATGTATAGTGTTGATATGAAGAATATTGTTCCTAAAGAGAATTTAACTTGTCTTATTACAAAGGCCACACTGGATGAATCAATGCTATGACATAAAAGGCTAGGTCATGTAAATTTTAAAAACATTAATAAACTTGTTAAGGAAAATCTTGTGAGAGGTTTACCTTTAAAACGTTTTGAAAATGACCAAACTTGTGTTGCTTGTCCAAAGGGGAAGCAACACAGAGCCTCCTATAAGTCAAAGATTCAGAACTCTATTACTCAGCCTTTATTCATGTGGCATATGGATTTGTTTGGTCTAACTTTTGTGAGTAGCTTGATGAATAAGAAATATTGTCTTGTTGTTACTGATGATTATAGCAGATTTACTTGGGTTTTGTTTTTAGCAACTAAGGATGAGAATTGTAGCATTCTTAAGAGCTTTATCACTGATACAGAAAATCTAGTTGATAAGAAAGTAAAAATAATCAGGTGTGAGAGTTATGAATGAGTTTTGTGAAAAGAAATGTATTAAGAGGGAATTTAGTGTAGCTAGAACTCCTCAGCAAAATGGTGTTGCTGAGAGGAGAAATAGGACATTGATTGAGGCTGCTAGAACCACGTTAGCTGACTCTATGTTACCTACTACATTTTGGGCTGAAGCAGTTAATACTGCTTGCTATGTGCAGAACAGGGTATTAGTAGTTAAGCCTCACAACAAGACTCCTTGTGAACTATTTAGAGGTAGAACACCTGCTCTAAGCTTCATGAGACCATTTGGATGTCATGTTACCATCCTGATGTGCGTGTGTATTGCTCTAATTATTTTATATCCACGGTAGCGGCGCCAAAGACTTGGTGCGCGCGTGATGTGTCGTTGTGGTTTTAGCAGTATTAATGCCTACTCAAGTTTTAAATTTATATTTAGCCGACTTATCAATAAAACACACACTTTAACGAGCAGTGTACCCGGTCAGTATGAATATAATGGTAAGTAGAGTATCGATCACTAAGAGTGGAACGTATTATCAAGTTATTCTAATCAGTATTTTAATATCTTAAGTTAGCTATACAACCTAATCTAACGCAAGGGGGGTTCAGCCTGAGATACTGGCACGGTTTAGTTAAGATTAAATAGAAAACTAAACTAATGAGCACGAATCAGCGATTAGCACACACGTACACAGATAGATACTTGAGACAATAAGAAGACCTGTCCTGATAATTAAGTAGCTTATCACTTGTTTTATTGCTAGTTTTATATGAAGTGTATATAATTAACCCTTTCTCGTTGGCTCTAATCTTATCGGTGAGTAAACCCTTAATGATCACTTATGTCTATCCCACTATCCTAGAAACGATAGAATAAATAGGCGAGGAAGGGGCATGGCGACCCAAGCAATGCTCAGCTAGACACAGAGGTTATCAATGCACTAATAAAAGTCACCAAAGACATCAACATATAAACTTTAATTAATGGGAAAGCAATTTTAAGGGGTGCCCATGATATTTCGTAGTCACATGGAATCGGCCCATCAATCCTGATGAATTAAAGTGTACTAATACAATAAAACAAAACTACTTAATGAATTGAATACATGCAGTACCTTCTTACAGCTCTTGTATCTTCGTTCAGGGTGTGTCTTATGCTGCTAATACGTCTGAATTCGGATTTAGGGTTTCTGTCTTTCTCTTCTGAGTTAAGCTAAAGTCTCCGAAATTCGTCTGGTCTTGGGGTATTTATAGTTTCTGTCTGAGGGTTAGATGCGGCGCATAGGATAAGTAGATGCGGCGCATTGACTTAACTTCGCGTGGGGTCCAAGATTAATATATTCAGGAATATTCGTACACCGCCTTAAGATGCGGCGTAACTCCATTTCTCTATGCGGCGTATGTCCTTTGCTGTCTTGGATTGTAACTTGTGAAATCTTGATAGTGATACGCCGTATGTAAGAAGTATGTTACGGCGTATCTGGAGTAGAATGATCTTGATCTTGTACATTTCAGTAGACTCTAAACATCTTGCTTGTTTTGCTCCATAATTAGTCCAAAATCGCCAAGTTTCACATAATACTTGTTTTTACCTGAGAATTACAAAAGTAAACATTAACGTACCAATTCTCATATATAATATAATAAAACAAGTCAAATAAATAGGATAAATGATGATAATAAAATGTACTTATTTGAGTTCATCAAATATCCCCCCACTTGAACTTTACTTGTCCCCAAGTAAACCTTAGAATAAATCTTATGAAAATGTATCCTAAAAGATATTAGGATTTATTTTTATATTTAAGCATGTATTCTTTTTTTGTCATAATTGCACAACCAAACACTTAACGAATTAGAAATAAAATAAAATATTTTGATAAAAGCAAATCTAATCGTTTAACTGTCCAGTCGTGACGAACATTCTATCATAAGCTTGGCAAGTATACGCATCTCCCCCACTAAAGCTAAGGAATAACTAGTCTAAAGCGGTAAAAAGGGTTTGTTGGTTAAGGGTTAATCAATCTTCTTAATCTCTATCGATCTCATATTCCAAAAAAGGCGAAAAAATCACAAATACATGATCGAATCCACGACCACGATACTTGCAATTGCTCAAATCCTTAACTCGAATAGGCTAAAGATAGGACCAAGTAATCTTCACTAATAATATTATATCAAAAAGGGCGACTAAATCATAAATACATAGTCGAATCCACGACTACGATACTTAAGATTGCTCAAATCCCTAATCTCAATAAATCAAAGGTTTGGATAAAGAATGATGTAGGGTATGGATAATATTTGGGATACAAATTGGTGTAAAATGAAAAATAAACAAAACAGATAAATTAAAATCCTAAGTGTGGTAAATTACTTTCCCTACCATCCCATGAATAAGACTCATATCATTGAATAACTCACACTTTAACACTTGAAACACACGCTTTAGGTAGACACGAATTATACTCAACAAGATCTCAATCAAATAATAACCTTAGTTGGCGTTCCCATAACGGCCAACTCTCATTCAATCCATAAATATAATATACAACAATTAGTGGTGATATCGCCCACTTAATACAAAACTTTACATAAGTTGGTTAAAACAAACTTCCAACTTTTCCTCTTTCTTTTTCTTTTCTATTTTTTTTTTTTTTTTTTTTTTTTTTTTTTTTTTTTTTTTTACATCAACATATATGTGTAAAATTTCACAACTTTTCTATCACTATTTTTTCGGATAATTTTTCCATACTCTTCATACTTTCAGAAATAACTGTAATAGCAAAAGTAGTAAACACACGAAAAATAAACTCAAAGTTATACAATATTTACTTTCATACCAATTGCATTGTGCAATTTCCCGACTCAACCAAAGATAATGAATTACGCACGCGAACACAGGTAATGTAAGGAAACACACTTTGCCTAAAGCAAATAACCACGGATTTTAATCTACAGGGTAGGCTAAGGTGTAAGGGTGTAACGAAACATTATAACAAAGGTGTAAGAAACGAAAGGAATGGCTCTGAGTGTTTTTCTAGGGGTATCTTACTCTAAAAGTGAGAGTAACAAAGGGTTTATACGGGGGTTAACTAACCAGTGAAGTTAGTTAATATCACATAACATATAAAGGCTATTTGGGTGTAATCCTAGAAATTTACCAATTTAGACAAGTCATTCCAATTATATAGATAATACTTATTATGGTGGTCTCGAATAGTATACAAGCCAAGTTCTAAAGTTTACAAGTCACCAACACACTCATAGATTTGTGAATTTTGATAAGTTCACAATTTTTGAAAATAATGTTATGTGTGCAGCTATGTAATTTAGACTTTAAACAAAAACATGCTATAAAATATTAAATTTTGATATATTAAGCGCATTTTAAGCATATTTTGCAAAAGTTTAGGACAAGTAAGTGTTCTAATTCTCCAATCCCCCCACTTAAGTTAAACAACGTCCTCGTTGTTTGTATTAAAGGTTAAAAACTGGAAAATAAAAGAATTAGAACAGAAAAACTCCCCTGAGATTTGCTCGGTATGATCCTCCATTATTTGTATAAGAGCAAAAATCAACTTTCTTGTGGATTAGAACGTTTAAGCTTCAAAAATGATGTATCCACAAGAATGCAGGAATCTATAATACCATTCAGACTTTAACACACCTGAGTTAAGAAGGTTCAAACTTGCATAATACATTAGTAGTTAGTAAAAATAAAATTGAAAAATTAAACTGAAAATCATCAGGTCAGTCGATACGCCGTATCTTATGGAAGAAGATACGCCGTATCGAGCCTGGAATAAATACGAATCAGAATAAAAGATGCGTCGCATCCTTAACCAGGGATGCGCCGCATTAAAATATTGACAGAAAGTTTTAAAGTCAAAAATAAAAATGCAGAAAATTAAATAAGATATGACCAGTGCAGGCGATGCGTCGCATCTTAGGATTGAGATGCGCCGTATCTTCTGCAGGTCTGACAGACTCAATACAAAATCAGAAAATAAAATAAAATAAAAGATAAGCATGGGTTGCCTCCCACGAAGCGCTTGTTTTTGTTCGAGTCACGAGCCTGACTCCACCCTTATTTATTGTGTAATAGGGTGTTGTTCCCCCCACTTGGGATCAAGTGCGGGTGATAATAGCAATAAACACGAAAAGAGTGTAAATTTGCTAGTAAAGATGGAAGAAATAAATAAAGATCATACCTTGGCAATATATGTACATCTTTCCTATCCTTACCCGGTTTGGTTGATAAATTGGATGACTTGACCATTCCATCTGAAAGAGTAGTGTGTTGAGGAAAAATGAGTCTCCTTTCTTCTTGGTTAGTTTCTTTGGTAGTAAGGCGTCCCTTGACTTCCGCAGAAGATGAGAAAGGGTCTTTGGCAAGTAAAAGTTCGAGTTCCTCTATATACTTCATAGGGTCGAAATCATCATCTTCATCAATCATAGCAATGTTTAAGAGCTCATCACCAAACTCTTCCTCGAGCTCCACCAAAAACAGGTTGAGCACAGGTGCTTCATGTGCTTCAATAGGTAGTGTAATAAATTTCACCTCGTCATTTTTTTGTTTTGCAACCTGTTTAGGAAAACTAGCAAGATTATTAGTAACGGGATTAATAATATTAAATAAATTTGTACCACTTTGTGTTGTAAGTGACTCCAATTCATCTTGTGAATCTCCATCTTCAACTAGTGGTCTTACAATTTCAGCATCGTCCCGAATTTCATTTTTGAACAAGTCATCCCAGATTTCTTCAAAATCCCTCGTTGGGTCAAAATCTGGTTGAGGTATGTCATCATAAACTATGGCGTCAAATGGTTCGAAATCAAAATTAGAATACTTTTCATCTTCATCCGTTGGATTGTCTAATGGTGGTAATACGATTGCAGAATATTCTTCAACGTAGGGTTCCGTATACACATCATCTTGTGCAATCTCCGGAGAAAAAGTACTATCAATAACAATTGCCTGAATTGGTTTCATGGTCTATGAATCTTCTTCATCATCATTTGACATACACCAAGTGTGTTGAAATGGCAATTTGTTTCTATCTTTCCTTGATTTTTCTTGTCCTAAAATCAAGTATTCTTCCATAGTGATTTCTTTCGTCTCAATGACTTGTGCACCATATCTTGCTCTTTTCCAATCATACACCTGATTATTGCTCAAGGCTCTTTCCTCTATAAACTTGACAAATTCTTCCATTGTAATATCCGGATCGTCCATCTTCCTGAAATAAAACTTACTCGTGCAAAAGAAGAGTGAAACAATCAAAGTAAAATAAAAGTTGCTGATATTTGTAGACGATGCGCCGTATCCAAAAAGTAGGATACGCCGTATCTTATTACATTTAAAATTTAATCAGACTTTTATTCAGAAAGCAGATACGCCGCTTATGATTTTAGAATGCGCCGTATCAGTTTTAATTATCAAAAATCGATTATATTTATTAAAATTAAATGCGTCGTATTAACAGAAGCTAATGCGCCGTATTTTCGTTACGTTTCAAAATACAAGATTTTTGATTCAGAAGATGCGCCGTATCGATTAAAATCGATGCGTCGTATCTGTTTAATAATTCGAAAACTGTTTTTAATTTAAATCGAAAATACGCCGTATCTGTGAAAACAGATGCGTCATATGGCGTTAGGGTTTAGAAAAATTTCTTATTAAAAACGGAATACGCCGTATCTTGGGGAAAGATGCGTCGTACTCGAATTTATTAAACGCATTGTATTTTATAAAAATTAAACGCAATACGCCGTATCTGTGAAAACAGATGCGCCGTATCGTTTGTATCAGCTCAGTACAACGATAGCAGAATGCAGAAAAATACAGAAAAGAAAATCAAAAAAATAAAAACAAACAAAAAGAAACAAAAATTAAAGAAAACAAAAATACATAAAAAACAGAAAATATGCAAATAATACAATGAATGCAATTTATCTACTATATAACAGAGTTAGTGGTTAGAATCTAAAAATTAAAAAGAAAAACCTAATTAAAATACTAATCAAATTAACAGATAATAACAATTCACTCCCCGGCAACGGCGCCAAAAACTTGATGTGCGTGTGTATTGCTCTAATTCTTTTATATCCACGGTAGCGGCGCCAAAGACTTGGTGCGCGCGTGATGTGTCGTTGTGGTTTTAGCAGTATTAATGCCTACTCAAGTTTTAAATTTATATTTAGCCGACTTATCAATAAAACACACACTTTAACGAGCAGTGTACCCGGTCAGTATGAATATAATGGTAAGTAGAGTGTCGATCACTAAGAGTGGAACGTATTATCAAGTTATTCTAATCAGTATTTTAATATCTTAAGTTAGCTATACAACCTAATCTAACGCAAGGGGGGTTCAGCCTGAGAGACTGGCACGGTTTGGTTAAGATTAAATAGAAAACTAAACTAATGAGCGCGAATCAGCGATTAGCACACACGTATACAGATAGATACTTGAGACAATAAGAAGACCTGTCCTGATAATTAAGTAGCTTGTCACTTGTTTTATTGCTAGTTTTATATGAAGTGTATATAATTAACCCTTTCTCGTTGGCTCTAATCTTATCGGCGAGTAAACCCTTAATGATCACTTATGTCTATCCCACTATCCTAGAAACGATAGAATAAATAGGCGAGGAAGGGGCATGGTGGCCCAAGCAATGCTCAGCTAGACACAGAGGTTATCAATGCACTAATAAAAGTCACCAAAGACATCAACATATAAACTTTAATTAATGGGTAAGCAATTTTAAGGGGTGCCCATGATATTCCGTAGTCACATGGAATCGGCTCATCAATCCTGATGAATTAAAGTGTACTAATACAATAAAACAAAACTACTTAATGAATTGAATACATGCAGGACCTTCTTACAGCTCTTGTATCTTCGTTCAGGGTGTGTCTTGTGCTGCTAATACGTCTGAATTCGGCTTTAGGGTTTCTGTCTTTCTCTTCTGAGTTAAGCTAAAGTCTCCAAAATTCGTCTGGTCTTGGGGTATTTATAGTTTCTGTCTGAGGGTTAGATGCGGCGCATAGGATAAGTAGATGCGGCGCATTGACTTAACTTCGCGTGGGGTCCAAGATTAATATATTCAGGAATATTCGTACACCGCCTTAAGATGCGGCGTAACTCCATTTCTCTATGCGGCGTATGTCCTTTGCTGTCTTGGATTGTAACTTGTGAAATATTGATAGTGATACGCCGTATGTAAGAAGTATGTTGCGGCGTATCTAGAGCAGAATGATCTTGATCTTGTACATTTCAGTAGACTCTAAACATCTTGCTTGTTTTGCTCCATAATTAGTCCAAAATCGCCAAGTTTCACATAATACTTGTTTTTACCTGAGAATTACAAAAGTAAACATTAACGTACCAATTCTCATATATAATATAATAAAACAAGTCAAATAAATAGGATAAATGATGATAATAAAATGTACTTATTTGAGTTCATCACATCCTTAATACCTTAAATCATTTAGGCAAGTTTGAGGGAAAAGCTGATGAAGGATTAGTTGTTGGGTACTCTACGAATAGTAAGGCTTTTAGGGTATACAACATTAGACCTAGGAAAGTAGAAGAAAACTTGCATGTTAAGTTCTTGGAGAATCAGCCTAGTGTTGCAGGAGATGGACCTAAGTGGCTGTTTGATATTGATGTTCTAACAACATCAATGAATTATGTACCAGTTGTTGCAGGTACAAACTCTAATGATTTTGCAGGTTCAAAAGATGGTATTGGTGTAGGTCAATCTAGCATGGAGACAGGGTCTTGCCAAGACTACCTTTTGATGCCACTATGGAAAGATGATTCACTATTTAATTCATCTTCAAAGAATGCTAGCAATGATGAACCACAATCTTCTAGTGATGCTGGAAAGGATAATGATGAAGGTGTTAATAAAGAAAGTGGAATTGATAATCAAGAGAGGCCTGAAAGCAGTACTCATGATGTTAATACTGATGGGCCAAATATTAATACTGCTAGTCCAACAGTTACAACTGCTCTACTTGAAGACACACATGCTGATTTCTTTGGTGATGGAATAGAAGTGGATATGAACAACATTCCTACCACATATCTAGCTCCTTCAACTCCTAATACAAGAATCCATAAAGATCATTCACTTGAACATGTAATTGGTGATGTGCAGTCTGGTGTACAAACAAGGAGAATGACAATGGCTACAAACGAACAAGGTTTTATTAGTGCTGTTTATGAAGAGAAAACTCGTGATGACCTTCATACTTGTTTGTTTGTTTGTTTCCTATCACAAGTAGAACCCAAGAATGCACTTAAAGCATTACAGGATTCAAGCTGGGTGGAGGATATGCAAGAAGAGCTTCTACAGTTTAAGCTACAAAAGGTTTGGATACATGTGGATTTGCCTAAGGGTAAGAGGGATATTGGTACAAAATTGGTCTTTAGGAACAAGAAAGATGAGAGAGGTATAGTGATTAGGAACAAAGCAAGGCTGGTTGCACATGGTTATACTCAAGAAGAAGGCATAGACTATGATGAAGTTTTTGCATCTGTAGCAAGAATTGAGGCAATAAGGTTGTTTTTAGCTTATGCTTCTTTTATGGGATTTATGGTGTATCAGATGGATCTGAAGAGTGCTTTCCTTTATTGTACGATTGAAGAAGAGGTATATGCAACTCAACCTCTAGGGTTTGAAGATCCTGACTATCCAGACAAGGTTTACAAGGTGGTGAAAGCACTTTATGGTTTGCATCAAGCTCCAAGAGCCTGGTATGAAACCTTGGCCAAGTATTTATTGGCTAGTGGGTTTCACAGAGGAAAGATAGATCAGAATTTGTTTATCAAAAAGCAAAAAGGGGATATTTTGCTTGTCCATGTCTATGTTGATGACATTATCTTTGGCTCTACAAAGAAGAAATTGTGTACTGAGGTTGAGAAACTGATGCATGACACTTTCTTCTTAGGGTTGCAAGTGAAGCAGAAAGAATATGGGATATTTATCAGTTAGGATAAATATGTTGCTAACATTTTAAGGAAGTTTAACTACACAGATGTCAAGACAGCTAGCACCCCCAATGGATACAAAAAAGCCTTTGCTCAAGGACCCAGATGGTGATGATGTTGATGTTCATCTCTATAGGTCAATGATTGGTTCATTGATGTATCTTACATCATCTAGACTAGACAATATGTTTGCAGTATGTGCATGTGCCAGATTCCAAGTTACACCTAAGGTTTCACACTTACATGCTATGAAAATGATCTTTAGGTATCTTAAAGGCCAACCTAAATTAGGTCTTTGGTATCCTAGAGAATCTTCCTCTGATTTGGTGGCATATTCTAATAATGACTATGCTGGAGCAAGCTTAGATAGGAAGTCTACAACAGGAGGTTGTCAGTTCCTAAGGTGCAGATTAATATCATGGTAGTGTAAGAAGCAAACTGTGGTTGCCAATTCTACAACTGAAGCTGAATATGTGGCTGCTACTAGTTGTTGTAGACAAGTACTCTAGATTGAGAATCAAATGCTGGATTATGGGTATAATTTTATGCACACCATGATTTATATTGACAATAACAGTACTATATGTATTATTAAAAATCCTGTTTTACACTCTAAAATAAAACACATAGAGATTAGACATCATTTTATAAGAGACTGCAATGATAAAAAGTTAATTCAGGTTGTTAAAATACACATAGATAACAATTTTGCAGATTTACATACCGAAGCTCTTGATGTTGGAAGGTTTCAGTACTTGGTTTCAAGTATTGGAATGCTAAATCCTTAAAGTTTTAATCTCTTTGTGTCTTTGTAATATTTTGTAAAGGATTAATATTGTTAGATGTGTCAATTTGTACTGCTAAGTATAACTAGTACTGTTAGTTATACTTAAGACTGTTGTGTTAATACTGTTAGTCATAATTAATACTGTTATGAAGAAAATGCTTTGGATTGTGTTTTCTTGGTTTTAGACTAACATTTGCAGGATAAGCAAAGCAGTATGATTGGAATTGGTGTTGTGTGAGAAGCAAAAGTGGTGGATTGTTTGATGCGAGTGAGCCTTGCTTAATGATGGAGTAAATGATTTATGATAAAAAGGATTTAGGGATCACTTGACAAGGGTTAATGGTTCTTTAAAATCTTTTTCTTGAAATCAACCTATGTCTGCTAGTTAGCCTTATGAAGCATCTGGGCATAGTCTATACTGAACATGAATTGATGGTTTCTAGTTAGTCAGATAGTAACTGATCTAACTCACTCTGTACCATTCTATCATTAGTATAGTGTGTTAGTCTATGGACATCTGGTTTAGAGAAAATCGAGCAAACGTGAATCTAATACATTTGTGTTAGAGGTAACACCTGCCACGAGCTGGAAACACTGTCAATAAGGCTCTTTTAATGAGTCTATCTGATCACAGGCAGTATTTATATTGAAATCATTGGTTCTCACACAACCAGAGGTTAAATGCAACCGAAATGATTAAGAGTATTCCTTTACACTTGATCCCTTCAAAATGTATGGGTGCAGTATTGTTTTAAAGAAAATTTGGGCTAATACTGCTGGGACAAGTTTGTACTGCTGGGTGAAGTTAGTACTGCTAGGCAAAATTTAGTACTGCTGGGTTACCGTTAGTGTTGTTTGGGGAATAACCTTTTTTCTTTAATTAATTATAGCCGTTGAGATATTTTTGTCAATTACTTCGCTTACAGGTTTGTTAAATTGGAAAATTCATAATCTTTCTTTAATTTATAAGATTTTTTCAAGCTAAAGAAACGATTTATTCAGTCGGTCCAATTAAAACCCTAAGTGATATCTATATCATCTCAATTGGCTTTTTCAAACACACATTCTCTCATAAACGAACATAACCCAGAACCCTAATCATACTTTTCTCTTTTATTGATCTCAATGGCGAATTTAGAATTTTGTGACAAACATAACATGGTCGCCTACTTACAGAAATCAGAGGGAAGTCAAGGATTTCACTAGATAGTGGATTTTCTCAATGCCAGTCACATAAGGTATGCACTTACATAGAATCCTACTATCTATGTTTCTCTAATCAAACAGTTTTGGTAGACTGCTACTGTCAGAACACTTGATAATGGAGAACAAGAGATAACTGCTACAGTTGATGGCAAAGTCAAGAATATTACTGAGTCATCTGTTAGGAGGCATCTCAAATTAGCAGATGATGATGGTATTAGTTCTTTGCCAAATACTGAAATTTTTGAAAACCTTTCATTGATAGGGTATGTGTCAACTTCTGACAAATTGACTTTTCAAAAAAGGCACTTTTCCCCTCAATGGAAATTTCTCATTCATACCATTCTACATTGTTTAAGTACAAAGAAAACTGCTTGGTAACAATTTAGTAGCAATATAGCAATTGCTATTATTTGCTAGGCCACAAAGAAGAAGTTTAACTTTTTTAAATTGATTTTTGATGGTATGGTGAAAAACTTGGATAGTAAATACAAATTTTTAATGTATCCAAGATTTATTCAACTGTTTTTGAACAAGCACAATAACCTGCTTCTACCGCACACAAGATTTTATAAAGCTCCTACCCTTACTCAAAAAAATTTGTAATATGAAGATGATTTCTAAGGGTTATACTGGGGTAGAAGTACCACTGTTTTCATCAATGATTGTTCAAGATCAACATATTCAGGGTGAAGGATCAACAATCCCAGTTGAGTCCTATCACACAACCACAAGTGCTCTATCAACCTCACAACTACAAATTTCGCACACCTATAGGAGAAGAATCAGACAGGAATCTGTGGTTCCTCAGCCCAGATTCCTACTCAATCCTCTATAGCAAATGTGGCTGTCTCCTTTGATGAGGGTTACAGAATGGTGAGGGCTGCCACTACTATCTCTGGTTTAGAAGTTTGACAGGACAGTGGTAACATACATACGACCCAATCAATGGAAACACCAGGGCCCAGTGATGTACCTCTCCCAAAAGTTAACATACTTGGAAGTGATTAGGGCAGTATGTGTTGTCCCCTGAACACAAAGTTTTTCAACGTTTAAATTCTTATTAGAAATCAATCAAAGAATCTATTACCCAAGTGTTTTGCGGAACAAACACTTGGGATTGAATAGACAAGGTATGGTGTGTCTCCTATCTAAACTCAAGCTATGCTTAAGTGGTAACAATTTCGACCCACTGAGCTATCTCAGGGATTGGTTACTCTTTGTAGGAGAAAAGGGGTTATGTGAAAGTCTAAGCTTTTATTGCACAAAAACCTAAACCCCTTTTCTCCATCTGTTGCTATTTATATACAAACCTCAAAGAGTCCTGAAGATTAAAATACATAAACAATAAGAAGGCATGTCTGACAACTACAACAGTATTTTTCATTTTCAAGAACCAATAGGAATGGGCTAAAAAGTCTTCGAGTGTCAGTACTGACACTTCTTGACGTTTATCCGCTTTAGGGAAGGTTCGTTTCTGGCCAGATAAGACTTGTACTTATCTTCTCAAACTCTTCCCGCTCAATCCCGCCTTTCTTTCAGGCTTTAGATTCTTCAGTCTTTGCCTTCAGTCTTCAGTCTTTAATCACATTGTTGTTGAGGAGACTGGGGTTCAGTGAGTTCTTGTCCAACACTCACTGAACCCATTACCTTCTTCTTTGTCTCAAGTAACAATCAGGGAGATCCGCCTCCCTGAGTGGTGAGTCTTTCTTCTTAGACTCGTCCTGAGCATCTTGAAGGTAACTCACTGAGTGACTGTTCACTCAGTGACTTAATTATGTTTTCAGTTGACTAACACTTAGTGTAATTTGTATTCAAATCCTGTTTTAAGGATCCTTGGGTACTGACGGACCCAACAATCTCCCCTTATTTGGATATAAATTATGCTTAAGTGTTTTGATCAGTTATGAGTGAGCTAATGACTTCTTCTCATACTGAATATACTAGAAAGTTATTAAGGACACTGAAATAATAAAAACATGGGCCATCAATTTTATTTATCATTTACAAAGGTCATAACAACTAAACAAAGTACAGGATAGTGGTGGTGTTGCAGATTCATCAGTCTAACTTGTAACCAAGGGCTTCAAGCTTTGGCCTCTTAGATTCCAGCTCATGTTGGTCAGGATGTTCTTGGATCTTGATTCTCAGGTCATGACAGAACCTCACATTTTCAGGACTCTGTATTGGGGAGGCCATCATGAGGTAACCAAACATAGTTTTAATTCCTGCCTTATCAATGTCATTCCATCTTTGGAAGGCTTGATCACCAAACGCATCAATGAAGAAGAGACCTCTCTCAGGTTGTTCAATGACCAAGTTGTTCACAAATGTAACTCCTTCAGGGAGGGATCTGTTGCATTCGAGGCCAGGAACTTTGATCTCAGGCTCAAATTCAATTTGCTTCCTCTTTCTTCTAGAGGATTGAGAGGGAGCAGGCTGATTGGCTGGAGCAGGGAGAAGAGAGGGAATACCAAGTTCATCAGGTGTTGCAGTCAGTTTGTCATATCTTAGCTTTAGGGATTTCATCAGATCTTTGATAACAATGTTCTGCTTTTTCAGTATGATTGGACCTAATTCATCCAATTCAGTGATCCCAAAGTCAGAGAATCTAAAGGGATCATGAACCTCAAAGTTTCTCTTGTCTGGACCTCTGAAGACACTAATGACAGCAGGCTTGGTATTTTGATGAATCTTGACATCAGTGATTGGTTTAGGTCGTAATCTGCTTGTCATAACCCACTGGTACCTCTCAATTCTCTTCTTCCTCATCTCTTCAGCCTTTTTCAATCTTTCATCCCTTTTCTGCCTGAGAGCAATCATCTCAGCATCCTGAGCTTTTATAAAGCTCTCACCACCTTTTCTTCCAGCAAGGGCTTTTGGTTGTATTCCAAGATTTTCAGCCTCTTCACTGACCACTTGGATAAGAGCTGACTTGTTCAGCCTTTCTTCTTCAGCTGCTTTCTTTAACCCCTCTTCTTTCTCCATATGAGCCTGAATTTCAGCCTCAGTGAGATGATACAACACTCCATTTATTTCATAAGGGACCATGACTGGTTCATCAGGGTCAGGCCTTCTCTCCAAGGAAGCAGGCACCAATTTTGGTGTAGGTTCAGGCTCTGTTGTTGTGAGGATGCCTTTGCCTTTATCTTGGAGAGTGGATGATGGGGTTGTTTCAGGAGCTTGAGTAGGTGGTATCACCCCCTCAGTGTGAGAAGGAGGTTGGCTGGAAGATGCTTCAGTGACTTTCTTCCCCTCAACTGTTGCTTGAGCCATCGTGAGAGCAAGAGTTGGAGTGCTCACTGAAGTTGTGAGAGCAGCATGACCTTTAAAAGCCTGATAGATCTCAGTCATCATGGTTTTGATTTCTGGGGTGTCTTGCTAAAGAGTGGTCACTTTTGCCTCAAGAGATGCATGAGAGGTCTCTAAAGCAGTCATCCGAGGCCCAAGACTTCAGGCCAAGGAATTCAAAGACTTAGCCCAAGATGCTAAATGTGACTCCATAAGAACCAAGGAAGACTTGATGGAGTCCATTGAAGAGCTGAGACCCTGAAGGTTAGAGGATGTCAGCATGTTGACAAGCTCAGTGAACTGAGCTGACTGTTGCTGATTGGTCACAGAAGCCTAAAGAATCTTTTTGTTGAGCTCAGGGTCATCTTTTACTGACTCTTGAATAGTTGCAACGCTCTTCGAAATGTTGAAAAGAGTAGCGTTGAACATTTTAAGGTTTTGATCAAGAGTTGTCAAGGAGTAGGAAATCCCTGATTGTTGCTCATTAATGTCATCATGATAAGCTTCAACGGATTCCTTCAGGTTGACATAATGAACTGCAGCTTCACAATGTTGATCAAAGATTTCTTTAGTGAGCCCTTGAAAAAGAGCATTGTTGGCTTTCTGCAAGAACTTGACCAACTGTCTTTCAGTGAGAGGAAGAATATTGTCATACTTCCTGAGGTTGGCTGGGCAGGATGATTCAGAGTCTGATGAATGATCAGCCTAAGATGCTGATTCTTCAGCCTGTGGTGGAGAAGACTGATGCGATTGTTCAGTGGGTTGAGCATCAGTGTCCGGATCATCACCTGCCTCAAAAATTTCTTCCTCACTGTCATTGCTGAGCTCATCATCAGAAAAGAGAACAGCTTAAAAATCTGCCATGGACTGAATCTGCAACTAGGTGTGGCCGGGTCCTGACCCTGCCATAATAACTGAGTGGGTTTGCTCAGCCTGGCTTTTGGAGTCAGTTCCCGAGGGAATGGATCCGCCTTAAGGGGGTTGTGGTTCCATATCAGTGGGTGGTTGCATGTCCCCTGAGTCTTTGTCCCCATGTGAGCCTTCAAGCACTGGTGGGTGTTTTTCAGTACTATCACTAGGCACAGTTTGTGATTGTTGATGGATCCCCTTCCCATCAGGGTTGTACTGCCCTTTTGGGGATTTAGGGTCCTTGACTCCCTGAGACTCTGAGTGTGATTTCTCAGAGCCATGAACGGGATGTGATTGGGTGTGGGTCCCCTTCTCAGTAGAGTAGTGCTGCCCTACCGAGGTTTCAGGACCCTTTACTCCCTCAGGCACAGATTGTGATTTATCAGTACCTTCATCGGGATGTGATTGGGTGGAGGTTCCTGACCCCACTGACTTGTGTATGTCAGTAGAGCCATGAGGAAGGGTTTTGCCCGAGGATACTGAGGATGATTTCTCAGTACCCTCCGTTGGCATTTGTTTTAAGGTCAAGAGGGTCTCAATGATGGGTGTCTTTGAGGTCTTGGCCATTGTTTCCCCTTCTTTGGGTTCTGACGTAGAGGTCTCAAGGACGAGTGATTTGGGTTTGACCACCTTCTTGGACCCTGCCTTCTTTTTCTTCTTCTCCTTTGTAAGAGAAGGAATAGGTGAGATAGCGTTTTCACCCTGAATGACTACCAACATGTAGTTGGTCAGGGCGACTGGTTGTACCTCAGTAATGCCACTGGTATAATTGGCCTTGTGTAGGATGTCAGGTTTAGATCCTTGAGCGTCAGGCCTAATATAATCAGAGCCAAGTAGGTCCTGAAGCACACAGGACATGAACCTAGGGTAAGACATGTGTCTTTGCCTAAATTTTCCTGAGAGCTTGGCCACGAGGTCACGGAAGATTATTCCTCCAATGTCAATTTTTCTACCCTCCAGGAGACTGAACACCATCAACTGTTGTGATGAGTTCAATTGCTCCATGGAGGATTTATTTCCCCCGAGGACCAGAATGACAAAAGTCATCAGGATCCTCCAGACAGGATGGAACCAGGTTTTGACGATAGGCGCTTTTGCCAAAAGGGATCCTAAGGCCACAACAGGTTGTTTTGGGTCATGTGGCCCTAGTAAAAGCAATTCGACTTTTACTTCTGGGTCAGTGGGGTTGGACTCATAGTTCTCAGTGAAATCAAGACCTATGGCCTTGATGAAGGTTGGGTAATCTAGGGAGAGGGTCCTTCTCCCATTCATCACTGAGAACGTGATAATTGATTCTTTGGTGTCTTCAGGGCTAGTAGCCACTGCTATACACCAGAATTCCCTCAAATAGTCATTGTATATGACTGAGGGGGTCTTTGTGAATGCCGTAGCAAGAAAGCAGTTTTGAAGGTATTTAAACACATTCTTGTACGCCCAAAACTTTTGGGGATAGGCAAAGTTTCCTACCACGTTGTTCTTAGTCATGTCTACGCCCTCGATGAGGAATTCCACATTTGGAGCGTATGCGATAGCTTTAGAAGTAGCCATTTTTGTTTGGTAAGTCTGAGTTACAAAGATGGTCTGGGTTTCTAAAGACTAAGAACACACACACACAATTTGTTTTTGAAGGAAAAAGGGCAAGAATTTGCTTAAGATATTCTAAAAAACGTGTGTGTGTTATTTTGTTTGGGGTATTTATAGGGAAGTGGAGTGGAGGGTGTTTTGGGTATTAAGCGGTTTTTAATTTTTCAAAAGAGATTTTTGAAAACTGTTTTGTATAAAAACGTTTGAGATCCGCATTTAATGCTCAACCGCTCCACTTTCCCTGTTTTGCGCAACTATCGAGGTGAACGGTTGTGCCGTCTGCAAAAGTGTAATTTGCAGGGTTGAGTCATCACATATCTGTTATGTGATTGGAGAGGCATTAAATGCCAAGTGGGAAAGTGGGGGCCCATGAGGTGCATGCCAGAAAGGCAAAAGAACAAATATTCTTATATTAAATAAGAATTCAGTTACCAACCTCGGACATTTACTAACTAGATACTTAGAGCATTTAAGTTAGCATTGAATGTCTTCTGAGGGCTCTGAATGACTCTTCATTCAGTGAACCTGCTTGTTCAGGGACTTGGGTTTAGTTCCTGAGGTTCAAGGGTTCAGGGAAGGTGATTCAGTGATCTTTTTCACTAAAGAACACATTGAGTCAGGGACCTGGGATTTTCAGAATTTACACTTAGTTGGACGGATTCAATCAGTGGACTGAATCTCAATGTCCAACGTTCCTAATTAAGCTTTCAGTCTTGTGAAAGTTGGTTCATCCAATGGTTTGGTGAATATATCAGCTAGCTGATATTCAGTAGGAATGAAGTGTAATTCAATGTCACCATTCATGACATGGTCCCTGATGAAGTGATATCTAATATTAATGTGTTTTGTTCTCTAATGAAGAACATGATGGTTTGAGATGGCAATTGCACTTGTGTTATCACAAAAGATGGGAACCATCTTGTACTGAATTCCATAGTCACTGAGTTGACTTTTCATCAAGAGTACATTTGCGAAACAACTGGCTGCTGCAACATATTCAGGTTTAGCTGAGGACATGGCAACTGATTGTTGCTTCTTAGCACTCCAACAGACTACTTTCCCACCTAGGATTTGGCAGGAGCCTGAGGTGCTTTTTCTGTCCATGTTGCATCTAGCATAGTCAGAGTCTGAGTATCCTTTGAGATCAAAGCCTGAACATTTTGGATAGTATAATCCAAGGTTTGGAGTACCTTTCAGGTACATGAGTATCCTTTTCACAGCTGTGAGATGAGATTCTCTTGGGTCAGATTGATATCTGGCACATAAGCACACTGAGAATTGGATGTCAGGCCTTGATGCAAGTAGATACATCAGTGATCCAATCATTCCTCTAAATAGAATTTAATTAACTAGTTTTCCAGTAAGGTCAGGACCATGGTTGTTTAATGGAACCATGGGAGTTTTGACAGAGGCACAGTCACTGAGCTCATACTTCTTTAGTAGGCTCCTGACATACTTCTCTTGACTGATAGAGGTTCCTTTATCAGTCTGCTTGATTTGCAGTCCAAGGAAGTAAGTCAGTTCTCCCATCATGCTCATTTCAAATTTCTTTGCCATCAGTTTTTCAAACTGTTTGCAAAGTTTATAACTTGTTGAGCCAAAGATGATGTCATCAACATATACTTGTACAAGTATGACATCATTATTTGTCCTATAGATTAACAATGTCTTGTCTATCTTGCCTCTGACAAATTTATTTTGGATCAGGAAGGCTGAGAGAGTTTCATACCATGCCCTGGGAGCTTGTTTCAGTCCATAAAGGGCTTTGTTAAGCTTGCAGACATAGTCAGGAAACTCTTGGCTTTCAAATCCAGGAGGTTGCTGAACATAAACTTCTTCTTTCAGTGACCCATTTAAGAATGCACTTTTAACAACCATTTGGTACACCTTGAAGTTCATGTAGGTTGCAAAGGCAAGGAAGATCCTGATGGCTTCCATCCTTGCCACTGGTGCAAATGTTTCTTCATAGTCAATGCCTTCTGGTTGGTTATAGCCTTTGGCTACAAGTCTGGCTTTGTTTTTAATGACTATGCCATTTTCATCAGATTTATTTTTGAACACCCATTTCATGCCAATGACTGAAACATCTTCAGGACATTTGACCAATGTCATTACCTTATTTCTGTCAAATTGTTCCAGTTCATCATGCATGGCCTGAACCCAACTTGGATGATTAAGTGCTTCCTTGACACTTTTGGGTTCAATTGTGGTGATGAAGTCCACAAATAGGCATTCATTGGCTGAGGCTGCTCTTAGTTGTGCAGCCATGCTTCTAGTGAGCATGCCTTCAGTAGGCTCTCCAATTATATTCACAAGTTCTATATCCTGAGACCAAGTCCAACTGTCCTGAGGTCTTGGAAACTGATTAGAACTTGAGGAGGCCTGATGGGTAGGGTCAGGATCAGACACATGATGATCTTCAGCATCTTGAGTGTCTGAGTGAGTTGACTCATCACTGTGATTGTTTGGTTCCTGAGCACTGTGTTCAAGCTGAATGATTGCATCAGTACTTCTTTGTGCTTCAACAAACTCAGTGATGGTTGGGTAAGGAAGGTTGTGAGGGATGATGTAATAGGAGATGTCAGCATTTGCATGGTAATTAGTGGAAGGATCATTGTCAGGATGATGTTCATCAGGAGGGTATTTTGATGAATCATCAATGCCTATCTCTTCCACTGAGGTGTTAGAGACACTGATTGCATCAGTGCTTTCATCAAAGGTAACATGGAATGTTTCCTCGGTTTGCTGTCTCCTAGTGTTGAACACCCTGAAGGCCTTTGAGACAAGAGAGTATCCTAGGAAGTATCCATCATCAGCTTTGGCATCAAATTTCCCTAACTGATCCTTGTGGTTATGAATAAACACAGGACACCCAAAGACATGAAAATAGCTGATGTTAGGGATCCTTCCTTTGAATAACTCATAAGGGGTTTTGCTATGTCTCTTGACAATGATGGATCTGTTTTGTGTGTAACAGGCAGTCTTTATTGCTTTAGTCCAGAAGTGTTTGGAAAGGACTGATCCATTTAGCATTGTCCTAGCTGCTTCAATGAGTGTTCTATTTTTCCTTTCAGCCACACCATTTTGTTCTGGCGTGTAAGGAGAGGAAAACTTTTGGGAAATTCCTTTCTCATTACAGAAGCATTCAAGTTCATAGTTTTTGAACTCTGTTCCATTTTCAGTCCTAATCTGTTTGACTTTGATGTCATTTTGATTTTCAATGTTCCTGACAAAGGACATGATTGTTTCAGCTGCCTGACTCTTTTTTATCAGGAAGTAAACCCAAGTGTATCTTGAGTATTCATCCACAATGACCAGAGTATACTTCTCATGGTTAATGGATCTAGGACTGATGGGCCCAAAGAGATCCATATGGAGAAGATGAAGGCAGTTCTTGATGGAAAAGTTTGTTTTGGTTTTAAAGGATGCTCTATGATGTTTACCTTTTTCACAGGCAGAGCATAGTTTATCCTTTGAAAACACAAGTGATGGTAAGCCAAGGACCTTGTTTTGTTTCACAAGATTGTTTATGTTTTTGAAGTTCAGGTGGGAGAGTCTCTTATGCCAAAGCCAGTTGAGGGTTTCAGTGGCCTTAGTAAAGAGACAAGTTCCATTCTGAGTTAGACTGGACATGTCTAACACATAAACATCTTATCCTCTTGGTGCAATAAGGAAAACTTCCTTATTTGCATTGAAGATGGTTCCTTGCTTATCATCAAACTGAACTATGTATTTTGCATCACATAGTTGACTGACACTGATCAAATTGTATTTAAGACCATTAACATAAGCTATCCTAGTAAAGACTATACCATTGCAGTTTACTGAGCCATAACCTTCAGTGAGACATGATGAGTTATCAGCAAATATCACTTTGTGTCCTGATTCATCCCCATATTTGTGCAGATAATCTTTCACACCAGTCATGCTCCTTGAACATCCACTATCTAGATGCCAAACAGGCTCCCTGGCATGCCTCTGCACAAATGGTAAACTGATTTAGTTCTTTCTAGGACCCCTCATCTTAGAGGGCTTGACTTTTGTAGTCCTAAAAATATCAATTGATTCATGGTCAGTGGTTGAGTGGACTAAGCTACCACAAGTTTTGCATTTGATTGAGGAGGTAGACTCAGTAGACTGAGAGGATGATTTGGTCATACCTCTTCTGGTCTGAATGACCTTATCATGTCCTGAGGTGTTGTGAGTGGAATCTCCACAAATTTCACAACAGTTACCCATTAGACAATCCTTAGGATGGTGGTCATTGAAGCCACAGTGAGGGCAAGGTGCAAAAGGCTTGGCCTTTTGTTTCTGTTTCTGTTTAGAATCAGAAGGGTATTTTAAAGCCTGTGCTTTAAAGTTTGCCATTTTTAATGTGGCTGTGTATGATTGGTGATCTGAGGTTCTGTGATCTTCCTTTTTGCATATCATGCAATAAAGGATTCTATAGCAATCATCAGTGAAATGATTGGTATAGTGACACAACTCACACCTTTTCAGGGGTTTGGAGGGTTTTGGTTTGGTGCTTGAGGAAGCTGATTTGGGTTCCTTCATCTTGGATTTAGAAGGTTTCTCAGAAGATTCAATCTTCTCACTCAGCTTCCTGACAAGTTCAGCCAACTGATCAATTTTTGAATCTAGGCTTTCTATTTTTACTTCAGAAGGGACTGAAGTTGATGAGTCATCAGAATGAACTGAGACTTCAGGGGTTTGCCTTTTCAGGATGGTTTTTCCCATTCCTGGATTAACCTTTGGAGAATACTGAGAGTAGACCAATGGTGGGAGGTCTGAGCTTGGTGCAGCACCCTGAAGAATATTCAGAGGTAGGAGTGGTGTGAATGATTCAGATTCAGACTCATTGACTGACTCGGTACTACTGGGTTGGTCAGTGAGTCCAAGTATATTTTTCAGAGCCTGACTTTCAGGAAGCAAGATTTTTCCAGTCTCAAAGTTTGGTAACTTACTGACTGGATTGTCCCTGACAACCCAGTCATTGGACTTGGGTTGCATTTCTTGCTCAAAAGATATGCCAGCTGGAATAAAGGCCATTTCACTGTGACTCTCACTGGGGGTTTCAGTGAGTGGGTCAATTCCTATAGTTATCTTAGGAATTAAACCCATAGTATTAAAGACCTTGGGGTTCTTTTTAGTCCAGCCTTCAATGACAGCCTTTTCTTTGTTAAGTTCATTTTGAAGAGCTTGATTTTGCTTCAAAATCTCAGTGTTTTGAATTTGTAGTGTAATATTTTCTAACTTGGCTTGTTTTAGTACAAGCAATTCATCTCTACACTTATTCAATTCTAACACAAGATTGTTATATTTTGAAAGCAAGTTAACAAACTTAAGATCTACACAAATATAATTCATATAGGACTGCCAGTCAGAATCATCATCCATTGAAAGTAAAGTGTTTACCTTCTTCATGGTCATGTTCACCCACTCTCCATTCCTTGCATGGCTTTCACTGAGAAGAACCCCATTCATCATCCCAGTCATAAGCTTCTGCTACAAGGACCTTGTTCTTTGTCTGAACAGGTTTGGATGTTTGAGCAGCCTGAGACATTGAGGGATTAGTTTCAAGAAGTGCAAGTTTAGCCTTAGCTTTCCTATATTTAGTCTCAAAGTCTTTTTGACCCTTTTGAACATTATTGTTTTGAAAATGTTGGGTCGACTAAAACATTCTAGGTTGAAACTTGCTAGTTCCTGAGGAACTGTTTCCAAAAAATTTATAAAAGGGTTCTGAGATTGTTTTTGAATAACAGTCTCTAGCAAAGTGGCCCTTTTTACCACATTTGAAACACTCATTGGTTTCACTTGCTTTAATTTTTGAAAATTGGACTGATTTCTTTTGATAAAACGTTTTGAATTGGCTAGGAGTGCAATTTCTTGGAATTCCAAGTTTAGGTCATTCAGGTACTCATCACCATTTCTTTCATCAATCTCATCTTCAAAATCCTCTTGAAAATCCTGTACAACACCATTAGAATAAAAGGCAGTTGATATGGGTGAGGAGGTCAAGGCCTTTTTGGTCTCAATAGGTTTTGAGTCTGGGTATCTCTTAGAGATTAAGTTGTCTTCAAAGACAAACTTCCCATAGATCTCAGGGTGCTCAAGGGTCTGAATGTGGTTAGCATTCCTGAGGCCTTGTGAGAAGTTTAGCCACTTCTCAGGGAGACTGTTGAAAAAGCCAACATTTGTCTCATGCTTAGACAAAACTACACCATCATTTGATAATTCGTTTATCAGGGTCTTGTATCTGGTATATTTCTGAGAGAGGCTTTCAGAGTCCTTTGCCCTGAAAGTGTTATACTCAAGTTTCAGGTCCATGATCCTGTTTTCCTTGGTATCTGAGGGTCCTTCAAAGCTATTAATCAAGTCATCCAAAGTTTGCTTGGCTGTTGAACAGTTGATGACTGATTCCATTATATCGTCAGGAAGACAAGATATAATTATGCTTTTCAGGCGTTGGTCTTGATTGACCACCCTTCTCTCATCAATGGTCCACTGAGCTTCAGGCTTGTTTAGCCCCTCAGCAGTCTTAGGGACAAAAGAACCTTCTTTGACACAAGTGATGTAGTATGGTTCCATCCCAGTCAAGTAGCAAAGCATTCACTTTTTCCACTTGCTAAATTTACCAGCTTCAAGTCTGGGGGCAACAGCTGAAAAGCTTCCACCCTTTTTATCGACTAACTGGGGCACATTAACATCAACCATAGTAGGATCTTGGTTTTAAAAACCTTGAGCACTCTTAGTTTTTGAAAGATTTTATAAACCAGAGGCTTTGATACCACTTGTTGTCCACTGAACACGCTTAGAAGTAACTAAGAAGTTAATCTAATTGTGTTTATGACTGATACAATGTATTTGATTAATTACAACTGATAAGTAAAACGTAAATATAAAAACACAAAGTTTTTCAACGTTTAAATTCTTATTAGAAATCAATCAAAGAATCTATTACCCAAGTGTTTTGCGGAACAAACACTTGGGATTGAATAGACAATGTATGGTGTGTCTCCTATCTAAACTCAAGCTATGCTTAAGTGGTAACAATTTTGACCCACTGAGCTATCTCAGGGATTGGTTGCTCTTTGTAGGAGAAAAGGGGTTATGTGAAAGTCTTAGCTTTTATTGCACAAAAAGCTAAACCCCTTTTCTCCATCTGTTTCTATTTATATAAAAACCTCAAAGAGTCCTAAAGATTAAAATACATAAACAATAAGAAGGCCTGTCTGACAACTACAACAGTATTTGTCATTTCCAAGAACCAATAGGAATGGGCTAATAAGTCTTCGAGTGTCAGTACTGACACTTTTTGACTTTTAGCCGCTTTAGGGAAGGTTCGTTTCTGGCCAGATAAGACTTGTCCTTATCTTCTGAAACTCTTCCCGCTCAATCCCGCCTTTCTTTCAGGCTTCAGGTTCTTCAGTCTTTGCCATTCAGTCTTCAGTCTTTAATCACATTATTGTTGAGGAGACTGGGGTTCAGTGAGTTCTTGTCCAACACTCACTGAACCCATTACCTTCTTCTTTGTCTCAAGTAACAATCAGGGAGATCCGCCTCCCTGAGTGGTGAGTCTTTCTTCTTAGACTCGTCCTGAGCATCTTGAAGGTAACTCACTGAGTGACTGTTCTCTCAGTGACTTAATTATGTTTTCGGTTTATTAACACTTAGTGTAATTTGTATTCAAATCCTGTTTTAAGGATCCTTGGGTACTGACGGACCCAACAGTATGACACTAAATAAATTGATGGCATTATGTACAACATTGTCTGCAAGAGTTACTAGCTTGGAGTTGGAATTGAAACAGACAAAGTAAATCTATGGTGCTGCTTATACAAAGCTTATCAAGAAGGTAAAGAACCTAGAGCAAAAAGTTAAGTCCAGCCAAACTAAGAGAAGAGCAAACATTGTTGACTCTGATGATGAAGATGGTTCTGATGATGATTTGGAGGATCCTTCCAAACATGGGAGGAGAATAGATGACATTGATCAAGATCCAGACATCACATTGGTACAAGATGATGCAGAGATTCAGGGGATGAATGAGCAACATATGGGTGTTGACATTGATTTTGATGCTGCTAAAGATGTTAGTACTGCTGAACTAGTTAGTACTGCTGGTGCATCAGTTAGTATTGTCAGTCCTACAAATACTATTGCTGTTTACATCAGAAGAAGTGAAGAGAAAGGAAAAAGTATTATGCAAGAGTCTGAGCAACCAAGTAAGTTTAAGAAGAGTGTTCAAGTTCAGATAAGTCTTGATGAGGAAATGGCTCAGAGGGTACATGATGAAGAGCAAGCAAAATTTAAAGAAGAACAAAAGATTGCAAAATTTCTGGAAGACCAAAAGCTTGCAAGAGAAATAGCTGAAGCTGACGAAGCAGAGAGATTAGTACAAGAAAAAGCTGATGAACTTTTAGCTCAGAAAATGTATGAACAAGATAGGACAAGTCTCAATGAAGAAAAAAGAGAGAACAGACTTCTAGAGCTACTGGATGTGATTAGAAAGAGTCAGAATGAAAAAAGAGTTGAAGCAGGAAAGAGTAAACTACCAACAAGAGCAGAAAAGTTAAAGTATATGACTGCTTATTTGAAGAATCAAGACAATTGGACTGCTAGTCAACTTGTAGGTAGATCATATGAAGAGATTTAAGATTTATACAATAAGGCTTACAAGAAAGTTCAAGACTTTATTCCTATGGAAACTGAAGAAGAGAGCAGAAGAATTAAGAGAGCTGGAATATCCTTGGAATCAGAGTCTTCAAAGAAACAAAAAGTTAGTGAAGACTTACCCACAGTAGAAGTGCAGGAAAAAGAATTGTCACAAGAAGAGCTACAATAGATGATGATCATAGTCCCAGAAGAAGGATTGAATGTTGAAGCCTTACAAACCAAGTATCCAATTATAGACTAGGAGATTCATTCTGAAGGCTTAAGGAAGTACTGGAAAATCATCAGAGTTGGAAACCATTATGAGGTATATCAGTTCTTTGATTATATGCTGAAAGCTTTTGGCAGGGATAACTTAGTAAAGCTATAGGAATTGGTTAAAGAAAAGTTCAACTAAACAGAACCAACAGATGATAAAGAAAGAATGCTTTGGGTAGAGTTGAAAAGAATGTTTGAACCAGATGCGGATGACAAATTATGGAAGTTTCATGCTGGTAATCAAGGTTTGACATGGAGATTGTATGACTCATGTGCAGTTCATCATGTGTCTACAAAAGCTGGAACAAATATATACATGCTGGTGGAGAAAGACTATCCATTGTCAAGTGGAGCACTCACATTGATGTTGGCTGCAAAACTTGCTATGGATAAGCATAATGAGATGGCAAGAGAACTTCTCAGGAAGATATTTATGCTGGTTGAAAGATTAAGAAGATGAAGTGTTTGGGAGAATACTCTCAAAGTAAAAGGTTTAATTCAAGAAACTTGATGATTTGGAGGTAAATCACAAGTTTAGGGAAGGATTATTGGGAATTAAAAGTCTTCAAGTTACAACTGCCAAGCCAAGAGTTAGTACTATTAAGCCAACAGTTAGTACTGCTAAAGATACAACTGCCAGTACTAATCAGTTAGTACTGCTAGAGTAAACTGTTGAAGTAAGTTAGTACTGCTAAAGTGATAAAGACGCGTGAATGATATGTATTGAGATATTCAGTGTATATTCTATATAATTAGAAAGATACGTATATTCTATATTGTTAGAAGATTTGTAGTTATCTTGTAAAGGACTCCTTAGTGTATAAAAGGAGGTCCTAGGTTATGATGTTTGATACGTACGTTTTGATAACATAGCTTCAAGGTTGTAAACCCTAGTACTACACAGAGTACTCGTATTATTAATCATAATAATATTGGATCTTTTTAGTAATCTCACTGTTCCTACATTATTCATACAGTTTACTGTTACATTCATATTCTTCTAAGTATTAAAGAGTAGATTCCGCATACTCTTTAGTATTCACAAAGTTTCTAACATAGTTGTTTTGGATTTATCCTGTAGCATATTCATAACAATCAAACACACAAATAAAGTGGATATGGCCGGCGGTTTAAGAGAAATTTAGAGAGAGAAAGTAAGTTGGGAACTAGAGAGAGAAAATGTGAAATGTATTAGATGAATGTGTGAGAAGTTCCAACCCTTCCCACACTTGGGAAGGGGTATTTATAGTTACTAGCTAAGGTACCCCTAGAGGGCTGTGGAGTGAGCTGATAGTGGGTAAAGACCCGACCCAACTCCACAAATACTTAATATAACTAAACTAATAATAATAATACTAATATTCCTACGAGCTATTAAATGCTAATGAGTACTCGGGGTGACCGAGTCTTCAGATGAATATTTATATTCCTAACAATCTCCCCTTAAGGGAGGTTACCCCGGAAATAATATTTAGAATTCTTGCATTCTATCCTCTGAACTTGTCTTCATAGCTCGTAGTCTTTGATTCTTCAACGTCATTGATTTTTGTGCCTTCAGCAGTGAACCTTTGATGACTGATCTTTTGTCTTGGATGATCTTTGAGTATCTTTGAAGTTATCATACAACATATGTCTTCAAGTCATCTTGCAGCATCGTCTCCATGTGACGTTGTAATCTTTGAGCCTTCTTTAAGATCATCAGCCACCGAAAATCTCTGAGCTTCTCCACTGCAGTGATATTGCCTTCATGTGATTTGTTGTGACCGTCGAACTCGCATGCTCATACTTTTCTGGATCATGATAAATGTCATCAGAGTTGCGGAAGCTGTGTTATAGGTCTTTCTTCTATCATGATTTCTTTGATTATGATTTGTAAGTGTGAGCATGGAGTGAGGATTGACACATCTCCACTGGAATCAGGAACCACCATCGCCATCTTTATATGAATCTGAAATAAAACAGTTAGCAATAAAGTTGGAGAACGAATATGGCTTTGTCATTCGTTCGATGTGGTTGGATTAACCTTCAGTTCTGTGAAGACCGACCTGTGATCAGGTAGAATCCCCTTTAAAGAAGATTCTCCTTGACAGGAATTTCCAGCTTGTAGTAATGAGTCTTCTAACAAATTATTGTCAGAGTCATCATACTAAGCATGTTCTCATACCGGAACGTCTCAAAGCAGACAGCACGGTAGAGTGAATCAGTGAATTAAATACCCACTGATTGACAAGAAATTGATTAGAAAAATCACTCGCGTGTCACTAGATAAACATTTTATGCAACACGACGAGGGTTTTATACCTTGAATCACATTTCTGTCAAAAACACTTTTGTTTGAAAATTTTCACAATCAATGTGCTCGAAAACTCGGTTGGTGATCACATTGAAAGGTTTTCCAAAAGCATCAGTCAATCCATTTCTTGGAACAAGTTTGATTCAAAAGTGAATCGCCCCATCGTTTCTTTCCAGTTTTCACAAATTTGATCCATGAAGGATCTCACATGTCACCTACCAAGAGCTTGTTTGATGTTGGCACTAGAAGGATTTCCATCTTCATTGTGAACACTTTCGTATCACTCGGATGTTCTGGCAATATCACAAGGATAATGCGTAGGACTCTTTAACATATATTTTCTTACTTTTCACAGTGTATGAAACAGCAAGCATATTGGAAGTGTGTCCTAATGAGATTTATAGATGATCTCTTGGCTCAAGACTCAATATTGCATTTTGATTTAGTGATCGGAGGCTGGAGAGGACTACCACCTTTTCAATATTGTCTAACTCGGAGTGAGAGAAACGATAGCTTTGTATTGATCTCTGTGACAAATGAAACAAGAATCCTTTGAGGGACCTTGAGTGGCAAGGAAGGGTTGTGCAGCGTATCACTGGGTCCATGATACTTTGTCTTCAATGCCAGCAATCAGCTAAGTGATTCTGACAGCATATGTATTGACCCGGTTTCTGCCTAAAGTGTAAGGAGGGCTTCTTTCTTTTCACCCTTTATCTTTACATTTCTTTTTCATTCTTCAACCCCTTCAGCGCTTACTGAGACTTCATCACTAGTACCTTGTTGGGTTTGTTCCAGTACTAGCTCCATCTCAGTCAGCACTCTTCCCTTATTCACATTTTTCTCCTTTTTAACCATACCTAAGAACTTCTACACTAACTAGTGGATTGTCCCTGGGTAGATCCCTCCAGCTCTGGCGGGATCGTGGGAACTTATACCTAACCTTACCATCCTTATAACTCCAGTACGTTAAATAAAATGGTCGGTCTTTGGTGTTCTTCCACAATTGCCATCATAAATCATTCGCTCCCCCTCAATATGCGCATCGATATGCGTAAAAGGTTTAGCACATATGGGAGAGCCTACACTTGAGTTTCAAAAGATCACATTTTTATCAGAATTTCATATTTAAATCACATTCTCCCCCCCGATCAAAAATTTCAAACCAATTGAGATTTGTGATCCCAATTGATTTAAATAAGTTAGAAATTATGGGAGAAAATGTGATAAGGTTTTAATGCATTCTGATTATGGAGCATACTATGCTCCCCCTTAAACCACGAGAGAGTGTCACTGTTGATGTTGCACAATGCTTAAAAAGGTGTCAGAAATTTGAACAAATACTCTCCCCCTCAATTAATGACTCATTTTCTATTTAAAGAGCTGTAGTCATTCAATTGAGTGCGAAGAATTTTTGAAAATTTAAGTCCAGTTACCACCTTGTGAAACACCAAAACTCTCCTGAAGAATCATAGAACAGAAGGAGTTTGTGGTGTAAAGAAGACTTCTCTTCTTATACAGGAAATGATGTACAAAAACGTACATCAGATCAAAGAAACATGGATATAAAGTAATCCATGCCCAGGTGAACATCACCCAGTTAGAGGAACAACTGTCTTTTTGGCGACATGCTTTCCCCATAGTAAAGCACGGGTTGCAGTCTGAAGTAACTGCAAGCCGATTAGACATGTTTTAACCATTTAGTATAACTTTTGCTCGAGCTTCATTTAAAGACCCGTATCATTATTGAATGACATTTCTAGATCCGTAAATGTTATCGATAAACAGAAGACATGCCTAGAGCAACTATTTTTGGTATTTTTGTGATTTTCTGATTTTTTTTTTTATAGGTTTTATATTTTTCTATTTACAATTTGATTTAGAATATATACAAAAAATATATATACAAGGATATGAAGCAAATCCATTATTCCTCAGCTTCTTGAATCTTCTCGGCTGCCATCACTTAACTTGCTGAAGAACAATGTCCGCAAATCTAATTAGGGATTAAATTAGGTTTTTCACTCTCCCCTAATTAGTGCTCTCCCCCAAACTGACAACCTTTCTGATGAATGCCCTGAATATGAAGAAGTCTTCTGATAACCAAATGCATGCCGTCTTTAGTCTTCTAACACACAGCAGAAAATGTAGAACAGACTGTAGACTTGACCTTCTTCACGATTGTCCATTTGGGGAACAGAATATCAACATCTTCATCTCACCAAATGCATTCCAGTAATCTTACATATAACCCCTCAGCTCGTAACGTACACATGAGATGATAACACCAAAGTAACAAGTTGAAACACTGATCATCTTTAATTTGTATCATGAGATATTAAGCCTGATCACGTGAACTTGTTGTGCATCCTTGATGTACACATTTCTATCCCCTGATGGTTACGATTAATCGGCCCGTGACGTACACATGAGATGAAGATACCAAAGTGTGAAAACTTATTTTAGAGATTACTAACAATAAGTTTTGTGATCGTTTATGGGCTCAAGGCTGTTAAGCCTTTATCTAGGATTTTATCTATGACGAGCATGATGATAATATTGATGGAATATTCTAATGAAAGAAACAATACTATCACAACAAGGTTTTGCCAACTTCACCGTTTGTTATTCAAACTAGCCCCAATACTACTTGATCAATAGCAGTACGATTACACTCTAATCAGGGATCAAAGATCCTTGAGGCTAAACAAACCTAACAACATTAGACCCCATGTCTAATGTTCCCACACACACTCTTTTAGGTGCTTTACATTTTAACACACTTGGTGTTGTTGTAATTTGTAAGTATGAAGCACCTTGGTGATTAACATCTAACCACACTTTTTATCTAAGGGTAAGATCTTCCTTTTATAGCACAAGGAAGATCTTTTACAATATGATAAGTCTTGTCATCTACTTGCTTTACATGTGTTAGTCATTAAGATACAACTTGTATCTTTGTTTACAACTTTGTTGACTGAACAAATATCTAGATATTATTTATAAGTGACTCATATAAATAATATCTTCTTCATCTTTATCCATCCAGCAGTAGTATGACTCATAGCAGCACCTGATACACTAGAAGACTTAACTGTGTAACCAGACTTAACGAGGAGACTTAACTGGGAGAAGACTTAACCACCAGACTTAACTGGGAGAAGACTTAACCAGAAGACTTAACAACTCCTGCAACAGCTTCATTAGCGTATTTTGCTTATCATTTCAGTATTCTTCATGTTTCATTCTTCTTGTTCTGTGATCATCAAATCTATGAAAATATAATTCCCAACAATCTTCCCCTATTTGATGATTACAAAACAAACACATTCTTGTACGAATTTCCCTAGACGAAGTAGAGAAATTGAGATAATTAAATCTCACCATGAATGAAACTATACTGTCTTCCCCTTAATCTATGCTATCCACCACATCTCTTCCCCTTTTTGTTATCAACAAATAGAAAAAGTATACAAATATGATCTTTACAACTACATACTAATACTACACATCCAGTCTATCCTTCTAATATCTCAAATTACCCTCCATTAAGCTTTCCGCACTAAAAATGAATTTGAAACAGCAAAATTTTAAACCATCAGTAGCAATACTAATCAACAATAATAAGAATCAATAACTTTCCCTTGTTGTGATGTATAAGTATAATAAATGGTTAAACACTTGAACATTTAAGCTTCCCCTGAAACCCATATGTTAACCATTCGAATCTCCAATTCTGTAGGCTTTTATGATTGATGAAGAATAACCAAGCATTACTAACTTGATGATGAAACAGAATAAACCAACCTTAGGTCTTATGTCTTGTACTAAAAATTGACTTTGAACTTATACTAACATAATATAAGTAGACCGAAATCTCTTGATAAAATCCTCATCTTCAATGAGACACTGAGCACTACAAAGTAACTCCTTTAAGTGATAGTTAACTAGGTCTACGTCCATCCACCCCTTGACCTATAAAAACTAGATTTAACAAGTCTTTTTCAAACTTCTTGGAGCACAAACAAGTTATCTTCTTACAAAAGGTGTGATAAAATACCTTAGATATAATAAAACACAACTTTGAAAAATTCTACTTCATCTTCAAATAAGTAACAAATAATCTTTTTCACCAATAATAAATTGATAAACAAGCCTTTAATCTTTTAAGAACATAACCTAACTCTCTTCCCTCTGAGTGAGTGTTCTTCCTCTTTGTGTGTGTAAACCAAGAAACAAAAACCAAAAATTCGACCATACCTCAACTGTTTCTGCAGCAGTTTTTAACGATGCATATCTTGCAACCTAAGGCTCAGATTGAAGATCCCTCTGGTGAGAATCTACCTTGATATACCAAGAATCTCCAATAAAAATTTCACCCCGATCCAACGGTTAACGAAGGAGTTATCGCCTTTTGAAAAAAGCCCTGCAGAGAGTTACGAAAATACGAACCAGATCCGAATTTTTCTTCTTTCTTTAGCTAAAACGTTTTCTTTTCCTAGATCCAGAGCCCCCCGCTCTGATACCAACTGTGAAAACTTATTTTAGAGGTTTCTAACAATAAGTTTTTTGATCGTTTATGGGCTCAAGGCTGTTAAGCCTTTATCTAGGATTTTATCTATGACGAGCATGATGATAATATTGACGAAATATTCTAATGAAAGAAACAAAACTATCACAACAAGGTTTTGCCAACTTCACCGTTTGTTATTCAAACTAGCCCCAATACTACTTGATCAATAGCAGTACGATTAAACTCTAATTAGGGATCAAAGATCCTTGAGGCTAAACAAACCTAACAACATTAGACCCCATGTCTATTGTTCCCACACATACTCTTTTAGGTGCTTTACATTTTAACACACTTGGTGTTGTTGTAATTTGTAAGTATGAAGCACCTTGGTGATTAACATCTAACCACACTTTTTATCTAAGGGTAAGATCTTCCTTTTATAGCACAAGGAAGATCTTTTACAATATGATAAGTCTTGTCATCTACTTGCTTTACATGTGTTAGTCATTAAGATACAACTTGTATCTTTGTTTACAACTTTGTTGACTGAACAAATATCTAGATATTATTTATAAGTGACTCATATAAATAATATCTTCTTCATCTTTATCCATCCAGCAGTAGTATGACTCATAGCAGCACCTGATACACTAGAAGACTTAACTGTGTAACCAGACTTAACGAGGAGACTTAACTGGGAGAAGACTTAACCACCAGACTTAACTGGAGAAGATAAACCAGAAGACTTAACAACTCCTGCAACAACTTCATTAGCGTATTTTGCTTATCAGTTCAGTATTCTTCATGTTTCATTCTTCTTGTTCTGTGATCATCAAATCTATGAAAATATAATTCCCAACACAAAGTAACAAGTTGAAACACTAATCATCTTTAATTTGTTTCATAAGATGTTAAACCCGATCATGTGAACTTGTTGTGCGTCCTTGGTGTACACATTTCTCTCCCCTGATGGTTACGATTAATCGAAATCAGCATAATGATGTGTACATGAAGCATAGTGATGTGTACATGAAGCATTAACTAGAAGCACTTTATCACTGATTATATCAACCCGTGAGAAGATGTCGATTAGTCGTATGGCCATTTCTCAAACATCAATCAACATGTAGTTTATTCACCCTTCTCCCCCTCAAAAATTGCATGCGACTGCCATTTTTGATTGAACGAGTGAAGAAGAATACCATCAACGGTAAGTAGATCCACTTGATAACTGACATTTTGTTTATTCACCCTTCTCCCCCTCAAAAATTGCATATGACTGCCATTTTTTATTGAATGAGTGAATAAGAATACAATCAACGATAAGTAAATCCACTTGATGATGAGAATTTTCATGAACAAGAAGATTTCTCTTCTTCCGAAAATAAAGAGCACTCAAGCGTACGCCTTTCTTTTCTTTGAGGAACAGGGCCTGGAGTGTTTTCAGCAGACGCCATTGTCGATGAAGAATGAGGCTTGAACTGATGTGTTCAAAAGTCATTGTCGATGAAGAACGAGGCCTGAACTGATGTGAACAGACGTCATAGTCAATGAAGAACAAGGCCTGAACTGATGTGAACAGACATCATTGTCGATGAGGAACGAGGCCTGAACTGATTTGAACAGACGTCATTGTCGTTTCCCCTCATATGTTGTAAGCAGCCTGAGGCCAAATGTCAAAGGACGGTTTGTATGACCTGCATTTGAAAACAGACGAAAGAAGAACATTTGGAGTGTCGGATCCCCAATGTATGTTGGGTTCCAATTGGTTAGTGCAAACAATCTCTGAAGCTACTGAAGCCATAGGTGCCTTGGTTTTAACAATGGGGGCAACATTAGTAGATGCAATGGACCTAGTTAAAGGGCATTGTGTATTTAAAGGGATAATTCTACCAGTTGGCTTCCATTCCTTAACAAGCGCTACTCTAGGCATGGTAATCCTCGTTAAAGGGAAATGATCACCTAGTGTGAATATTCGGCCCGTGGGCTTCCACTGAAAGCCCACATTGGTAAACATTTTCCCTATAGGTTTCCAAGATTGCTTAATTTGTCTAGCTCTCCAAACTTTCTTAACTGGGGGTTTGTTGGACAACTTCAAAAATTTCTCAACACATTTGTCATGATTACCCGAAATTAGATAATCATTACATGTTTTGCAAAGTGAATTAGGATTTGAATTATGATTCCTTTTGTTCAAATCTGATTTTTTGTTCCTCATGTGGTCTTCTACTTTCTTCTTAGAAACACTTTTAGCTGGTGAAGTCCTAGAATTCTTTATATTTCTCTTAGGTTTTGACTCGCTAGCTTTAGTGTCACTGTTAACTCTTGTAGAATGACTGATGGGAATATTAGTCTTTTTAATTCCAGTTGTTGAACATGTTTTGATGTGTTGGGATCTGAAGTTTCCAAGGGTGCCTCAAAGGTTACATGCTTATTCTTAGTTGTAGAGGATGATGCAACAAATCTATCTCTTTTGTTATCTATCTTAGGACCTGTGCCAATGACGTATTCTAAAAGTTCTTGAGATCGTTTAGTGAGGAAGCAGACATCTACAACTGCACAATCAAGTGGTTTCCCTATCCTATCATCTTCTACGATCTCACGCAAGGTATCAAGGCTATCCTTAAGGTGATTGAGATATACTTGGTGAACAGACCTATTGTTCCTAAGGGGAAGCGGAATAGGCACAACATCAATTGCGTATTTTCTGCAAGCAGAAACCTTTGAAACAGCATTGTCACCAGTGATGATTGGCATTTTCCCTTTCACCTGAGTCTTTAGATTCTCGATTTCATTTAACAAAGAAGTTATCTTTTCATTGTGACTGTTACGTGTGACTTTAATAGAGTCATATAACTCTTTTGTAATGTTGTTTAACCGTTGAATTTTCAGCTCGAAAACACTCATTTTCATAGTGTAACTTATTGATGATGTCTTGATACTGAAAATTCTGAGAATCTAAGGACGATGGTTTATTGGTGCCAATTGGATCACTCTTATTTGACTTCAATTGGGCAATTTGGGCCCTCAATTGTCGAATCGTGTTAGTGTGAGCTTGAATTTTTTCATCGCGTTTGCTTAATTCAAAATATGTATCAAATTCAGGAGCATCCAGAGATGTCTTGGCATTTGATATTTTACATTTTTCTTCTAAGTGTTGATATTTTAATTGTAAATTATGATGATCAACTTCTAGTTTTGAAAAACGCTTGACCATGTTATCATGGTCATCATTTTGAATTTTCTCTTGCAGTTTCAAATTCTCCCCCTCAAGCTCAACAACACGATTTTGGGTAACATTCAATGCAATAGAATACTCATGAAATTGACAGGCAGTTAAAGCAGAATCAGTGGCAGTATAAAATATATCCTGTGCAATACATCTAGCAATCAAATTCTCATTGGTGATGAGAATGTTCTTTCTCTCGATCTCACGGCTCTTAAGTTCTATCGCATTTTGAGCTACCTCATTTTCCATATCTTTAAACATTACTTTCATTTCATTTACTTCAGTTTCAAGAGCGTTTTGCAATCCTTCAAACTGTTCCTTGAGTAATTTAAAGAATGGAATGACCTCAGTTAAGTAACACCTTTTTGTCTGTTCAAAACCCCTTTCCCCCTCAGTAATTCTCTTCTTACATGTTTTATCAAAACCAACAAATAGTTGACAAAGTACATATATGCTAATTAAGGTTTTACATTTAGTAGGAAGAGTCAAAGGAACCAAATGCCTAGGTGTATTGGGAGGATACACCGTCGCAGCTGCAATTTTCCTAAGGGATGGAGTTTTGGCTTCAAGCTCATCGGCCTTTCTCTTTTCCATATCTATCGACCAAAATATTTGTTCAGGCGTTAACTTCTTTTGAGGTGCAAACACAGTCAATCGATTCTCCTCATAATAATCATGGGGTTTGACTATTATTCGATTAGCTATGCATTTGGGATCCTTCATTTTCTCATTCATCCTTTCTCTTTTTCTCACATCTATTTCATCACTCTCTTCTAAAGATGAAACATCAGGTGGCGCATGACCAGGCATAATCATCACATTGGCATCATATAAGTCAGATTGGACTACTTTAGCATTCTTAAGAATAGCTAACTTAGGTTCACCTACATTACTCTCACTATGCTTATCACACAGCTTTTTGTGCTTTTGAATCATTTGAGCAGTTTGTCTGGTCTGGTCTTGTGTATACAACTTGTTTTCAAGTTTATTCTTTAACGTTTTAAGTTTGGAAAAATCATTTAAGAGTTTAGATTCTTTTTCTTTGAAATCTTGCTTTAGTGTTTTCAAACTTTCTTGCATTACTTGATTAAGCTGAACAGTTTGCTTAAGTTTCACTTGTAAAGAATGTAACTCTATTTTCAATTTTTTTTCCCTTAGATTACGTTCAGAAATAAGTGTACGCATCTGACCATCCATTTCTTGCTCACGTTTAGTCAACTCAAACTTAGCACGTTGTTCATATATGGCCATTTGTTCTTTATAGATGTTAAGTTGGGTGGTTAATGGGTCTTCAGGAACAAATTCAGTGTTCTCATGCAGCACATAATCATCATTTAGAACAGAAGATGCACAACTAGGTACAACAGACACTTCGTTGTGTTTCACATATTGTTCATATGGGATAACATCGCTATTTCCCATATTAGCAATATCTGACTCAACAACGTTTGTCTGTTGTACTTTGTCGGGAATCTTTTGTTCATGCAACACATTATCATCATTAATAACAGAAGATACCCCACAAGGTTCAACAGATGTTTCGTTGTGTTTCACCAGTTGCACGTTGTTCATAGCAGTATCTGGCTCAACAACGTTTGTCTGTAGTTGATGGATCTCTTTCTCTTGAGAATTCAGGCACACAGAGTTCCTATCGGCACTAACATACTCAAACACGTTTATCTGTTGTTCATCTTTGGGAATCTTTTGTTTGTCAATCATGTCATACAATTTGAGTACCTCAGAAATGACTGAATCCGTAGTTTTTGACATGATATGAACGTGCACGGGATTTCACAATTCTATGATTTAAACCGAGAAATATATACTTTCGCGGGATTTTACAAAAATCAAGAATAAACCGTGATTTGATTACTTGAATGTGTTATGATGAAAGTTGATTTGGTTTGGTTCATGTAAGTTGTTATGGTGAAATTTTTGTCTGAAAACTTCACAGCTCGATAACTTCTTTCTGGAGCGATTTCAGGCTTCGAAAGTTGGGTTGAATGAATAATTTAATTCAACGTGTCCTTCTCCTCGGTCTCATGGTCGTTTTGACAGGTCGTGGACTGAAAACGAAGTTACGGTTCAAAAGTTATAGCCGTTTGAAGTTTTGACGTAAAAAATCAACTTTGGTCAAACCACAACACCAGAGTACCAAACCGCAATACCCAAACCGCTAGAATACTAATCACACAGCAAGTATCAAACCGCTAAGACCTTAGACAAACCGCAAGTATCAAACTGCCAAACCTGAAAACTAAACCGCTGTATATAAACCGCTAACACACAACAAACCGCTAAGTCAAACCGCTGAATCTGAAGATCAAACTGCTAGTATTAAACCGCTGAACCAGAGTGTCAAACCGCAAGATTCAAACCGCCGGAACACTATTCAAACCACTAAAAGTCTGAACCGCTAAGACCCAAACCGCTGAATGCTAAACTACAAGGACTAGTCAAACCGCAATCGCTAAACGACAAACCGCTAGAGGCAAGAACTGACAAACCGCTACCACAAATGGACAAACCGTCCTTTTCAGTACGTTTTGTCCTTTTCCAAATTTGGTTATAATCCAAACCGCTATCAGAGATTTAGACCAAACCGCCAACAATAATTACCTAAATAACACAAACCGCTGCTAAGAATCCTTTACCGAGAGTCAAACCGCTATGATGAAAAATATTCCGAACACCAAACTGCTGCCAAGAAATCCTTCAAATCTTCCACAAACAGACACTAACCAAGTTGTATGTTATCAAGGAAGATGTGAAACAGTTCAATGAACACAAAAGTACAAGTATTCAACAGATTTAACCACAAACAAAGATTAAACAAGGATTTTAGCACACTATTTTATACGACCTAAAAAGGACCAAAAATCCACCCACGAATCTGAATATGCTCTTACACGAACCTAACCATGGATCTTGATACCATTTGTAGCATATTCATAACAATCAAACACACAAATAAGGTGGATATGGCCGGCGGTTTAAGAGAAATTTAGAGAGAGAAAGTGAGTTGGGAACAAGAGAGAGAAAATATGAAATGTATTAGATGAATGTGTGAGAAGTTCCAACCCTTCCCATACTTGGGAAGGGGTATTTATAGTTACTAGCTAAGGTTCCCCTAGAGGGCTGTGGAGTGAGCTGGCAGCGGGTAAAGACCCGACCCAACTCCACAAATACTTAATATAACTAAACTAATAATAATAATACTAATATTCCTACGAGCTATTAAATGCTAATGAGTACTCGGGGTGACCGAGTCTTCAGATGAATATTTATATTCTTAACATATCCAAAGTAACTCAACCTCAAGCTAAAGAATCGATCTGTGTTTAGGATCAACAGTTTTGTCCTCCCAAGTGTTACACCTAATAATGAAAAATTGCGAAAGTATATATAGTTTTACAACTATGACGGCGTCACCTTATAGGTCGTAACGCCGTCAGCTCGCCGTGTTTAGGGTTTCATCTTGTGCAAGTCGCCGTTCTGATGGCGTCAATATCTTGAGGCCGTCACTTGTTAATTCTTCGGGGCCGTCTCTTTCTAGCTTAAAACGTGACTCCCATCTCCAATTTGTTCCTGACGCGGGGGCCGTCTCTTTCTAGCTTAAAACGTGACTCCCATCTCCAATTTGTACCTGACGGCATCAGGTTGTAAAATTTTCAAATTCCTCTGAAGCGTCACTTGATAAACTAGAACCAAAAATCGAGCTTCATAAACAAGGGACAGAGTCACGTTGTAGCGTGTGACGCCGTCAGATCTCCAAGTCTGACAGGTTTTTCGTGACTTCGTCGTTTTCTTCAATTTTTCGTCCAAATACGTCCAAAAAGTGCTGATTTCCATATTTCTCGTCCCAATTACCTAAAATACAAAAAGAAACGATTTGAGGCAATATTTGATCATATTTATACGATTTTGGGCTTAAATGACCCCTTAAAAAGGTACCAAATAAATCCTTATCAAATATCCCTACACTTGGGATTTGCTTGTCCTCAAGCAAATGAGCTTTTACACTAATCAAAATACAAGTTAGGGGTCATTTAACATTAATATAAAAGTAATTAAAACACATGATCATTCCACGTTAGTCAAAATAAGCACGGAAATTACATACTAGCACCTCACATAAAGTGTTTGGTTTCTCACATCTCTCGGGTGTATAAAGTTATATGACATGAATGAAAACGGGAAAATATAACACTCTCTACCTGTCATAACACATAGATTACCATAGGCTTAGGAAAGGATCAAACCTCCGCCACTTTAGCGTAAGCACCTAGGATAAACTATCAAAGAGGGCTTTTCAAGGGTTGTAACGTTAGGTGTAATGGTATGGAAAACATGGTTTGTTGGCTATAGGGAATTTTGCTGGTGGCAAGTTAATTATCTTGGTCAATTACATGAACAATGAAGCATTGCTAAGCCAAGAATCGACTTAACTTGACTCGCTAACTACTAACTTTTTTTGTATTTTTCTTGTCAATTTCTTGACTTAAACAAAAATAAAAGAAACGGGATGGTAGTCCGTATGTTTTTTCTCTTTTTCTCTTTTTTTATTTTCTTTTTCTCTTTTTTTTTTTTTTTTTCTTTTTCTTTTTTTGATTTTTATATATAATATATATATATAATATATATATATATATATATATATATATATATATATATATATATTATATATATACATATATATATTCATACACTCTTGCCCTACCATCCAAAATAATACATCAAATGGATCTTGCAACCTCTCTACACTTGAACTTTTACATACTTTACACATAACTAACTAATGACCCGAATTAAAAAAATCAAAACACGTGTAGTACTTTAAACATTAACGCACATATGGGGGTAATAACATGACATTCTTCCCCATTACTCTATAACAACTAGTACTTTTACCCATGAGTCCCAATCATCCCAAAACAGTATTTACAGGATATGACTCGACATAGCAACCATGTAACCAATTAGACAATTGACAAAGGGTTTAACAAATATGTTGTAACAATAATGCACTAAAATTGAGTGCATACAAGGAAGGCTAAGGCGATTTGGGTGTACATTTGAGGGTGGATTGTAAACAATGTTCTTTATTAATATTTCGGAATCCGCCGATATCACGAGAACCGCGAAAAAGATTGGCTCTGAAGGGAGTACTAGGGGTATCGTGTACTAAAGATGAGTACATCGAAGGGGTGTGGGAAAATTACTTGGCCGGTGTAGCCAACGTAATTATAAACACAGGTTTAAAACAAGGGTTATCCTAATGCCTCTTATCATTTAGTAAATCCTAACTACACGAATGTAGTCTCACTAGCGATCTCGGGATGCATCACAAACGCAAGTTCTAGAATCTATGTACTACCGGTACACTCATAAGCATTAAAGGTGAATGCTTTTTCCTATATATCTGAAGGCGAACCTCACTTTTTTTGGTGTGGAAATTTTTGAGTGGTAGGGTTTTTGTGCTAGCAATATAATTCCTATCCATGAGACGCTTATTAAAACTAAAGTTTCACTCCTATATGTGGTAATAAATTTTAAATTTTGTGCTAAAATTGCCTTAACAAGTATCTATCTTAGTTTTATTACACATTTACTCTAAAACGAAATAAATATCAAGCGAAGTTATAGTTTCTAAGATATCCCATTTTGCCCTCCCTACACTTAAATTGAACATTGTCCCCAAAATGTTCTTGAAAAGTATCAAAGTTGTGATAATGGGAAAATAGAATAGAGAAAGAAACTAGTACTCCCCTGATTTGCTCGGCATGGACGATGTGAAAACATGGTTAAATCCTCCTCCAAGAAAACAAACTTGATAAATTTCACTTCCAATGTATACTTTCATCTTCTTGTCCAATATAACCTATAATTAACTAAGAAAACGAAACACAAAACCTCGCATAAAATTAGCGGTAAACAATATATATATATATATATATATATATATAATATATATATATATATATATATATATATATATATATATATATATATATATGTAAACTAATTCCTAGAAAAAAAATAAATGTGCATATATATCTTATTTGCTTTCTAAGAATTAAAAGGATATAATGCTTGCAAAATAAATGTCCACAAATTCCTGAAAATTTAAAATTCTGAAAATTTTTCAAAATTTTTTAAGTTCCAGCAGAAAAACAAAATCCTCGAAAACTGTGTTGCTAAAGTGCCTGACGCCGTCAGGTATAACCTGACAGTATTTTTGCGTTTTGTTTCTGGAAATTTTATGAAAAAATCTGAATAATAAAACCTGGAAAACTGCAGAACATTCATTGTGACTCGATACGAGCATTTGACTCTTACAAACACACAAATATATGCTAATCATTAATTGTTAACTTTCATGTTCGAATTCGTTCTTTTAAACAAATATGATCTTCCCCACATTTTTCTTTTTGAAAATTACCAATATATGCAATTTAGACGAGGTTAAAAACAAAATAAAGCATTTTCACAAATTATATTCGAAACATGAAAGATAAACAAATGAAGATGGAGCATACATATGAAATTAAAAAAAAAAAAAAAAAAAAAAAAACAAAATAAAAAAAAAAAACAAGCGAACAATTAAAAACATGGGTTACCTCCCAAGAAGCACTTTTCTTTATTAACGAGTCTTGTAGCTAGACTCAAAGTCAAGCCTATTACGTGACTCCATCCTTTGTCACGTTCTCAATGTCATCTTCTATCTTGGTTTTATATTCCGGACCTAGTTGTAACCATTCTTTGTAAAAATTAAATATCTTTTTCTTCACATAGTTTACTCCTCTTCTTTTATCCTCTTCATTCCTATAGTAGACCGATTGCTTAAGTTGCTTTTCTAGGTTTGGCATAAGACGAAATTGTTCAATCTTATATGGCATTTGGTAGGCAATCTCGTCGGTTTCATCCGTAAACCTAACTATGCCTAACTATGTGTCATAAGTCATTTTAGAAACCTCCATGAATGGCTTTCTTATTACTACATGGGATAAACAATTATCAATCACCGGACGAATATCTTCTACAATCAAGAAATCCATAATATATGTGAAGTTTCCTACATATACGTGCATTCCCTTAACTCTCCCCACAAAAAATTTCACCCTACCCGTGTCGGGATCTTTCCTAAGCCCAAGTTGCTTTTTCATTACCCAATTGTGATGGATCCTAGTCATAATGTTTATGGAGGACCTAAGGTCAATGTAAGCCTTCCACACATGCACGTGCCCGATGTTACATGGTATGTTTATGTAGGTTGGGTCACCCGTTTTTATGATTGGTGAACTTATGCAATACGGTGTCTTTGGATAATCTAATAAATACTTATGGTACGCACGTTCATCCTTTGTGGGAAACTTATTGAAGTCATCACTACCTACTTCTTCCATTTCCTCCTCATCATCATTCTTAATTTCCTCCTTAGGATCACCTTTGTTCTCAATTACGTTATCCTTATTTTCTTCCTCACTACTCCTATTTGGTGATTTTAGATTAATGGCGTTGACAAAGTAAACATATTTAGATGATAAAGGATCCTTAACCTCGCTACCCCCACTTGTGTTTCTAGCAACTCTACTTGACGGGGCCATTACTTGATTGTTGAGTGCCTTCAACAAATTGTCAATCTTATTGGTCATCTCGCTTTGTTGTTGTTTGAAATCGGCTTCAAACTTAGACAAATGAGCATCTTGAGATGCCATAAAATTGGACATTAATCCTTCAAAGTTATTGGAATTGTTGGAAGGATTGTTGTTGAAGGTACGGTTTGAGGATGAACCGTTTGATTGAAAACGATTAGGTGGATTTGAAAAATTATTTTGAGAAGAGTTTTGGTTTTGTTTCCACCTAAAGTTCGAATGATTCTTCCAATATGGGTTGTATGAATCACCATAAGTGCTTTGCTCGGGTTTGAAAGTGAACCACTTGTCTCCCGCTCCATCGTTACACGAGGATTCATAATCTGCAAAAGCTTGTTCGGGGAGTTCCATGCAATCCCGAGTGTCATGGGAACCACTACATAATTCACATGAAGAAGTGATTTTGTTCACTTAACTTGAAGGTTTAGGAGCTTCGTAGGATTTCATGAGAAACTTGACTTGGTCTTCAAGTTCCATGATCCTACGGTTGGGAATGCTTGAGTTATTCGAAGGCAAGTATATTGCCTTGACCGTTTTGCTCAACTCGCGGGGGTCATTCCAACATTCGTTGTCATAGAGAGCAAGATCTTCTATGATTCCCCACAATTCTTCCGCATTCTTATCACGTAGCTTGCCACCGTCTGTTTGGTCAATGGTTTGCCTTGTGGATTGATTGACATGATTGTAGAAGATTTGGACTTGAAGACAAAGATCAATGCCATGATGAGGGACTTTTAGGAGTAAGTCCTTGAAACGAGTCCACGCTGCATAACGAGTTTCACCTTGACGTTGTTGGAATATCAAGATGTCATTCCTTAGCTTGGTAGTTCTCCCGGGGGGGGGGGGATTGAGCGAGGAAACGAGAAGTGAGATCATCCCAAGATGTGATGGATCCCGCGGGTAAACGCTCAAGCCATTGACTAGCTTGGTCACGTAGAGAGAATTGGAAGAGATGCAATTGCGTTGTCTTTTGAGTGGCAACATTAAGGTCTATGGAATCTACGATTTTAAGGAAATCCTTGAGATGTTGATTTGGATCTTTGGAACAAACTCCATGGAATGCACATTCGCTTTGCACCAACCGGATGGTGTCGGATCGCAAGGGAGACACATTGGCTCTTTGGGGGAGCTCAATGGTGTTTTGATAGCCTTGGTGGCTTGGTTTGGAGTACTCACCTAGAGTACGGGCTCGAGGTGGGTCTTGGTTGATTGGTGGGTCTTGGTGTTGTTGTTCTTGGTGGTTTGGTGGAGCTTGGTGTTGTTGTAGTGGTGCTTGGTGTGCTTGGTGTAGGTCAAAGATGCCTTCATTAACCATGATAGCAAATGAAGAGAATTACAAACAAAGGAACGAAGAAAAGATAGACTACAAGAAAGCTAATAAAAAGAAAATAAAAATCTCACTTGACAGGAATCTAGTGAGTACACCTAAACGAAATAGAAGTTGAACCTAAACTATTAACTATTCCCTGGCAACGGCGCCAAAAACTTGATGCGGCGGTTGTAACCCTCGCAAAAGGTTTTACAATCCTCCTAGGCAGTGTACCTAACCGTTGTAGTGTAGTATAGGTAAGTCTGAGGGATTGATCGTTCTCTAGGGGAATAGTCTCGCAATAGTTGTGGAAAGGTCAAGATGTATGACGAGATAGGTCTAGAGGTGAGGGATGATTCTTTTTGTATTTTTATATTTTATGAAAAACAATTAAAAATCTCGGTTTTGAAGGAGTTGGCAGAATTAGTTGTTAATCGACTAACCCAAAAACTAATTATAAAACTAATTAAAACATAAAAGTAAATTGGTGGTAACTCTTATGATAGGAAAAACGTGTTCACTTAGAATTAATTACTCCCTAGTTATCTCCTACTGATTTGTTGAATTGTCACGTCCTTGTTTTAGTTGAAGCGTTGTATTCCTTAATATTGGTCGCGGGGAGGTGCCAAAGACCCCAACTCTATGAATCTTAATCTCCCCTAAATCACTTAAAGTCTATTAATTTTTCTAGGATTTACAAGCCGCAATTCACGCAATAAATACAATGAGAAAAACCAATAGTGCACTCTACGGTTGCGTTTTCTAAAACGTTCAAGCTAGTTACATATAAGAGGTCAGCCAGTTTTCTTAGCCTAACGCGAGGCGATCAACTAAACAAGAGACAACAAATCAATATTAAATAACTAGGTTTCACTAGATCTAAGCAAACACAAATAAACTTAAGCTGACATGTTAGATAGAAGAAAAGATAAACAAGTAATCAAACAACACATAGACATATTGAATGATTAAACGAATAATTTATCTTCAATTGAACATGGATGAAAAAGCCCTACAAAAGCTGCGAAAATCATCTAGGGTTTTGTCCTCCCAAGTGTTACACCTTACAATGAAAAATTGCGAAAGTATATATAGTTTTACAACTCTGACAGCGTCACCTTATAGGTCGTGACGCCGTCAGCTCGCTGTGTTTAGGGTTTCTTCTTGTGCAAGTAACCGTTCTGATGGCGTTAGGAATATCTTGAGGCCGTCACTTTTTAATTCTTCTAAGCCGTCTCTTTCTAGCTTAAAACGTGACTCCCATCTCCAATTTGTACCTGACGGCGTCAGGTTGTAAAATCTTCAAATTCCTCTGAAGTGTCACTTGATAAACTTGAACAAAAAATCCATCTTAATAAACAAGGGACGGCGTCACGTTGTAACGTGTGACGCCGTCAGATCTCCAAGTTTGACAAGTTTTTCGCGACTTCGTCGTTTTCTTCACTTTTTCGTCCAAATACGTCCAAAAAATGCCGATTTTCAGATTTCTCGTCCCAGGTACCTACAATACACAAAGAAACGATTTGAGCCAATATTTGATCATATTTATACGATTTTGGGTTTAAATGACCCTTTAAAAATGTACCAAATAAATTATTATCAGTTTTATTCAACGTGATTTCATTATATAATTATTTGAGCTATCAAGACTTCTCAAGCTCATTTCATTGAGTTTAATGTTAAAAGATATTTCTCAAGTATTCAAATAATCGACTATGCTTCAAAAACCAACTTTATCGGCATATGAATAAAACTTATGTAAAAATAGCATCCTTGGATTTAGCTCTAGCTATATCACGCTGACGCTGCGTTCCCGAGTTTTATTTTTGAAAGAAGAGAAAAGAAGTGGGAAGAAATCAAAATAAATTCATGTTCCCGAGTTTTTTCAGGAGAGAAGAGAAAAGAGATGGAGAGGAAATTTGGTTAATTTTCTCTCCAAAATCTTTTTCCCAAAAGTGGGATGATTTGGAGAGAAAGTAAATAAGGAAACTTTTAATTAATATAAAGAGTAAACTCCAAAATACATCCCCGTGGTTTACCCAATTTCGCACCATACATCCAATTTTTTTATTTATTTTTTGCTCCTTATACATCCCTCCGTTAGTAAAAGTCAAACACAATACATCCACGAGGACGAACGGTGCAAAGATTGTGTCGTTAAATTGGACACGTGTCAGTTATCTCTTTTTAAGCAAGGGTAATTTAGTCATTTTATGTTTACACCTACTCTCACCCTCTTTTAATTCACCACTCTTTTAATTCATTTTTCACTTATCCCAATTCATAAACACAAATCCAGTTACTTTAATATACGCAGTAGCCAATTACTTTGAAATCTACTACTTCTTATCTCAATTCATTTTTCACTTTATCCCAATTCACACCTTCTCACACACAAAGAAATAAGATCTACTACTTCTTATCTCCATCATACAAAGCACAAACACAGTAGCCAATTACTTTAATATACGCAGTCCGAACCCATTTTCTTTTAATTATAACACGAAAATACTTCCATGTGTTCTTTCTGCTCCGACTCGAATCCCACAAATTCGACCTTACCCTTTTTCGGTTTAGCTCTAATAGAAAACCCACGAAGAACACAAGATGTTTGCGCTTCAAGATCTTGTATAAACAAGGTCTCGGGTAGGTTTTGTTTGTGTTGGCTTTTGTTTCATATTAAGATCGATGATGGTGTTTCAAAACTTGCAATCTTTAAAGATTTGTGGACAAGTTAATCTGAGATCTCTTTATTTTCTTTTTCGAGTAAGTATATTTGGAAAGTTCATTTGTTGTGAGCTGAGGAACTGAATATGGGACAGTTGTTGTAGTTGTTTATTGAGGAGGGTTGTGAGGTTTTAGTTTCTTTATTTAGATAGCATAGGAACTGAATATGGGACAGTTGTTGTAGTTCATTTGTTATCTTCTTTCAAATGTAAAAAGATATTTTTTTCTGTAATGTTTTTGATTATGATTTGTGATTTGTGTTTTTGATTTGTGTTTGTGATTATGGTTCAATGTAAAAGAGAAGATCTAAGATGAGGTATACTCACAAATTCATGAATATACATTCGAACCAAAAGGATTGTTTGGAAATCGAACCAAGAGGATTGTTTATGATTTGTGGTCTGGATCTGGATTTGTGGTTTGGATTTGTGTTTGTGTTTCGAGTCTTGGTTTAATTACTATAGTTGTTATTAACAAATTTGTGTTTGTGGTTTGGATTTGTGTTTTTGATTTGTGTTTTGATTTGTGTTCTTGATTTGTGGTCTGGATTTGGATTTGTGGTTTGGATTTGTGTTAGTGTTCTTGATTTGTGTTTATGGAACTGGGTTTCATACATACTGAAAGAAAGAGTTGGTGAAGTAGATAGGAACTATAAAAGAACTAAATTACCCTCTCTTAAAAAGAGATAACTGCCACGTGTCCAATTTAACGACACAATCTTTGCACCGTTCGTCCTCGTGGATGTATTGTGTTTGACTTTTACTAACGGAGGAATGTATAAGGAGCAAAAAAAAAATGGATATATGGTGCGAATTTGGGTAAACCTCAGGGATGTATTTTGGAGTTTACTTTAATATTAATGACTTAAATGCCCTAAACATATAACATAATTTTATATAAAATAAATGGTATACTTATAAAATCATAATTTTTCTTCTTCTTCTTCTTTTCTTTTCTTTCTAACTCGGGAACACGAACTAAAAAATTAAATTTCATTTCTCTCCTCTTCTCTTTTGCCCATTTTTGTTACTTCTCTTCTTTTCTTCTATTTCAAAACTCGGGAACAGAGTGTGAAAGTTACAATATCGGCCAAGACTCTAAAAAATCTTCAAAAATTATTTTTTATCGTGAACTTTACATGAATGCGATAGTAATTTGTCAATAGAATTCTAGTGACCAAAGAGACATAGCTCGACTATATTTCTCTAGTAACCAACTGCCGCTAAAAGACACTTTGACAACTAATTGAATACGAAAATAGTCCCTTACAAATTTAATTTGGATCTACAAGGGCAAGAAATCAGAATTTCTTCATGCTCATAACGCTTTTAACAATACTGCTAGCAAGGACAAAATAAGAAGTTCTTATCCGTCATAAAATTATTGTCGCCTTTTGACTTTTTTGGTATTTTTTTTCTCAACTTTGACTATAAATATTTTTGTTTGTGTTATATAATTTTTGATAATAGTAATTTGTAGAGAGAGAAAAAAAATAAAAAATAAAAAAATGAAGCAATAATTTCGTAATAGATAAACCCTTCATGAAACTCAAAGTTAACAAAGTCCCATCTCTTTCTCAAACACACGTCCCACACACCCCCCTCTAATTAAAAAACACCTTATTCGGAACAAATTTCACCTCAACTAAACCTCTTTCTCTCACATGCCACAACTCTTTGTTAAAAAGGCTTCAAACTCATACCACTTCACTTCACCTCTCTCTATCTATTCTATTTCTCTCTCACACACAAACACATCTACAAACACACAAAGATGTTCATCGTGGCGACATCTCCAAACAATAGTACACATGTAAGTCCTTAGATCAAACACATCAACTTTTTACCTCTTATTTTCACTAGCCTTATTTGAACACTCAATTTTTTTGGTTAAATGGGTAGATTAAACCACAAAAAATCAAATTTCAACTTTGTTACCAACACTTGGGTTCTAATCCGTATCACTTCTTGTTTTTCTTGAACCTTTTTTTTTTGTCTAAAAAAAAAGCCTTAGAAAATCAAACTCACCATGGAAGTTACTGAAAATTTTTCTTAATTTTTTTTTCCTTCATATCTTTCTTTTGCTTATATAATATAGTTCTAGTTTTTGAAAGCAATTTAATCATGAATGATCAAAACCCAAACCCGACCAGACCCGTTTCATCTTTTTTACCATCACCAAGGTTTTTTAACACCTTATTTTCACCAAAAACCCTAGTTGAGACAGAATCATCACCCACTTCGATTCTCGAAACCAATTTCAATTCTGTAAACGACCCATTTGAGATCAACAAAAGTAGAATCAAACCCATGAAGGTTTTTAAAAAAAACGAAAACCCATGTGAGAAATATGATCATGAAGGTATAGCACTTGCACTAATAGATGACCAACCAAATGATGATCAAACTCTTTACAAACCAAATAAAATAAACCGTAAAATACTATTTGCATCAAATCTCAAGATACAAATCCCTGATAATGATAATAACTCTAGTGATTATGGGATCAAAACAAGGAGTTTAGTCACTACTCCAAACGGGTACGGTTCGCCCCGAAGCTGTTTTTCGGGTCCTTT